>JABMIG010000264.1:0-199191 GCA_013187285.1 Cyclotella cryptica
TTTGTGAAAGAGCAGCATGGTTGTTAACTAATTAGCTGGTTAATTTATGACTACCTGCGAGCTATGGGACCTGCAGCATGATGTGTGCGGGCACGTGTTCTTAAAGGTAGCATGTGCCTAAACTAGCGGGTGGTCCTCACGGGAAAAAGCGTGGGGCACTGATGGGTCACTGGGAAGAGGGAACATGCTGGGGGGCAAATATTGGCCCCCCACAGCTGGTGACTAACACACCCTTGCAGTGAACAAAGAGAGTGGTAGCGTGTATGGAGTGAAGTATTTATCCAGCGTGGATGGGACGCTGGGATTCGTAGTATATGTCAGGGTGGGCCTTGGACGAGTAATCGGCAAGATTGTTTGGTCCTGGGCCCCAAAAGTAGCGGAATTGGCCTTGGGATTCTCGACAGCGGAGCCACCAGAGGCGCATGTCCATGGATTTCATTCGTTTGGCGATGATTGTTTTGTTGGCGACGCCGAGTGCAGTTGTGTTGTCTGTTTGGATTGGAGATTTGGGTTGGGGCCAACCCATTTCGATGAGGGATTGTCGTAGAGGAATCATTTCTTTGGCACAGATGAAGAGTCCGGCGAGTTCAGCTTCTGCTGCTGAAGACATGATGAATTTGATGATTTGTGCTATGGTGAGAATGGGTCCATTGTAGGATGGGACGGGGTCATCTTCTGAGCACATGATGTGTGCGGTGGCTCGGCTTCTTGAGTTGCTGACGTTGAGGAAAGCTGCGTCTGCATGGGCGCCGAGGATCATTTTGCTGGCTCGGAAGGTGATGCCGTCATTGGGGTAGGTCGCGCAGTAGTCAAGAAGCTGGTGGACTTTTTGGTTGGTGCGTGTTGTGGCTGCTGCTTGTTCGGAGCCTATGTCACTGAGCGTGTAGAGGAGCTTGTTGTCTACTGCTCTGGCGTAGTAAAGCAGGGCCCCAACAATTCCTTGGACACGTTTGATGCCGTCAGCGTCAAGGGGGTCGCTGGTGTCTTCATCTGGAGTGAATTGAGTTTTGGCACCGAAGTTGATGGGTGCTGCTTTGGAAGGGGAGAGTTGTCGTTTTTTGGGGATGGGATGATTGTATTTGAGGAGGACTGTTGCGATGTATTCGTCCATTGTGAGGCAACAGGTTCGGTGCTTGTAGTTCCAGACGAGGTTGATGCCGGCGTAGAGATTGCCCTTCCAGTTTTCGGTGAGGTCGTAGTGTTGCTTGATGGTGTCTCGAAGGTGGATGGCATGTTGGTCGCCAACGTATTCAACTCCGAAGTCGTCCACTATGAGGGTGAACATGACGGGTCGCCATTTATGACGCCATAGGCCGGGAGTGGCATCCAGTTGGTAGTAGCCTGCTGCGTTGAGACGTTTTTCGAGAAGTTGGTTGGCCAGAATTCCGGATTGGGGAAGTCCGTAAACGCCGCGGACAATTTTGAAGTAGACCCAACCGTCTCTGACGTGGTGGGTGAGGTTGTATTCGTCGATGAACTCTTGAGGGACGTCGTCCAGGCGGATGCGGACGTATTCGGGGCGGTCGAGGGGTGTGCCGAGGTAGAAGTTTGCAATGTCGAATGTGCAAAATTGTGCATTCGGGCGGGAGAGGATACTGTTTATCATGAGCTTGACGAGTTCTAACGGGGCGGTTTTTGTGCCGACGTCTCCTGGGTAGCAGATTCGGTTGCCACCAATGGTGATGCGTGTTCGGTTGGGGTCGGTTTTTTCTGGTCGCACTTTGCAGACCACCTTGGTGTATGTGATTTCTTTGCGTCGGTCAGCAGGGATGTCTTCGTAGTCGACAACGTAGAAGGTGTCGGTTCCTTCGACCCGCTTTCCATCGCCTTCTTGGTTTGACCCGATGCCTTGGCATAGGCGTCCGAGTTCGTTTGCGTAGGATTTGTTCCAGACGGAGCCAAGTCTTGGGTGTTTGCGCAGCTGTCTGTACTCGAGGGACAGGCCTGTGGCTTGGTCGAGTACTGCGACAGATAGGTTGTGAGCAGAGAAGGCGGAGGACTGTTGGCCTTGGGCGATCATGGCCGCTACAATGAGGGCGACTTTTGATCTGGTGCGGTGGGCAACAGCCTCACCTAAAGCTGGGCGCATGGGGATGTTGCGAGAGCGTGTGCGGTGGGCTACGGGAGGTGGATGTGTCACCGCCCTTGGAGGTGGTTGTGTCACCACCCTTGGAGGCGGCGGTGGGGTTATCGTGGGTTTAGGGATAGGTGGTGTCGGTGGGGGCACCACCCTTGGAGGTTGACGGCGGGTTGGTTGGGGTGGAGGGGGGGGTATGTCGTGGGGTGATGGTGGCCGTGTGAGTGGCGCCGGGGTTGGTAGATTGGTGCTGGGGCCTGCGGTCCAGCGGGCAAATAGGTTGCGTTGCGAAGGACTTCGATGGGCGGAGAGTTGGGCGTCGAGAGCGTTGGCAGGGGCGTCTGCGATGGCGGTGGAGAGGAAGTTGATTGCATGGAGGAGGCGATCTTCGTAGCTGAGTTTGGGTTGGCTGAGGTAGTTGTGGCGGAATTCAACTGTGTCTGAGATGAGGAGGTTTTTGGATGCGTTGGCGTAGGTGAGGCCGGGCCAGCTGGCGTAGTTGCCGGCGTTGATTGCAGCAAGCCAGGTGGATTTGACGGGGAAGCCTGCGGCTGCGTGGAGGTAGTGGACGAGGGCGCCTACGCTGGGCAAGTCGCCTGCATTGAGGGGCCATGGGCGAGGCCGTGTGTGCTGGGGGTGGGGCAGGGTGGTCTTCTGGTAGAAGGGAGAAGCGCCAGAGTTTGGCGCCCATAGTTTCCCGCCACCCTTGGAGCAGGATGGAGTTGTTGCTCTTGTCGAAGACGGTGACGGCATTGGCGTCGAAGAGAACTCGGCAGCCATTGTCGCAGAGCTTGCCCACCCCAAACAAGTTGTGTTTGAAGGTGGGCATGATCTTTGCAGCTTTGACTGGGAGAGAGGATAGGAGGTGGTTGGCTTGGGCCGATGATTTGTGGCAGTTGTCTGCGGCATCACCGACATGGGAGGTGGGGGCGGAGTGATCAATGTTGGTGACCGGGGCGTCTGGTGTGAAGTAGATGTCACTGGCGCCCGAGTCTACGATGGCTGTCTGTGAAATTTGGGCAGCGCTTTCGCGGGGTGGAGGTATGGGTGTTGCTAGACACCTGTAGGGGTTGCTGTCATTGGTGTGGGAATGGGCGAGAGAGTGAGTGGGTGAGGGTTGTGGGGCGGTGTAGACGCCGGGTATGGGGATCCAGTCATCAGTGACGGAGGAAGAGTTAGTGCGTGGGTTACTAAAGGAGGAGGTAGAAGTTAAAGCTAGGGGACTAATGCAGCGGGGATTAATAATTGGGTGATTATTTTTACCAGGAGTATCGGCTGCGGTCCCACCCCGTCAGGCGGGAAGGAATTCGTCCCATCCCTTGTTGCGGGTGGCGCCGGGTCCTTGGGGGTTGGCGCGGGTCGCGGTGTCCACATGGCCCGGCCTCTTGCCCTTGCAATTGCCGCTGGTGTGGTCGGGTCCAACGCCCCAGCCATGACTGGAGCAGTATTCGCCCGGCACCCACTTGTGCTTGATTGCCGCTCGTAGCTGGGAGACGGCACGTGTGTCGGGGGCGGGGCTGTTTTGGGTTCGCGGGGTAGAGGGCTGGGTAGGGTGAGGGCCAGCAGTCTTGAGGTCTAAGAGCAGCTGCTCGAGCTTGGTGATCTTGGCCGAGGTGAGTTTGGTGAGCTCGGCATTGGAGGACACGAGAGTGTCCAAGACGGCTTTCTCATTGGTGACCGCTGCGGCCATGTTGTCGAGGTAGCGGTCCAGGTCAGTTAGGAGTGGCTGGCTGGAGGTGCCGGCTGGTGTTGGTCGGAAGGAGTGCGTTGTGGGGACAATGCCGTGGGTGTCGGCGGCGGTGGCGGCGGCGGCGGTGCCGAAGACATCGCCGCGGGCTCCGGAGGCGCGTTGTTCGCGCTCCATCGTTTTCTGGGACTTTAGCGCCCAGCAAGACAGGCAACTTTTCCACGTGGAAGTTTTTGGCGAGCCAAACTGACGACAAGTGACGACTTTTGCATTTTTTTACTAAACTGGCGACTTTCACGACCATCTGGCGACCCTGGCGACTGCTTGTGCGACATTTTGGCGACCTGGCGACTTTTGGTGAAGACTTTTGGCGACCCTGACGACTTTTGGTGGCGACCTTTTGATGACCCTTGTCACGACTGATCGATTCCCTTGTGGCGACCCTTCTGGCGACTCTGGCGACCCACTTGGCGACTTCACGACCTTCCACAAATATCACGTATCTGATAATCCCGTGCGTCAGAGCAAGTGGCGAACAGTACGACTTGATGGCGACCGCGTCGACAAGCGACCCTGACTGGCGACCCAACAGATCTTCTTTGGCGACCCATGTGACTCCACCTGGCGACCCCTGCGACCAAGTGGCGACCAAAAGCGACCCTGGCGACCCCTGGCGACTTTAGTGGCGACCCCTGGCGACTTTAGTGGCGACCCGTTGGCGACCGTCAAAATCTCTTGACGACATCTGACGACTCCTTCTGGCGATACTTATCGCCAAAGTCGAAAATTGCCTGTCTTGCAGGTCTTCCAGGCAGCCCAGGTTTTGGAAGCGGGGGCCAGTCCGTCCCACTCGATGCGCAGCTTGGGAAAGCTGCCGGCGGATAGGAGAGACATGGTGGCGATGGCGGCGAGCCAATCGTCGGTGATTGGGAGGCTTGCGCGGGCGGACTTTTTCTGTGCGTCCTCGAGACGGTTGATGTACTCGGGGAGGCGCGGGTCTTCTGCCCACCAGTGGAGCATCACGGCTTGGAGCTCGACGATGTCGGTTGCTTCGAGGCCTCCGCTGCTTGTCGTGAGGTGGCGGAGGTACTCTCGAATTTCTACCTTGTTGTAGAAAGTCGTCGGATCCTTGAGGGGCAGTAGCCAGGTCTCCTCGACGATCGTGGCGAAGAAGGTGCGGAGTTGGCGTTCGACCGTCCGGATGAGGCGTTGGCGATCGAGCTTGGCGGTGCAGGCTCTCTCTGCTTTAACGCGGACGGCATTGGTGGCATCGTTGGCGATTCCCGGGTCGTACGCGGCGAGGGGCGTTTCGAGCCGGTCGAAGGCGTGGCCGTAGGCGGCGCGGTAGTCGGCCGGGCTGTCGATGAGCCCGGAGAGGCTGTCGAGGCCTCCGGGGATGTCGATGGACTGGAGGAGGTTCGACAGGAACTCCGTGAGTGCCTTCATGTCATCGTCGGTCGGTGCGCCGGCGATGGCGGGGTAGTCGGCCGTGGCGTCGGCGACGACGGTCTTGGCGTCCTCGGGCGTCGTCATGGCGCGTTCGTCGAGGAGGAGGCGAGCTGTTCGTGCTCGCGGTGGTGCGTAGATGTAATAAATTAACCAGCTATGTGAAAGAGCAGCATGGTTGTTAACTAATTAGCTGGTTAATTTATGACTACCTGCGAGCTATGGGACCTGCAGCATGATGTGTGCGGGCACGTGTTCTTAAAGGTAGCATGTGCCTAAACTAGCGGGTGGTCCTCACGGGAAAAAGCGTGGGGCACTGGTGGGTCACTGGGAACAGGGAACATGCTGGGGGGCAAACATTGGCCCCCCACAGCTGGTGACTAACACAAACATTGGGTCTGGTGCTAGTGTCACATATCTTGTCAAGCTGACCAACTGTTCTCGTATGGAGACGTAGTCTAGGCGTAAGGTGTCTGGCCGGTCTCTTGCCCATTTTCCATTGATGCAAGGTAGCGATGGACCGAATATTGTCTGGGCATTGGTAATATATATTAGAAGGGAGCGGCAAGTCATTGAACAAGGAACTCTGGCTCAATCAACTCCCCTCCTTCCTGAAGGTTGCATCTGGGATGTCCACTCCTGCTCTGCATCATTCTGGCAAGGATATACCATACATATTGTTTTGTTCACTACCTTCTAGAATCAACTTGATCAAAATGACATTCAAATGAAACCAAACAACAAGATCCAATAAATTGCTTTTCAGCCCTTTTCATATTGATAATTACAGCTTTTCATGTTTGCAATTAGCTATTTGGTGAATAATTATGCTAGGACGAATGAACAACAAACACCAATATTATGACTGATTATGAAACTTCAACTGGCCATCCTTATCATCTACTTGAAAACTTGTTTGTATAAAATTGATATAACAAAAAAGAGCAAAATGAATAATGATGAACAAGTTAAGTAGAAATATTTATTGATTATGAATCTTGTTTTATCATCCATGGCATCATTCACCATTCCTATTGTTTCACTTCAAAGAAGAAAAAGCAATGAATAAATGAGCAACAATAAAATAAGCTACTATATGAAGCTGCAACAGTAGTCAAGATCTCATGCAATGCCAACAACATTTATGAAAATTTATGAATGAATTAGAAATTGTAAATACATGAACAAGAATCAATTGTGTAGCTGGGACAATGTTGTTTGCCCAGCTGCACGCCTTTACTTCCCCTCTCGTGTCCCTGCTTTCTTTGTGTGGTCACGTAACAGGAGTACTTTGACTGTTTGTAATATCATAGAATTATTGGACCAACAATAATGGACTTCAGGTTGCAGCTCACTGCAAACAAAAAACTACCATAACCTGCCTGTACACTTGCAAAATGTCAGATTGTATGGGTGGCTTACTGGAGGTGTCAAGAGTGTACTGGTGGCTTATTGGATGTTTTGATTTTTTAAGCCAAAATTTGATTTTATCATGCTTTATTTCACATGAAACATCTTTTGAGTGTACAGGTGGCATATATTGTTAGTTCATACTGATGTTTCATGAATCATGAGTTTCCTCAAGAAGATCACCTGTTGGGTCTACTTTTGGAGGTGGTTTTAGGGTTTGTTTTTGTATTTTATTTGTGACACCTTGTTTGTCCTTTTTCTTATTGATGAATCAGTTGGTTTGATATTGTCGGTACTTTTTCTAACTAAACATACATAGGAATTACTTACAAATTTTAATGATTCCTGTTCCAGAAATATGTCACTTACTGGGAAGGCCTACTTTTTTGTTAACGTCTTGATTACAACTTACATTTTTATGCTTAATAGATATTTTATGTATAAATGAATTCCATAATTTTAAGGTATCCAAAACATGACTATGAGAAGTTACTGCACCAAAAATATGAACACAAGAATATGACACATCATAAATTATTATATCTATAGTATGGTGGAGTATGGTACAATACCATACCTACAACATACCTGCTTGTAATAGAGACAACTCTAGGGTGCAATCTCTATGTCACCATGCATTTTTAAATTACTTTGTTACCCTGCCATACCATCAGGAGAACGGCCAAAACTCAGCCCACAGATTCAGTTTGGCCTCCTGTCCCAAATTGTTGCTCACTCAACAAAAATAGGCAGCGGAGGGTATTTTACAAAGGTGAGATGTTATTTCCTTCATCTCTTGTACCCGTGATCTTTAGCTAACATCACAAAGAAGTTTCCTGCTGCCCTCTCACAGGAACACAGAAACTCAGCCCACAGACTGAGTGTGGCCTTCCACCCCACATTGTTGCCTAGACAACAACAATAGGCAGGAGCAGATGAAGGTGAGTTTTTATTTCCTTTACCTTTTTATGTTTTTACTTAATGTAACAAAAAAATCAATTAAATTCTTGTTGTCCTATCACAGGAACTGCCAAAATTCAGACCACAGACTGAGTTTGACCTCCCGTCCCACATCGTTGCCTAGGCAACAACAATAGGCAGCAGCAGATACTTTTTGGAGGTGAGTTTTTTCCTTCGCTATTTTTACCAATTACATCACAACTAGATTTTCAATGAAATACCTGTCGTCCTATCACAGGAACAGCCAAAACTGAGCCAAAAGATAAAGTTTGGCCTCCCACCCCACATTGTTGCCTGGACAACAACAATGGGCAGGAGGGGTTATTTTTTATGGATTTTTTTGTTCACAATATTTACCCATGTTTTTTTAGGTAATGTCACAAAAAATTCAATTAAATACCTGTCATACTATCAGAGGAGCGGCCGACACTCAACCCACAGACTGAGTTCGGCCTCCCACCCCACATAGTCTCCTAGACAAGAACAAAAGGCAGGGGCAGATATTTTTGAAGGTGAGTTTTTGTTTCCATCAGTTCATATACCCGTGGTTTTTATCTCACATGAAACAACCGTATACTCTTCTGTAGTCAAACCATACACTAGGATATAATGTACGAACCCAACTGTAGCTTCATGTAACCCAACCGTACGCTACCCATAACCCAACAGTATACTACCAGTAGTACTCCCGTAAACTTTTTAGGATTTCTGTAAGACAAATATAGAGGCTATATGAATCATCATTGATGGAATTACTTACTGAGAAGTCGGTATTCTTGTATTTTTGTACCAATTTGTCTCATTTGTAGAATCAATGATGCAATGTGGCTTTGGCTTCAAGTTGCTAGTATCTCATCCGTACAATTGCATAACCCAACTGTGCACTAGTATAGGGTTGGGTTACAGAAGTGTATGGGTGTCTTACTGGACACAGGGCCTCCAGTAAGACAACCATTCAATCTAGTTTACAGGTATGCTACAGTAGCTTTTTGTTTGCAGTGGTGCCACTTGCTTTTTTCTTGAGGGAGGTATTTTGTTGAACATAATTTCAGTCAGATTCACTAGCTTTACCAAAATGATCTTTAGATTTATTTACAAATGCTTAAATTTAGTAAAATCTTTTCTTAGAATTATTACCATCTGACTAAGGATTGAGATACATACATCTACTTTTATCGGAAGTCTTTTGGACAAGGATACGGGTTACACATGCTTTAAACATGGCACTAGTTAACTGAGCTTAAGTAATGGCCATTATTTTTGGGTATACTCTGACCATTCACACTTAGGAGATTCCCCAGGTTGTGTCATGGGATAGATCACTTTCTCTCTCAACCAATAAGTTGGCGCCAGGCTTGTTGTCTAAGTAAAAAGTGATCCAACTCTGACTTTTCATCAGAAAATTTCCACTCATGTAGTCTAAAAATACTGTTTTTAATTTCAGAAGGAGATAATCTAGATTAGGGTTATGGAGTTTTGTGATGTTCTTGTGTTAAGAATCCTCCTGTTTCTAGGCTTATCGAGGCAGTAAAATTTGAACCACAATTTACAGACCATACGTAGTTCACATGTTGTACCTAGTATACTTATAGCACATCTTTGTAGTTTGTAGTCCATTTGCAGTCCACTTGTGAGAGCTAGTATTCCAATTGTGATGGTTGATAGGGTCTGTAACAATTATACATGTTTGTACCAATTTATAAATGAAACCATCATATTTATGTTACTGGCCTTGTCATGCCAGAATATATATTGGCATGCAGCTATGCATAAGCATACACTATTTTGGTCTCAGGAAGCAGGGCACGGCATGCGTACTGGCATACTGATACATATATCGATTTTGCTTGTAAAGTGGTGCCAACATATAGATTACTGGCTTGACTGCAAAGTTTAAGGATTAAGATTAGAGCCTGTTGTATTTGTGGTCCATATTGATCATGTGCAATTACAGCATAATGAACAAAACAGGAGACAGTGTGAAACAGAGGGAGGAGTGCAATTTCTTGTATCTGATCTGTCTCAGACCTAAACTCCAATAACAAGAATGCTAAATTTACAAAAGATACCTTTAGTGGTTCCTATAATATATCACAGTCCAAGAAAGTATTCATGACACAAAAATATTATTTTTAAGTTTACCCTATCCATTCAAGGTAGACTCTGTTGTACCCCATTGTCCCATCACCCCTCCATGGTATCCACCCCTCAACTTTGGTATGTGAGTGATGCATATCAATTTTTGGCCACATGGGAAGTTTCTTGGCAACCGTTTGGACCCAGTGGAAGCTACACATAAGGGCAGTTTCCTCCCAATTACGATAATTCAAATGTGTACTGTCTAAATATGCCCATTTCAGTTAGCAAAGAAAAAGGTAAACTCATCGGATCAAGGGGAACACCATGAACTACCTGCCCAGCATTATAGTAGAGGGTGAAAGAGCCATCAGGCATCCAGTGCCAATTTTTTGATGAGAAATGGTATATTCTTTTTCCAATTAAATAGTTGCTCACCTGTTTACTGTGACCACCCCATTCCTTAACCAGGCCTCAGATCAAAGGAGAAACATAGTGTGCTTCCTATCTGGAGTTATTTGATGGCAACAGAGCTGTCTGGCATCCAGTAAGTCCATTTTTTGATGAGAAATGGTGTATTTTTATTTTTGAATGAGTTTGCTGCTCAGCTGCGGCATATTTTGTTTTTTGTTTTATACAAGACTCTAGAATAAATTTTTGTTTGAGCTGGCCTAATGCAGAGGATAACTTTTTATTACTTCACAAATTGATGACACATCTCCAATAGGTGTTCCAATTGCAATATGTTAATCCCAGTTAGGACCTATACCAAGTACTGTTAAGATGCGTCACCCCTTCTCACACACATGTCATTACCAGAATTGCCAGATGTCTCTGTCACACACCCTTTGCTGGGTTATATTTTTGCACATGGCTGGGACTCTCATATGATCAACAAGCACCAAGATAGAAAGGTTATGTCTCTGTTGTGATTTGACATGGTTCGGATGGAATCACACAAAGGCAATTGGTCATGTGTGTGGGATGGGCAAGGATGTTAAACCATGCCACTCTAGAATCCCTGATAGCTACAATAAGAAGCTTTTCAAAATATTTGGCATGCAAAGAAACAAGAGTCCAAGGCCAAAAAGCCTGTAATAAGATGCTGTGCATGAACCTTGCACAATTGACGCAAAAACCTTGCAAGCTTACCATGATAAGAAGATGGGAGCTTGGAAGCATCCTCCTGAGAATTCACCTCAGCTCTCCTATCTCCAACAGTGTTGCTGCAGCATCTTGGTCAAGCTCAAACATATCCACTAACAGTAACAAGAGGGCAAAGGGATCATTTGAGACGACTCTGGTTCTTGCTCAAACCAGAAGCTGCCAAGATGCCATTCACATGGCTCACATTGCAACTGCCCAATGGCTTTTGGCCAATGGCAAGCCGCACAACTCTGCCGGCAACTATATATTTCAGCAAATGCTTTGGTGTGTTTGGAACTATGGGTCTGATTATAAGCCTCCAACTAAGCATAGAATTGTTAGCACACTCCTTGGTGCAACGTATGAAACTTACTGTAGTGAAGAGGTTTCAAAACGGTTGCAAGAGGCAACAGGATATGGAGCATCAATTTATGATGATGGTGTCACTGGGAAGAGCACTCCCAAGATCAATATCTTAGTATCAACACCCAGTAATACAGCTTGTGTATTGGGTGTCATTGACTTCATGGAACAAATATGGGAAGGTGGGATCAAGGATCCACATGCATTGCACCGGAGATGGTGAAAATTATCATGAAACTTGACCCCACGAAATCATTTTCCAAGCAGATACTTCTTGATAGGGCTGCAAATATGCAGAAGACTGGGTTGATCATGCACTCAGTCTTGCTTTGGAACTAATCTTGAGGTGACATGGACTCACATTTGATTACAACTGATAATTTTTTGTTATCTACCTTGCACATCTTCTTTAGGTAGATTATTTATAGTAATATTTGGATCAACAAGTCATGGCCCACAATAATGAATGGCATAATGGACGGCACAAAAATTTGTTGAGCCCTTAAGAAGAAAGGATGGCTGGTGAGACTCTCCAGGTTCTAAGAGTGTTCCATATCAAGACTGCTCGCCAAGCAACAACTAGGGACAAAGGTTTTGTCCACTAGAAACACTTCTAGTTTGCCACCCATATTCTAAAGTCAGAGGAATTCTGGAATAGTCTTTTTGCTATCATTTAGACATGATATCCTATCTTCTGCACATTGCACTCAGCAGATATGAAGATTGGAGGAAGCACAAGTCATGTTACTACATAATACAGATGGATAGATTCCTGCAGCTGGCAATGGAGAATGACTAGGATATGAAATGATCCCTGAATGCCTGACATGGATATGCATGAGATTAAGTTTACTAATGCAGGTAAGGAGTGGATGAAGTGTGAGTGATGCTATAATTATTCTCTATTTGTGTTGAAATGTTGTAACTATTGTTTCTCAAGAATTCAATAAAGAGACAATAATTGATAACTCAGTGGCTAAGAAGAAAGCAGCTCATTATATTGAGTACCAAGGATGATGATGACAAGCTATTATTTTTGGGCACTATATTGGATGATGTAGATGAATCTGAATATGAGGAAGAAGGCTTTGAGACCGGTGATGAGGTTAATGTTTATAGCCAGTGGATACTTGTACTCAGGAACCTACTGACAAGAAGGAAAAGGTGATATGATATAGTGTCTCTGCATGATAACACTGTCATGAATGACTCACTACAACATTGCATGAGTAGCCTTCCTCTGCTTGCCAAATCTCATCATCATTGACTATTCACAAGATCCGGTAAATGCTGACCCCCAGCCGAAAGAGTTATTGTGAGGATGATGCTACCCAGGTTCCATCCCAAGAAGGAAGACTGGGATGCAGAACTCATGAGGTTAATTTACAAGTTTTGGGAGGAACATGACACATTTGTTCATTGCATTGGGTTCTTCAATTCGTCACATTTGTGGATCTTTGCTGTGAGAGAGGACGTATTGGCCCATGAGTTAGGGAAGAGGTATTTCCTACCCTACACTGGGACTGGGGTTTTTGGACAAGGTAGCTGTTTTCCTTTCTTTGAGATTTTGGGCATTGACCAGGCTGAGCAAAACTTGAAAGCTTTCAAGGCAAATAAGTATGAGAAGTACTCAAATATAAGCTCAGACAAACAAAAAAGTAGGCAGTTATTATCACTTTAAGGCTAAGCACAAGAGGGCTCACAGGGCTGGGGTGTTTGGACAGATGAAGAGAATAATGCAAGATGGACATATACTGGCAAGAAGCCATCATTGAGAAACTAAAATAATAGTGTTCCATGTATATCTTGAGGGTTGGGAGAATGTACAATGTGGAAGTAGGGGATTCAGCCAAGTATGGTGCTTTGAAGTTTTAGATGCAAACAGAGATGGAATGGTGGGAACCCAGTGTAAGTTGGATTGTGTCATCCTAACTAAGTGTAGGAAAACTGGAAAGAACAGAACGAGGATCCAGAAGATTGGCATCAGTTTGGGTTATTTCTATTCCGTCCAAGGTGAATATGACACCTATCGCCCAGAGTGGGTTTGGCTGATCCGTTTGAAATGGTTTAATACATGTGACAGAGATACTGGGATACTTATTCTATGATCACTGACTATCATGAGAAGTATTGCAATCCAAATATTATCATTGTCTGGCCTCCTGATAATGACAACAATTACAATGGTGGCAGCAAACAGGGTGTTGAAAGCGCGAGCAATGAATGAACTAAGGGAGATGAGTGTCTATGGGGTTTTGAATGTTTCAATTACTTATAGCAAAGGACTATCAGACATCATTATGTTGAGATATTTGCTTACCCATGAAATTACAAGTTTTATGGCATTACTGCAAGTTACTGAAACTACTTTAGATTACTGTTTGTGTCTTAGACAGTATTGGCTAAAACCCTGTGGTCCTCTGGTAATTTTCAGTAACTGCACTAGAATTACTAAAAGTTACTGGATAGTCAGTGGTTACTGAGGTCTGACAAGAGTTACAGTCTCAGTAACTGCAAACTTAGAGCACATTGATGGAGTCTACTGAATCCAAAGTTAGCAAAAGCGGATCCCATAATTGACATGGAAAATGAATACACACTAACACCCAGACATCTAAAATGTTTGGGTAATAAAATGAAACATATCATGACACAAGCATGAGGACAAGGTGTTGCAGCTATGAGTTTTGGTAGTGCACTCACAGGCAGGCAGTAGTGGCGGAGATTAGGAAAGACATCATGAATGATTCATGGTGGCAGTATGATGGTCATACACCAATAAATGAAATGATCTCAGATGTGTCCTTTGCTTGTGATGTTATCAAGGCAATATAGTAGTTAAAAGACATCATAACTTCTCCAACATTTAGTAATGAAATACAAGATGTCAAATGTGACATAAGAACACCAATGCTCAACATCAAGTCCTTCATGGTTGTCTATATTACAATAGGTTATAACTCAATAGAAATAACATATTAACCTTACTTACAATTACAAATGCCCCATCAAACATTTATTCATGGAAATGTAGACATATTATGACTTGACATGAAGTAGCAAACACTGGATAGAGATTAAACATAGAGAACAAGAGGGCTCAAGTAGATGTAATTAAGGATTTTGATTGTCTTCTGTTGAATAAGGAACACTACTTTTAATGCCAAAAAGAAATCCACCACAAGATGAAGTTGACTACTATTTCATGCTCACAGATACACGGGCCGCAGAGGTGCAAAAATATAAACACAGAATGAATGGATTGTCAAAATTATTGGGAGGATATACTCACTTTTTGGCGCGAAAGTGACATTTTAGGACCAACTTCAAACATGAGACAGAACTAAAAGGAATCAAAGAAAATCAATCAGAGTTGGCACAATAAGCATGATTCCAGACAACTGGTTGCTTGTCTTAATTTGATGTAGGTACACAAAGGAGAAGAGATAAAAGAGCTTGCCAAAAGCAATGGAATCAATTGTTGTGAACAGAGAACACACATGATCTAAGAGATGAAGATGACAGCAATCAGCTTCAAATCAAACATTAGACACAAATTATTGATTCCACATGCACCACACTACTAAATGACTAGGTAAATGAATAGAATAAACTATGTGGCAATCAATTTTTGTCACTTATGCCGGCACCAATGGCAAGAAGCAATTGTTCGTCATCATAATCTGAACCGAATAACCAAAATGTTGCTTTTTGCCACGGTTCCAAATTTCAATGCATTTGATTGTTTTGTGTTGAATATCATATCATCGATTGTATGGATGAGTAACCAGGTTGATTCGTCTCCATTGCATGACAAGCAAAGGAATCATTAGTTCAGAAACATGATGTCCAATGGCATCTGGCACAAAACCTGATACAATAAACTTGGACAATCTATTTCTGTCTACACTGCAGCAGTTCAGCTAAGATCAAGAGGGCCAACATTTGATATCAAGCAAATATCATTTATCCTAAGTACCTCTGAGAATTTGAAATTCTCACCTTGCAATATTGCTCAAGGGATATTGATGACATTACAGTTTGCGGTAGATATCCATCTCACTCTTTGTTGATATTGGCTGGCATGAAAGCAGAGTTGCCATAGATGAAAGAGGGCACTTCCACATTGCACTTCAGGAAGGGCATAGTGTTATTTGCAGGAGCTGATAAAGGTGATATCAACTGATTTTCCATGTTGTCATAGTGCTGACAACAGAATGTAATGGTGACCAAATCCTACACTTAGAGGAAACACTACGGCCAAAGTGTACACCAGAGTCATGGTGGAATTGCCAGTTCAAGCTAGAAATAAGTTTATTTCCGAAGTGTTTCTACATGAATTGAATCAAAAGATAAAGATGAGTCTTGTTCTTATCAAGGGATGAAATTTGTGGGGATAAGACAACACAGAGTTGTTGGTGTGACAACATCATACTTTATTCCTCCATTAAGGAGATAATCTGTGGAGACACAAACATGAATACGAATATGAATATGATGCAGTTGGTTGTACATGCTGAAGGCCTGCTCATGTCCAAAAATAGAATTTGCACATTGGTATTGTCATCTATACACTTCTTGTAGAAGTGAAATGTGCCAACAGGGCCAAAGGAAACATGTGTGTCTTGAAATTTTTTCATATGTCAACAGCAAGTGTGAGGAAAGGAAATTGAATGAGAGCTATGACACCTTGGAAATTTACTGCAACATGCCATGAGTTATTTCTCACTTTGTGTGCAAGAAAAGAACAGCACATCCCCCATCATTGTTGGTGTTGTGGAAGGAAATCAAAAGCGCATACCCAGGATTTGCACAGAGCTCCCAATTGTAAGGTTTATATTTAATTTCAAATGCAAAGACACTGCTATTCACTCACATAGGTATAGGTGGGATGTAGGATGATGGTGCTTTCAAAGGGATATCACAATTTTAGATGTGATGGCAGCAATAGAGATAGCCCTGGTGTTGGTATCAGTTGTAGGACTCTTGACCATGGGACTGGAATTGGAGGAGGGGTCTCACTATCATGGCAGATACAGCTCATGGGCAAAAGAAAATACCCAGATATGTTTCTATCTGACCCAAAAGCTTTCTTTGACCCAGAAGTTCTGAACAGAACAAACAAGCAACTCATGCATTAATCTCCTTAAAATAATAAAAGATTTTAGAATCCTAAGCACTGTATTTAGTGACTCATAGAGCCTGATATTGCTCCGATACGATATTCCAGCAAGATTGCATATAGATTTGAGCAACATGTTTTCTTTATGACACACCATCAAATACATTAAATTTTGACAGTTTATATCAAGCGGCATATTTTACTTTATGACACACAATCTACAACACCAAATACATACAAAAATACTTCAGACTTTCACACTCCAGGAATTAAGGCCTCCCAGGGGCTTGACATGAACAAAAAGATATCTAAAGCCGATGATGTGGGTATCTTCAAATCATAGCACCTCCTTGATATAGGGGCTCCATTCTTCTAGCTTTACTTCTCCTGTAAGAAAAGCAAGCTGATATTCCAACTATTCCAACCCCTAGAAGAACAAGTAGGGTAATAGCAGTCGAAGAAAACTCAAGGTTTTGGTTGCGCGATGACTTCTTTGACGTGATTTTACCAGACTCGTCTCTGTCATACCATGTACCAGACTTTTCCACATCATAAGAGTAGGAATATTCTCCTGACATTTGATAAACAACTGAGCAAACATCGTCAATATTTTTCGCCTCATCATACGTCATATCGTAAGTGTACCAACTGTACTGATCATCTTCATTGTAGTTGCTTCCGAATTGATAGTTCTCATTGTAGCACTGATTGAAATCAAGAGCACCCTCATCAAAGATTTGCTGACAGAAATCATTAGCATTACCGTAGTCCGCGTCATCATCACTGGCCTCATCTGGATCAGCAAAGTCGAGTTCTTTGCAGGGCATGGCTTCCTCAAATGCACTCTTGATGTACTTCTCAGCATAACCAGAAAGGTCCTCTACGTTATTCTCGTATATATACTGTTGGTAAACGCCTTGAAAAGTGGCCTTGTTGGTATAAACGGTGCATTCATCGTCAAGGAAAACAGCAAGTTCGACTCCATCACCATAGGGACTACAAATAGCACTTAGGTAAAGTTGTTCCTCGTTCCAATATTGACCAGAAGCCAGGCAGCCAACGAGGTCCGCGATCATATCAGCAACATTGCTGTCAAAGTCTTCTTGACTCTGTTGAGCATCGTCATTGGTCGTATTGTAGCAGTTGTAAGCAGCACACTGGTCGCAGTCAATGGAGCTCTTGATGCGCCGTTGAGCCATCATGTTACGGCGCTCGCCTGTTGCATTGAGAATGTCAGTCAGAATAAAAAATCTCTCCCGAAACTTTATACGTATGCCGGAATTCCTTGGAACTCCACTCACCGTCGTCTCCGCCCTGCGCTTGCTCTTCCCCCGCTTCTTCTTCCGCGGCGGCCGCATCATCTACGTCTGCAGCTGCAGCGTCATCTTCAGCATCCGCTGCCACACCATCATCTTGAGCAGCAGCAGCAGCAGCGTCATCATCACTAGCGGCACCGTCATCACTTGCCGTACAGTAGTCAACGTAACTGTTACAAGCATTGCAATAATTAGTTCGTGTCGTGGCATGATACTGCGCCACGTTAGTCAAATACGACGCCAAATCGACCATGTAGAGATCATCTTCTGATTCATAGAAGCACTCATTATTCTGACAGAGGTGAAACAAAATATAGGACTTGGTTGAAACGATTTCTCCGTCCTGAACGTAAGACACAACTTCATCCTGAAACAGGTCGTCATCGCGAAGTTTGACGTCAACGCATTGGGAGAATTGGATATTATACGACCCATCCAGTTCAACGTCAAGATGACGACGAGAGGAAAGACCACGGCTAGATCCGCGTTTGTAAGGGCGGGCTTTTTGGAGGAGATCAGTTGTGGGAATGCCGAATTGGATGGCGCTGGTGCGAACTGCGGAAACAATGATGCCAGCAAGAGGAGCGACGATGCGTTTCGCCATGGCTCTTCCAGGGTTGTGATAAGGGGGACCTAACTAGACGGAGACTTGACAGCGGTGGGTGCAAGAGACACGATGTAGAGACGAATGTGGAGAAGAGATGTTGTTGATCACTACCTGGCAACCTTAGTGTCAGAAAGCGCCATGGTCACCTATCACCACTTGGGTTAATAAACACGCCGCGTACCGCATCAGATTGATGCAGAACGCTCATAGACGCTCATGCTTCTCTCATGGCATGGAAAAAAATGTAAATGACTGCAGAGTTTTTTGTCGGCACGCACCTGAGAAGAAAAAAGTCGAGAAACGAGAAACCAAATTCTAATAAAAATAAGATCAAGCCGAGATTTTTGTGGCATATACCGCTGAAGAGAAGAAAACATTTTGGGGATCCTTCTCCTAATTTCCTACAAAATAAGTCCTCCTTTGTGCGACATTTCATTTTAAACAGCTTATCATCTGCGCTATTCAAAACTGTGTACGATAATATGGTAGACATACTACTTATCCTCTACTTATCTATGATCTTTACACTGTACTATTATCTAATAGCAGAGGCAGAGGAAGCCTCTCATGAAGTCTCAACATCGACCAAATAAATTTGAATGCTGGTACTTTGTGCTCTTTTGAAAATATGCCCTTATCACTACAGTCATTGCCCTTTCTTTCAAGTTCTAAATCTGTAATGACTTGGCAGTATACTGGGTTCTTGTTGTTTCAGTATATTTTGGATACTTGGCACCCCACATTCTGGTCAATGATTGGATGGCTGGGGCAGTAATATTTCTGTTTAAACCAAAATACAGTACCTCTATGGTGATTTGTGTCATCTATGAACATATTGATTCCCTTCAACAACATCTTGTCCTCTCTTTCGTCACAGCAATTGCACAATTCTCAATTTGCTTGTTTCATCAAATATGCATGTGACTGCATTGCTCCTGCATCAGCAGAGAGCTCCTCATGTGATTATTCCAACAAATCTGGGAAGTGTGGCATCCTTCATGTATTGTTGTAAACTATTTCTAATTCTGATAGCCCGTCAATGATTTCACGTTTTCTTGATAGAATTACTCATATGTTGAGGTTCCTTAAATCTACTACAAATGCATTGTATTTCCTGTCATTTTTTGTGCATGTATTTTTGTCCATTATGGTTGGCATCATCTTTTATATAGATTTTTGGAAACAATCTTTTGAAAGCATGACATACTGGTATTTAATCATCGTTAAGAGGGCACCATGGTAAAGTACCATAATATCACGAACACACCATTGAAATCCAATTGCCAAACATTGGCTCTGTTCATGTAGTAGAGCAAAATCTGAGTATGTGTGTGACCTAAGCCGTTTTTATGTAATATTTTATTATGTAGTAAACGGTAGATACGTTGCGTATTACTGTATCAGTGAGGCATGAGATACTAGTTATCTCATGTGTAAAGCGATCATGGGAGAGATTGGCAGTGATATGTGGTAGTTGAGTGACTGCCCAGATTCAACTGTCCAAAGGAACTGTCCCATGGGAAGGTTCCCGAGAAGGAAATCCTCCATTGGATATTCAACCTAAGAAAACACCTACAATATGCATGGTGGAGTCTTAAGGAAGGAAAATCCTAATTGGATATGATTTCTGAGAAATCATATCTTATGACTTTTTGTACTTCCTTTGTCTTGCACAAAGGGAGGAAGACCATTGGAGGTTCCAGGTGGAACCTCTTTGGGGTTTACCAGTTAAGGTAGATAATTGGCCTATGTCAGTGTGTGAGGGTGTTGTTGTAACTCCCAAATGATAGAAGGGATATACTTCCCATCAACACCACTATGCACATCATACCAAACCAGGCAAAGATATGATGTTTTCATTGATGAACAGGAGTCTTTTGGAAATGCTCAATCCAAATTATTAACACCTGTATGTACAGCAAAGAAAACACCTGGCTCTTGTGGCTGATGGGGATAATTTAATGAAATTTAGTTTTCTTGGACCCAGAAGTGTGCTCCTCTAGTGGTCAGTGGTGACAACCATGGGAGTACACCTCTCCCATAGTCCCATTCATAGCCAAAAATAATTTTGCACAAAAATGCCGCTGTTGCAGTCAAGGATTAAGTTTGTTTGTCATGATCATAGCCAATATCCTTCACACCAGAATTGATAGCAATCTTATTGGCTATCCAGCGATTTGTTGAGGAGGCTCAATGGCCCACCAGAGCGTTGCTTTATTTGTGGCCGTTGGTGCCCCCGAGCATCATCAATTCATAAGATTTTACCTATGTCTGTTTGAGTTCCGACAGTAGATTGAGTGATGTAAAGAAAAAAGAACGTGTGTCAACACTCAGATAATCATTTTTTATGGGCAAGATGCCGTCAAATCATTGTCAATGATCTATCGCTGCCATAGACCATTGACAATCAATACAAAATCATAGCGCCTGATCATAATACAGCCATCATCCCTTCCCATATCACACATCGTCATTGATTTATTATGTAAGCAATCTTCAACAATCAACAATCCATACTACATGTGCAATCTGTTGCAACCTTCGACAATCAATGATTGCTACAAAATCATCATGGACCGGTCAAAATACACCCCCCTGTTTCCCTACCACAGTCATGCCATTGCCTTTCCATGTTGACACCACCGACACCACAGAGCTTTACCACATCAACACAGGGGAGCTACATGAAAGCCCTCCAGACATCCCAACAGAAGCAGGTAGGGGAATGATGACAACAGCAGCGAGCCCCACAAAACATTTCACATTTGCTTCCGTCTTTCTGATCCCTTCGAAGCTGAGGATGAGGCTGAAGTCCCCTCAGCATCATGGCTGTATCCAAGCCCCATCATTCAACAAGAGTCACTGTTACTGCAGTTACCCCTGCCAGGAAACTGAAGTACTTTGGCCAAAAGAAGAGTGGCACAGCTTAACACAGCCAAGTCATATTGCAATGAAGACACAAGCTATTGCTACAGGGAAGAGGGTATTTGTGGAGAAGAAGATAGTGAAATATAGGCTTGACGTTGATTCCCAGGGTATGAAGTGATCCAACTCTTCCAATCTGATGGCAAGCCTCCCAACAGCAAGCTGTGCAAATTACAATTGGATCTTCTTCCAAGTGATAGCAATGAGATCCTTGCTGTTAGAAAGGGCATCACTGTCCTGGCAAGGGGAGAGGAAGAGCCACCCTATGATCCTTATCACACTGCAATTGTTGAAGAGTGCCAGGTTATTGTGGATAAGCCTGCTGTGAAGAAGTCCAGTGACCACATTGGAGAGTCCTACAAAGTGTTCTTTCAATTTGGAATTAGGTTTACAAGCAATAGCTTGCAATTTTGAATTGAAATATGATGGCAAGGATGAAGACAATATTGTATGGAAAATTCTGTCTGAAAAAGAACAGATTACCGTCTGCCCCAATGGAAGATGAGCTAGCTTGTAAAGAGGGGATGATTCCATCAGATGAATCACCTTTTTGGATGATATTCCATGGGATAAAAATCCAAGCAATGTTGATTACAATTCAGTCTTGTTTGAAAAATTTGATCCATCTCTTGAGGGAAAGGCAGCTGCATTGGATGAGTACTTATCTCATACATCCACCAATCCTGATCAACCTAATGTGTGGAAGGCTTGAGTGCAGGATGACAACATTTAATTTCACTCCCCAGATGCTGACGATCCTGATGCTTTGGAAAGGATCTGTATGACTCTCACGACAACAGCTGTATTGGAGATTATCAAGGGAATTGCAGGTCTGTGGCAATGATAGAACTCTTCAGGAATGAAAGAGTTTCCAAACTATGGGCAGTACATTCCAAAGGACTACTTCATGGCATTCATCTATGGTTTCCTCTACCTTTGGGCAGAAAAGAAATATTAGGATGTGAATAGTTCAGAACTTCCTTTTGATTTCATTGATCCTTTCATTCCTGAGTACAATAGTTTGAGCATGAACGGTCTTCGTGTTTATCTAATGTTGGACAAGAGTATTTCAGGATGGTGACCGAAGACAAGTAAGAGAGGTGGCCTTCCACATATATCTCATGAGCTAAGGAAGCCCAATACTCTGGGCACAATGATAAGGACTGGAGCGGAATGCACAACTGGCATATTTGTGCACCATGATCTGGTTGACTCTTCCACTGAGCAATGGAAAAAGAATTATAGTCTGTCACCTGTGATATCCCATCTACCAAGGAAGGAGGAGATTAGCTATCACTGGACCAAAGTATTACTCCAGTGCAAGGACAGCAAAGTTGTGGAAGGTGGATGGGTTGGTGGAGATGCAGTTGAGGCTGGGACTTTGTAGGCCCTATGGACTGATCTGATCCGATCGGAGTGAGTCCCGCGAGCCCGATTGGCTGATCGATACTGCGAATCGGTAACTTTTTCGGCCCCAATGAATGCCTACAATCCAATTGAGCGCCCTTTTTGGATTGGTTGATCGATTCTGTTATGAATCAGACAGTCAAATTGGAGCTCCAATTGGATGCCATTCTCCCCTCGACGTTCAATCAACCAATCAGTTTTCCTATGGACATATTATGCGTAACTCCAGTAGAATGATTGAAAGTGGCGAGAAATGCACAGACATGGTGAAAAATAAGTTGACGTGGTGAGAAAAAATGATATGGCAAGAAAAATTGATTGGACTATTGCCCTATTGGATACGATCGAGTCACGATTACCAGAAATTGAGCCAACAAAGTCAAGTCCAATACAAAATGGTCCTTCACCAAAAATTCTGTCATGGGTTCCGATCGGTCAATTGGGATCAAACGTCACAAAGTCCTAGCCTGAAAGAGGTGTCAGACTGAAGAAGTGCTTCAATGTGTATTCAACTTTCATCATCAAACAAAATGTTAACTACTTTCCCATGCTGGCGCTTCACAAAATACTTATTGCAAGACATGGATCAAAACCTGCAGGGCACTGGGTGGTAATGCAAACAGCAATTACTGGGGTGGAACTCATTGCAATGGCATATGTCTGGCCTCAAAAAGGGGTGGCTTACATGATTAGTTTGTGTATCATGACGGTGATGCACGAGCAGCCATATATTTCCTGCTACAAAGATGACTTTGGCAATGTTCAGGAGAAGGAACTTCCTTGGCTGACTGTCACCCACATGCTCAATGAGTTTCTCCCACTAATCAATGAGCAGAACAAAGCTTGACAAAAATGCATTGGCCCTTGAGAAATAGTGGCTTACGAAGAACTGTTGGTGCAGCTTCTCACAGCATTTCTTGGCATGGCCGTCATTGACTTGCTTCGGTGGGATAGGAGGCAGCGCTTTGGACATGTGCAGGATCTTCAATTCACTGCAGACTTCTATATGATAATACTGATCATGATTCTGTTGATGACTTTGATGTGAGGACAATGGCCAATTTAATTGGAAAGCACTGGTCAACAGCCAAACGCAGGGACTGTTTCTTCCCAGTTTCTGACAAAGTCTATTGTACACATTACTGGCCATAATAGACCCATCATTCCTCCAAAACAGGTGAGGAAAGAAGGGTCCAAAATAAGGGTCAGGCAGCAGAGCTGTTTCATTTGCCACCAGTACACTTGCAAAACAACAAGGACACAGTGGAAGTGTCACAAACGTGGTATGCCATTGTGTCAGGTTGATAGGAGTGACAGTATCGCTCAGAGGCCTTATTCATGCATTGACAAGCATCTATCATCACAAGATGAGTATATCAGATGCAACATAATCAAATGCAACAGTATTATCCTGCAGGATCACTTGAAGAAGTACAGCATGACACGACAGCAGGAACAGCTCTGCAAACAGGATAAGCAGAGGAAGATGAGGGAGCAACAGGGGCAGAATGATAGTCAGACTAGCGTGCATACCATTGAGGAACAACACTGGAGAATTACAAGTAGAGAAAGTGAAAGGAAGAGGATGGATGAGGCAAGGGCAGCAAGAAGTCAGATTGCAAAGAGGGCTCATGGGGCTGCGACTAAGAATGCTAAACAGAATGTGCCACATCAAACGAAGGGGACCAGGAGTGAGCAACACTCTCCAAATATGGTGCCAAGGGCAAGGAAGTAGGGTGTTTTGTGTAGTTACATGCAGTACATGCAGTTATCATGGGATTTGTTTTTGTGAGTAATATTGTTAGTGACATTTGGATCATAGGTGTCCTCTTAGGTCATAAAATAACAGATAGGAATAAATATAATTTGAACTATTGTTCCTTGCAGGAACATGGGGAGAGTGTGTCAGGATGTTTTAAATTCGGATGATTGGATCTCAAGGACCTCCAGGATTCTCTGGAATTGGGATGTTTCCTGTAATTCCTAAAAAATAAAGATATCTGAACAATATTTTAAAAGAGCTAATTTAGAGAGTAGATCATTGACATTTACCTCTCGCTTCAAAAATGAAGGATCAATGATAAGTAGCAAAAGTCTTCGACTGAAAGTGTAACAATAAATGCCTAGTAAGTGCAACTGTTGTGAGGGAAGTCAGACAACACAAGCAATATATGTACCCATATTGTTAAAAAGGGATTTTTCTTTCCTGATATTTAAATATACACAGATTTGGTGTGCACCAAACTCTGATTTCCCCTGTTGCTTTGTTTCAGATCTCCACAGACTGTCATCTATTGACAGAAGTACTTGAATCTCAACATTATTATCCAAATGAATCAACATTCAATTTTCACGATGAGGTTTTACTCAGTTGGGAATTGATGTTGGTCTCCTAACTTATTCCAATCCACAGCACGTCTTGACCAAAAAATACCACTCCTGTGGAGGTTTTGAATGCTACACTTAGGTTTAGCAAGAAATTCCAACATTTATGGGAACTCCTGTATCAACCATGTCAATTTTAACAAAGTCGAACATGACCATGCGTACAATGTTGTTTGTCCGCTCCATATGAAGCCTGATGCTGACAACTGATGTTGGTGTAGTCTTGAAATCAGGTCAGGGTCTACTTTGTAGAGTTGTTTCTTGTATTCAGTTGATCCTTAAGGGCTCACTCTTCACAATTCACAACCGAAATCATTTTTGTTGAGGTTGCAGTTGTGATCATCACGCAGTAGCATCGCCCATGGGGCACTAGCAACCAGCACATGACCAACCTAAGGAGTCTGCTAAAATGTTTGTTTGTGACTTAATCAGCCCTGAATGGTTTGTGTTATTTTCTCCTTGCTGGATGTGTACATCTGGGATGACACTTAAGACCTCCTTGTAATTTTTATTGGAAATCCTCAGTTCTTGTCAGAGGATGACTAATGGCCTCAAGAGGTGTGCCATGCTTGACATGGTTTGATGGTGTTGGTGGTCCTATCTTCTGTGTAGAATGTTGCAGATTTTTTAACACGTATTCTGATGGGGTCCTTGTCCTCATTGGTCCTCTCCCATTTCTACTCGGGCAATGTCTCAAGTTTTGTCATCATTGTCTCTCAGTATTTATCTCATAAGATTGCATAGGTGGTCAGAAGACCCAGATGTAAATTGGCATGGTAGGTTGGGATTTGCTTCATGATTCTTGCCAAATAAGATTTGAATTTGTCATTAATCATGCCCAGAAGGACCTATCCTGTGTTTTTGGGTTTCTTGATCTATGTTGGAATATGATGATGACATGAGTCATTCTGGCATCAAGCTTGTTTGTAATCAGTAGTGTTTCTTTTGTCACTTCTCAGTGCATTTAGTCAAACATGTTTCTGCTCATAATCTTGAATACGTCAACCTATGGTGTACTTGATGGATGGTGTCTATGTCTGGTAGCATTCTTAAGCTCCTGGAAGCCATCATCTTCTCTTTACAGTCTGCATGCTTTTTGGTTGCCAGCAACTCCTTTGCCATCACCCTCTTCACCTCCCACCTCAACAGAGTGACTACTCATTGGCAGATTGATTCTTTTCAACATTTTATTCAAAACATTGTGAATATACCTCCTTTGATTGCCCAAGGTATTACGTGTTAAACATACATTTTTGACAACAGTTAGACGATGCTGATGCACTCTGTCTCTTGGCAGCTACTAGTGCTAACATCCCATCATGGTGATGAGAAATGATTGGCTCTCAAGACAATCATCTACGTGACCTCTGTATCATTTTTGTTCTCCACAGACCTGTCCTTGAATCTTTCCCAATGGATTCCCCGCATGCTTTCAAATACAATGTACTAATAGGGCAGGCAGGTATCACCATTATCAATGCTGTCTGGGGCTCGCATCACATCATCAACACATCATCGTTAAGCAAGGCCTACAAAATATGATTATGAGCTTGAGGTAACTGAAGGTGGCCATGATCTCAAGAAAAGAAGCAGAGTTTATGGCTCTCTGATGACATAACTAGCTGAATAATTACAAAAACAAGTTAATTGGCATTTATGGAGGTTGATTTGTATCCTCACTTTGTGCTTTGATTGTAATCAACATATAAACAACCTCAGTTATGCAGCAGTCTTGATATGGATGTCTGCTGAGACAACAATTGCTTTGATTTTGTTATATTGTGCATGTGGTCTGAAGAAGTAGATGATCACTTACAACAAAAGTACTGTGGGGTTTGGAGCTTCTCAGAGCTGAATTAGTATAACCCACAGCACCTCTGAGTGCATGTAAACCTCAAAAAATCATGGTGTTCACTTATGTAATACCCACCTTAATTATGCTACAAGAGAAGGTCTTTCATATCCACATTTTAATTGCTATAGGGTCAATCCTATTTCAACACTGAGATTCATTCTGTACAATGAATGTACATACCATCTCAAGTCCAGTTCATGGGTTCTCCCGTAATCTATAATGCCAAGATCAATGCAGTGATGAAGGTTGTGTCATGAAGATATGATCTCAAGGTGATTCTAAGGTTTGATCAAGTTTTGAGAATCATTCTGTAAAGCAAAAGTAGGCGGAAATACGTGTGAGTGTGTAATTTAAGTTTTGTGTAGGTTTCTAGTCAAATTTGGCATGGTCTTTGGAATGGCATTGCATTTGGAAGGGTGTATGGTACCCATTTGGCAGTGTGCAGAACTATCCCACAGAGCACAGACAGCTCCAATGTTGCTCAGTCCCGAAGTCTATGATCTAAACAAAAAAGATCAAAGTTTCTTATTCACTTTCAATGAGCACCATGGATGTTCAAAATATAAACCCCTTAGTTGATCTTTTGTATTGCGACAATTTAAAGTTATATCAAGCTTAACATTTAACACTCTTCGCCATCAAGGCTTACTCATTATCAACTAAGTCATAACATAAACAGGCTCACAGGACACGTCAATTAAACTCCCGTGACAAAATGCGATGCAGAGCCAGCACAGGGAACTGCTTATGACAATGCACCTCCTTGGTACTCAGCGCTCTCTGCAATGTCACCCTTCTTTTCCTTCTTCTTCATGACAAAGAAAGCCGCTCCACCAACAATAGCTGCGATCAATGCAATGATGCCAAAGATTGCGCCGCCAGACATTTCAGCTGCTTCACCTTTGGCCTCAACAACAATCTTTCCAGTCTTGTCACGCTTGTACCAGGTTCCTGAACCAGAGGAATCGTACGCATTGAAGTATTCGCCAGCATTCTCCATGCGCTTGATGACAGCGCAGACTTCTTGAATGTCTAAGTCCCTGTCATAAGCCATGTCATAGGCGTATCCATCCTCAGTGACGAGTTGTTGGGCATCGTCATCAGCTGCACACTGGGCGTAATCCAACGCATCATCCTTAAGGACTTGCTCGCAGTAGTCATTTAGTTCGTATTGCTCCTCCTCTTGGGCATCATCTTCCCCGTTATCAGCATAGTACTGGGGAGTGTTACAGCTCATGACGTCACTGAAGGCAGCCTTGATGTAGTTCTCCGCATAGGTGAGGTAGTTGTAAGCGTCATCACCTTCTTCCTTCATGTAAACGTTGTTGAAGGCAATCTGAGAGGTGTACAAAGAACATTCGTCATCGAGGAAGACAGCGAGTTCAACACCATCACCGTAGTCATCACACATGGCTCCATAGAAGACATCCATTCCATTGATCTGGACTTCTGCTTGCTGACACTCTGAGACTGTCTTGATCCATTCACCAGCTTGTTCGTCCAAATCATTTCCTCCGTCATCTTCAGCGTAACACTCGTACGACTGGCATAGGTCACAGTCAATGGCTTCCTTAGTGCGACGTTGAGTCTTCAACTTACGGGCTGTCAACAGCATGAGGCGTAAGAGACGGAAGCAGACACATTAGCAGAAAAATGTCACAGCGAAAGTACTTACCCTCGCCTTCACCCTCACCCTCGCCTTCGCCCTCATTCGCTTGTTCACCTTCTGCTTCGCCTGCATCACCAGTGGCAAGAAAAAATAGGTCAAATCATGCAGCGCATGCGGCAAATCGGCGAACAACTGTAACGTACCATCTTGCCCATCCCTGTTTTCGCCCTCATTGTCAGCAGCGTCTTCTTCATTTGCAGCTTCTCCCTCAGCGGCATCCGCGTTGTCACCAGCATCGTCAGCAGCAGCTGCGTCATCAGCGGCCGCTTCCTCCTCCTCGGGGTTGCAAAAGTCGGCAAACTGGTTACATGCCTCACAATAGTTGCCCTTCTTCTCGGCATAGTAGGTGGCGACAGTTCCAAGGTAAGTCGGAAGGTCTACAATGTAGAGGTCGTCTTCGGCTTCGTAGCCGCATGTCCCGTCCTGGCACACATGGAAGATCACGTAGGACTTCGTGGGTACAACGGTTCCGGCCTGGATCTGTTCGGCGTAGTTCGCGTAAGTGTCCTCGTCGTAGGTCTTGATATCCACGCATTGAGAGAATTTGAAATTGTATGTGCCGTCAATTCCGTTTTCCTCGAGCTTACGGGTGGCGTTCCCAGACGCCTTGTAGGGACGAGCCTTCTTCATAAGGGCTTTGGTCACCGGGGAGTTCTTGCGGAGGTTGCGATTTCCGAGTTTGAAGGTTTTGCGGACGGGGCCGGCGGCGACGCTGGAAGTAGCGAGAGCCATAGTGAGTGCAACGAAGGAGAAGTTCATGGTGTAATAATCCGTCGAGAAAGTCGTCTGTGAAGTGTTTTCGAATCGGATTAAGACCTCAAGTCGAGTGATGGTAATTGTTATGATTATGACCACTAAAACCGGCACGAACAAGGAGGAGTGAGAAAGTGGTGAGGGAACGGCACGAAGGAGGTTGGTGATCAATCATGAAAGGAGATTCACAATGCACGATATACACGTCTACTACATGCGATGTATCTCATTGGGGGGAGATCTGCATGTGAATTGGCGGCGGGAAATCCAACATGGGCAATATGTCCTCAGAACATTTGCTTCCTAACGGATGCGTTCACACGAATTTTGTCTTATTGCACTCGATACTATTCATACATGAATATACAAATATTTTTCATCACATTCTTGTGCAGAGATTTCTGGCGATATAGGAGAAGTCCTACCCCCTTTCGAGAGAAAAATTATTGTTTTAAAAGTAAGATTTCGAGCTGTGGAATCAAGATGCTAAACATCTTTTTAAAACCTATTTTAGCACATTATCACGACTTCCTCATTATTTCGAGTCTTTACAGACATGATATTGTACATTCGTTGCAATGAGTGTAAAAGTATCACTAGAGTGGTATGACTTTAGGCCCTATGGTATTGTTTATAGGAAAAATCATTTTGCAAAGAAGTCGACCTTTCTCATTTTTTACATCTCATCTTTTTGGCGACGGAAGATCATGTCTTCCTACCTCGTGTGTGCCAGAGAAAAGCTAAGGGAGCAAAAAAGTACTACAACCAAACATAATGTATGGTACGCAGATAACGCCCTGTGGATATCAACCTCACAAACCAAATAGCCGCACCATAGCAACAAGGATCAAAAGTCAAGAGCAATGGTGATATTCCCATCTGTCGTCCTCGCAGCAATCCTTTCATCGACACCCTCGAGCGCCATTGCCGGAGGTGTCAGAAGAACAAGGAAACTCCGGAATCACAACCTCCGCCAAGGCAATCCTTTTACTGAAGATCTCTTGAAAATGTCTCATCCGTATAAAGCATCTAACAAAGGTAAACGCAATCTTCAGGATGGCATTGATGGATCTTACAGTGTCAAGTTCTCGCACTGTTTAGATGTGAAGACCTACGATAAGAATCTCTTTGATGACGAAATTGTGCAGTATGTGAAGGCTGGGCAAGTTGTATCAACCAAATCATTCGTCCTTTTTCACGTCTGTCAGGGTAACAATTGTTACTACGAAGCAGAAGATGATCTTTATATCGTCGACCTACCGACATATTTGGCCACCGTTGCAGTTTATCACGCTGAAGAGAAGATGAACTATTGTGAGGCCTGTGACCATTTCGTGAATCAATGTACACAAGATGAGAATAATGAAGAAGGCGGAGATGACGAAGGTGCAGCTGTTGCCGGGGAAGACGCAGACGATGGAGCTGGTGGCGACGATGGTGTTGCAGGCGAGGGTAAGATCATCGATGATTTTTTGAAGAGAAATCAAGTCATTCTGCTGTTTTGTTTTCTGGATCTCACTTTCTCTCTCAAATTCGTGGAACTTCCAACGAATCATTCTATGAATTGAACTCTTATGATCTGGTACGCTAGAACGGAAGTTGTCGACACGGCGCCGAGTTAAAGCAATTGATTGCCAACAGTGTCAAGCATACGGGTGTTTTTCTGAACAAGGCGATGCGGATGATTCTCAGAATGAACAGGAAATGCTTGACGAGAATGTTGCGGAGTGGATTACGAACCTTTCAAAATGCCAACCATTGGGAACGCAGTGGAATGGACTAGACCTCTATTATGGTGCCATATGCAGTGCATACGGAGATGGTGTTGAGGTTGCTTTATTCGTCGATGACGATTGCACCATGTATACAAGACACGATTCCTTCCAAAATGTCTACAACACAACTTATCAGGATGAAGACATCGATCTGGTCACGTACGCTGAGAGTTACATAAAAACAGCCTTAAGTGATTCAATGTCATGCTTAGAGCCAGAATACGAAGAACCCCAAGGAGACGATGCCGCTCAAGCAGACGATAACCTAAATGGAAGCGAGGTAAACCAGTATTGTAAGGAAATCTTTGAAGGATCCGCCATGAACTTCAACGAATGTAATGCTACCACCAATGAAGAGGAAGAATACACTGATGATGATGCGTTTAATTGGTACAACTTTGACATGAAGATGGAGGACATAGACAACCTTGAGCAAGTCTGCTCAAAAGTCAAACAAATGGAGGGAGAGTACTACCACGCTTACGGGGAATCACCATCGTCATCCAGCAGTTCGTACAATGGGATAAAGAGCAGGCAGATTAACTTGAACGAGTGGACCTCACTTTCGTCCTTCACTCTCTCCTCAACAGAAATTGTTTGCATTGTGATTACTTCAGCCGTAATTTTGCTCTTGAGTTTGTTTGGATGTCGTTGCTGTTGTAGACGGAGGTATTTGAGGTCCAAGTCAGCTTCATGGAGATGAGTTATGTGATATTTCGAGAGAAGTTTCCACCAGACCGCTGGTATTTGTAATTACGTATAGTTTGTGAACAGAAAGAACATGAACATAAGCTGGTGTAAATATTTGGTAGACTAAGTGCCGAAATCTTTCTTTACTGCGTGATTAGCTATTCTTAGATGCTTAGTAAGCGCTGTCTCTCAAGGCCATCCGGATACAAGCAGATGACGTTTTTTATTAATCTTTCTGTTCTTTCTTCACATCCTTGATAACTTTTTCGAAGTCTTGTCCCTTATCTGCCGCATCGAACCTTAGTGCAGTGATGTTCGCAAAGCAGAAAAAATCATGTGTTGGGGCAACATCAGTTTGTGTGCAGGAGGTTTCGTTTCACTATCGGTACAACGAACGGCAACAGCTAGACTTACATATCAAACATTTCCTCAAGGTTTAGATCAAGGCCGCCCTCTTCTCCTTCTTTGGGATCGCTGTAGAGAATGGTGGTCTGTTCCCGTGACTCAACAAAACGTTGCGTTCGTGTTACCGCAGACGGGGTGAAGGCAGCAGCACCTGTAAGAATGGTGGCTACGAATGCGATGGAGAGCTTCATTATGTTCGGTTATCTCAAGTTAGGGGTGCGATGGAGTTTGAGATGTTTAAAGATGCTATGCGGAGCTTATGCGGAGGTTCTGACAAACCTGTACAAAGGATGGTCAGTCGAGATAGACGCACTGAGATATGTATGGTACTGTACTGTACAATAGTTGAAGAGGAGTGACGAGGTTGTCTTTGACACATCATGCGGTACGGTACAATACCATACATTACCACTCTACTATGTATGAAAATTACCTATTACCTAACTTACCATTATTATTATTTTTTATGTTGTGTTAAAAAAAAAATAATAATGATACAGGTTCCATACTGTACCAACCTATGGTTACCTATATCCAACCACGTCAATTTTTCTTCCACACCGGTGAAACACGACGCTACAATACCATATTGTACCATACCATAAACCCCTCGCTCAGCCCTCTCTCCACCCCAAATGTGTCACCTACACGTGGCACCTCCTACCTCCATACCACAGGAGAGAGGGCATGGGGGCACTCAATAGAAAGTTTAGATGGAAAATTATGTCTGGAACTAATTCTACCCACAATGGTATAATACATGGGAATGATGGTCACTTTTGCCAATTCATCCGTAAGGTACAATAACAAAGTGAAACAAGATGCAGTCTATTATACAAATGGTTGAAAACATTACCACATGAGTAGTACGCAATGACAGTCAATGGCAAGATGGATCATTCTGTTCTACAAACACTAATGGCTGTCATCTTTCTGCTCATACACCATGATCCTCAAGAAACACTTTATGTTTGTACACCTGCCAGTGCGTGATCCGAATACGAAACAAAGGACTCTACCGAAATTTCATCATAATGTGAATCTGGAGCTTTCATCCCATTGTCCCCTCCCCCGCCATCATCGTCACTGTCATCCTCATCACTGGTTTGATCCTTTGTCTTACTATCTTGATCATACGATGGGGTAATAAAAACCACATTGCGAAAGTCAAAATCCGAATCAGCTTGCATCATCTTTACAAGATTATGCAATTCAACGAGCTGAAGCGTCGCATCTGCATCATGAAACTGTGGACTATGTTGGATAAATTCATTCCACGTCTGAGTCATTGTTTTGGTACTAAGATGCATAGGCAACATTGCTTCGCCGGAAGGGTTGCCATTCTCATCTTTTCTCCTCACTCGCATCTGCGCGATCGCAAAGACTGGAACTTGGTCGAATGGTGCAGTGAATCCTCCTGCCTGCGTATTTGCTTTGTGTATTATTGACAATGCCTTTTCTGGGTTTGGGGTTTCTACAGCATTTTTCAAGTTCTCAATATCTCCAGGTTTTAGACCAGTCAGTATTCTTGCTCCCATCAGATCTAAAAACGATTTACAGATCAGTATGATATTAAACATTGCTATGATCAGAAATTTAGAATGATTTGGTGTGGGATAAACTCACCTTTCATGTTCGGAACAAGCCTGAAGTGAATCGGTTTCGTAGTCTCTTTGCCGCTGTCATTCCCACACTTTTGAAGCTGACAAACAAGAAATTACGCATGAATTGAACGAATTAAGTCTACGCGGTAAAGAAGAATCGGATGATCACAGCAAACTCACTTTGAACATTTTTGACCCAGAATTTGTGATCAACCGAAACCAGCATTTCCCTAAATGGAATGTCGAAACCTTCAATTCTGGCGCTCCTACATTCGCAGCCGCCACCGCCTTGGATGCGGCCTCTGCCATATGCCTAGAAAAGAAGAAATGAAAAACATGATTCCCCCCATCGCTTAAAATAACACCATTCCCATTCAAGTCTGTTATACCAAATATGGGAACATTGAGTTTTTCTTCAATTTCTTCCTCGGACAAGGCGGGGAATCGTTTGGGTGTGCTGCCGTCGTCGTCCCCTCCAGATCCAGAGTGTTTCGATCGTTTCCCGAATCCGAAGAACCCACCTCCTCGAATGCCAAAGAGAGACTGCCGCAAAGCGGACGAACAAGGTGTGGCAGACGACGAGGGAATGGAATACAAAGGAAGTCTTCCTTCGGGCGCAGATAGGCTTGTAAGAATGAGGATATTGCCGATCAACAGACACGGAAGTAGCGAAAAGAGTAACGGAGCCAGCATTGTGGTCGCGAAGAGCTGCGGTGTTGTATTTTAGGATTGATAGCAAAGGAACGGAGCGACGGGAGTTGAGTTGTGTGGAATTCGTTGTCGTGAAATTATGTTGTTTGGTAGAATACGTTCGATGAGGTGAAAATAGGGTGAAAATTGAGGAACAAAACTGTTGAGCGATAAGAAAAAATAATGAGCACTTAATAATGATACGTAGTATTTTAATGGTAGGATCACTTCCAACACTATTGCAGTACCTATTTACAATGAAATTTGAGCTCTTGTTTGTTTATCACTCTTATTTCTCACGTCGTATTCTCACCTTTACCATACACTGTACTTCCTCGTGTGCATGAAAGTGACACCCTCAGCGCTCACTAAGCGTAGCATCCTCGTAGCATCGCATCGCCCCTCACAGGAACTGAACTCAATCCATGATGTCTAACATGAACGCCCTCCGCCTCAGGATCCCCACCAAACTTGTAGCGCAGCACCAACGCCGCGTAGGCTCCATTCTCTCGTCACCCATCTCCCTTCTCCCCCAAGCAATCAACAGTCAGACACAACCGTCCGTGCCTTCTGCCCCGTCGTCCCGATCTATGGCCACCGGCACAAGAGGTGCACGAGGACACGGCTGGCTTCAAAAATATCGTTCCGGGCAGGGTGGACGCCACCTTCAAGGACGATGGCACTATCGCGATGTCGAAGAACTGAATCGAATCAATGATAAAGTGTTTGCCATGAATGAGCGTTTGAGTGGCGCTGAACGGGTGGCGACGGAGGCGTACTTGGATTTTTCCGTGGGTGGCGAGGAATCTCAACGTGTTGTCATTGAATTAGCGGCGGCGGCGTTGCCGAAGACGACGGAAAACTTTCGTTTATTGTGTCAAGAGAACGAGGGGGGGTACAAATCCACTTCAGTTTATAAGATCGAGAAGACAGTGGGTTTGTGTATGGGAGACACTTTATACAATAATGGAATGAGTGGACGTTGCCATCCTAGTTTGGGGACTCTTGCTTCTCCCTTTGCTTTTGAAGATGAGGGATTCTTCGTTTCTCATACTGAGCCGGGGATTGTGACGATGATGAGCCCGGGGGTTCACAGCAATGACTCTAGGTTTCTCATTACTACGACTGGGGCACCTCAATTGGATGGAAGATTTGTTGCCTTTGGGCGCGTTAAGGAGGGAATGGATGTGATCAATCAAATAGCAACAGGCGTGTTTACGAAAAGAGGGAGACCCACAGTGGAAATTACTGTCACTGGTTGTGGATTAGTCTGCTGAAACTGTCAACTATCTTCTATAACTGAATATCTAGAGAGTAAGTTCGGCAAAAGTAGTGGAATCAACTGCATTCTCATAACATTACAGTATGCTATCATTTTTGACGACATCAAGCTCAGTTTACACCTTTCTGCGTCGTTTCTTTGAGTCGTGTCCACCTTCGATCTTACGCTTTTTCTTACCTTGCTTTGCAGTACCTTTCTCCCCAAGCTTCTTCCTGGTCTGGTATGAGAATTTCGACATGGAAAAGTTCTTTCTCCTCTTTTTCTCGATGTTGGTAGAGCCACCTGCTCTTTCCTGTTGAAGTGAGAATAAAACATAAAAATTAGTTGATAATTGCTACGGTGAACTCACTTCAGCAGACAATAGAATTATAGACATACCTTTGCCTCCCATTTCTGACGACCTTCAAGAATCTTCTGCAACTTTTCTGCTTTGGACATCCTCTTCCTCTTGGCATCCGCCATGATGTCTGTGGGGTTGACAGCTCCAGAAATGTGGATTTCTTCATCATCAGAGTCTACACTGTCATCGTCACTGATATCTGCAAATTCATCACCCTTGGCAATTGCCCGTTTCATCTTGGCTGCCATGCGCGGATCGCGACGGGCTTGCTGCTGCCTTTCAACAAGCTTGTGCATTTTGGCAAACTCTGCGCTAGTGAAAATGCGAGTGGACGACACTTGCTGCTGCAACTTGGCTCGTTCAGTTTCTGATAACTTCGATAGATCTTGCAGTTCTTCACTTGATTTCCCAGAAGTTTCATTTCCCTCGTCATCTTCACCAAGAAGAACTAGATCAGGAGCTTCGTCCTCGCTAACATCTTCATCATCGTCATCTTCAATTTCGATGTCACTATTATCGTCGTCCTCTACTTCGATCCACGAACCCGCGGACTCTTCTCCGTCGTCATCACTGTCCCCCTCTTCCTCGCAATCTTTCGAAGCCCCAGCAGCCTTGGCTGCCTTCTTTGATGCTTCATAAGCGGCCAACAGATCAGCACCCTCGACGCCTGTTGCAGCTTTCACCTCTCCATATCGCAAAGGTTTCTCTCCAGCTCTATGCAGACCTGCACCCACCAATCCTCGGTCTTTGCCTTGCAGGAGTGACGGATACACCTCGCGAATAAAGTTGACCCATCCTCTTCCAGCAATCGATACAGATCTATCACGATGCTTAGCATACCCTGCCAAATCACGAACGAAGGCTTCAACATCCCAAGTCGAACTAGATGCGATCTTATCATCTCCTTCATCGCTGGACAATACAGAAGGAACACGCGAGCAAATTGCCCTCACGGCATTGATTCCTACGGCCATTTGTTCGCCGGAGCATCGTTCCGTGATGAAATTATGCGCGATTGTTTTCAGCAAGGGATATATCTCGTCAGGAGGAACGTAGGAGTGACAAGATTGCACGCAGTATGCCAAAATGGCTGTGACATCACGCTGATGTCCTCCCATGTAGCGTTGGAGTAGAGGGTAGAGTTGCAATAACAAGAGCTCGTGATTACCTACTACCCGGGTGACAAAATTGAGCATCAACATTTTGACTTCAAATTTGTAAGTATTTGATCCAGAACTTTTAATCCTCTTCAACAGAGTCTCCGCTAGTCCTTGAGCATCATGTAGCAATTCTATAGCAGGGAAAAGCTTTTTCGAAGATTCCACCCCTCCATCCTCCCGGTGAGCAAGAATATGTCCTTCCCTCTCATGCTGCTTCCGCTGCCGGATCTTTATTTGCTTCTCAATAACTCGCTGCCTCGCCTTCGTCTTTTTAGAGTGTAGGTGCAAATCAATCTTTTGGTTTCCCTCCCATTCTCGATCCTCCGACGACTTCTTATCGAGCGCCATCGCCTCTTCGATATTGAGAAAGAAACGCAACGCCCGCGTCAATACCGATGCGTTGGGACTGGCGGCGGCAGTGGCAAGGATGTGCACAGAGCGTTCGTCATTCCACACGTTGCGTCGATACAGATCGCACGTCATTTGGACGGCACGTCTGGCGGCATAATCGGTGGGGCTGTCTTCTCCTCCGGGGATGGACTCGTTCGCACTGGCCGCGACAATGCGGTGAAAGAACGACTGAATGGTTCGATTTAACTTCTCGTCCCTCTTGCCATTTTTGTTGATATTTCGGATGTCGTTCACAATGTGATGGTATAGAGATTCTCGCAGATTCTTATCAGAGACCACTGCCATGAGCTGGAAGAATAACTGGAGTAAACGCAGCGGTGGCACGGCCCCCTTATTCCTCATCAGAATGAGAGCTGACACACACGCCTTTCGAATATCCCGATGAAGTTGCAGCGCCGCGAGGGGAAGAGTACTATGCAACGTTGCTGTCGTCCCGTTAATCCCCAAGTCTTGCGCACCGTTGTTACTGCCGACTAAAAGATCCATCAACAGGGACGCGACGCGATCGCTCTCCTCTCCTTTGTAGCTGCTCGAACTGACGGCCGCCATGAATTGTATCAACTCGACCAAACTCGGACTGGGGTCGGCATTGGGAGAGAGGAGAAGAATTCCCACGAGAGAAACCAGGCGACGGCATTGTGCGTCATAGTCTTCCTTGTAGCCGTCCGGGTCTCGTTTGCAAAAGTTTTGTAGTTGAGATAGTTTGAGAGGGAGAGCCGATCGGGTTGAGGTGTTCGTTAAGGATTCTGCAACAGTGGCGGTTGCGGCGGCCATGTTGAAATGGTGACGATGACAGTGAAGAAGAAGTAAGTTCGGAATGCAGGTGAATCTTCAGACGCTGGTTGTGCCTGTGGGTCTTGACAATTGACTAGGGAATTTGTTCTTCGACAAAGTAAGGCGAACACAACGCAAAGTGGAAAAGGTTCGACTGTGCGCCTGATGTCTCGCGATACAACATGCCCTCCTCTCACTCTGGAAGGACCACTACGAAACAATATGGTACAATACCGTAGGTATTATAATGTGAAGCATTTAGTGCGTTCAAAGTATTCCTGTGTATTTTACATTGCAAAGTTCGCTCTGATGGTTGGTTCTTAGGTTTATACATGTGACGCTGGACAGACGAAACCACATGTTGTTGTTATGTAGGAGTTAAGGGAAATAAGCTTTTCTGTCAAACTGATTTGCCCTCCAAGCATTTCATGATTTTATCTCTTAGAGCCGAGTTGTGGGCGGTGAGGTGATGGAGTTGGGGAAAAGAGCCTCTATTATGGCAACTAAACTTTAACTGGCTCATTAATGAAGAATATTGTAGTTGAACTCTGTACAATACTCATAGGTAGTTTGACACCACAAAACAAGTGGTATGGTACCTACCTCACATAGTACGAGGATGTGCACGGGTGAAAGTGGAGTTGATTGGCGGTCAAAGGAATAAAAATTAAAACTTTTATAGGTAGGGTACCAATGAGATGTGTCATAGTTGCATTGATTGTTCTCTAATTAATTAGCCAAACATGTTCCTAGAACAAGTTACAAATTCTGTTCAATGGCTTTCTTTTGGAAAAGTAAGCCATTTTCCAAGAGTAAGCGGTTTTGAACAAAAATGGCTTACTCTTGAGAAAACTGCTTACTCTTGAAAATAAGCCATTTTCTAAAGACTAAAGAGCAAGTCATTTCAGGCCGAAACAGCTTACTCTTCAGAAAACGGCATACTTTCAAGCTTTCTCGTGAAAACTTTATTGATTCCCATGCGATTAGGCCTAATCTTATCAGAAAGACTTACTTTCAAGACTAAGCCATTTTTCTAAAGTGAGCCGTTTTGGATCGAAACGGCTTACTCTTGGAAAATGGCTTCCTTTAAAGATTAAGCCATTTTCCAAAAGTAAGCCGTTCGGCTTAAACTCGAAAAAGGTTTGGTAATGGAATCGGTACTTTCTGGGACTCCTTCCATTCCCGCATGACACGAAACACAAAAGGAACCTCAACTTCTAACCAACTAGGTAGATATGTAGGAACAAGACATTCTTATGCCTGATGATACCATTTGGTACCATACAGCATACTCCAAAAATGCGACTCTATAATTACCTCACCGCCCACAACTCTGCTCAGTTTTTTGACAAAAAAGCTTATTTCCCTTAACTCCACTGCACAATTAACTGAATATGGCTGTTCTCCTGATTGAAATATTTAACAACAATATAACTGTGTGCTCCTCTTCTGCATACAAATGGGGTTGCACTTATTGAATTATTACATTGACATCTCCATAGCAAAGCTTTTTGTGTTTAAGCCAAACGGCTTACTTTTGGAAAATGACTTAATCTTTAAAGGAAGCCATTTTCCAAGAGTAAGCCATTTCGATCCAAAACGGATCACTTTAGAAAAATAGCTTAGTCCTGAAAGTAAGTCTTTCTGATAAGATTAAGCCTAAGCACATGGGAATCAATAAAGTTTTCACGAGAAAGCTTGAAAGTATGCCGTTTTCTGAAGAGTAAGCCGTTTAAGCCTGAAATTGCTTACTCTTCAGAAAACGGCTTATTTTCAAGAGTAAGCAGTTTTCTCAAGAGAAAGCCATTTTCACTCAAAACGGCATACTATTGGGAAATGGCTTACTTTTCCAAAAAAGCCGTTGAACGGAGTCAGTCACTTGTTTTTAGGTACATGTTTGGCTAATTAATTAGAGAACAATCAATGCAACTACAACACACCTCATTGGTAACATACCATACATACTATCCAAGTTTTAATTTTTATTCCTTCGTCTGCCAACCAACTCTCCTTTCACCCTTGCCCATCCTCATACTACGTGAGGTAGGTACCACTCGTTTCGTGGAGGTCAAACTAGGTACAAGTCAGAATGGTGATGTCAGATATCTTTGACCACTCGTGTGATATCAATATTCAATCCCTGGCACCCAGCCAAGATTGCACAACCCTTAGGGACTATCTCAAGGGCTTAAGTCCAGCTCTACAGGTCCTCAGCTGACAGAAGGCAGCTGCAATTGCACTGCCATAACAAGCCAAAAATGACGAAATGGTTCAAAGTCCATCCCGTAGAACTTGGTATGTTTTCTACGGAGTAAGGTATGTCAGATATGGAAAGCTCTAGAAGCAACATAAAAATTCTTGCACATAAGCAATTCTCACGCAACTATGTAGAAATCGGTCAGACTATCTCAATTTGTGTCCAATTTTGAGGTCGACCACTTCTCGTGGGAATAGTAAACCGTGTTGTGGTTCAAAGTCCATCACGTGGTTCAAAGTCCATTCTAACTCGTACCTACGAGTACAGAGTTTAACTACCATATTCTTCATTAATAAGCCATTCTAAATTTAGTTGCCATGACAGAGACTCTTTTCCCTCAACTCTGTACTAATAAGTACCTACCGTAAAACTTGCATTCCAAGGTCAGCAAATGTTAAAAGATACATATGTCTCTAAGCCCAAAGCTAGTCACATTTACATGTAAAAAATATATATATTGAATTCTATTTACCAAAGTACACTTTTGTGATGTGAATTGTATCCTAGAGGGGGATCTTGGTGCCAAAATTCCGATGATTCTGTCTGATCCCCCCTCCCCTTTTCTCCCCACTCGCTTGCTCTCCATGTTATCAATCATGCCTGACATCGTCATGTCCTCTCAAATCATCAGCATTCCTTGTTGTGGTGCACAGGAATCCCCGTTGGTATCCCCAGCCAAAATGGGTGTGCACCATAATTCAGATGTTCATTCGACATTCCTCCTCTTCGGGCCCTCTCCTGCAGATGTTTTCCATCATTTCCGCAGCATCAATACATTGATATTGTCTTCAATGTCTCAACGATCAGCCATAATATTGAATAATGTTGCCGCAACTCAAATCAACCTGTCTCAACTTTAATCCACAAGACAAACAAGCTGTTGTTGGTCCAGTGAATTGCTTGATGGAGTTGGGTTACTCCACGACATACGCGTGCAACAGTCCTGGCATTACTCCAAAGTATTTCTCGTCGATGGGATAAAGTCATCAAAGAGGTAAACGCTCTCCAGGAAAGCAACAACCACATATCTCACAACATCTCTAGGACCACTAAGCAATTTCACAAAGGCCGCCCCAGTTTTCTTCAGCCTGTCAAGAATGAATTGAATCAGTTCATTATCACACTTCAGGATCAGGGAGTGCAGACAACAAATCAAATGGTGGTCCAAGAGGTAGTACATATTCTACCTTCCTTCCGACAGAAGACTTTCCATGCAAGCAATGGGTGGTCTATCGTCTCACTAAACATCTTGGGCTTACTCAACGTGTAGCCACCCACACACCCCAAAACATTTCAAAGACACCAAACAAGATGCCAAAGATTTCATTGAAATGGTGAAGACAAGACTCAATGGCAGAAACAAACATGACATAATCAACATGGATCAACTCCCATTCAGTTCTCATTTCACTAGTGGACCACATTGGACATAATTGGTAAGCAAACAATTCATGTACATGCATCCATTACAGATACCAAACATGTCACTCTTGCAGCCACTGTGACAGCAAGTTGCTGTATGTTGAATCCCTTTGTGGTCTTCAAGGGAGCACCTAATGGGCGCATTGCAACACGTGAATCCATCACATACCCTTCTGGTGGTAGGTATGCCTGTCAACTAAAGGCATGGATAGATGAACCAAACATGCACAAATGGATCAATTTTGTCCTTAAGCCCTACAAGGACAAGAAGGATGAACAAGACCCAGAAGGCCCCCCTATTGTTCTTGTGCTTGATTCATATCACATTCATCTGATGGCATCAGTGGTGAATAGAATCCAGGAGATGGGGATTGAGTTGCACATCCCAGGAAGGTGCACATACTTGTGTCAGCCTGTTGACATTGGAATCAAGAAACCCCTGAAAGCAGCAATGCATACAAAGTTAGAGGCATGAATGGCAAATGGAGATGGCATTGTGGATGGGGTGGCAAAGGAGCAGTCTCATAAACAGCTGACTGAATTGTTGGTTGACACATACAACAACATTCCCAAAACAGTGGGACAGAATGCATGGCTAAAAAGTAATTATGAATGGTTCTAATAATATACTGTGAATCGTAGAATCAAATATAAATTGAATTTGGTTTATTAACCTAATATTTAATTCTCATCGAATCCAAGAATGTCTGCCACAGCATAACCACAATTGCGGTGGTAGAGCTTTCTCTTAACCAAGTTCTCAGTGTCAGGAAGCACCATCTCCGTAATGATAACCATGCACCCATCCAACAGCTGACCACGGCGTCCAACTGCAAACTCTCAAGCTGCAGAGCCGACACGGCAACCATAACCATCTGAGCAATTAGATTTAATGTGATTACATGCAAGATGGCTTCCATCGACCAGACGCAGCCTTAGTTTCATCCCATCCCCATGTGAATTGTCGGCCTCTAACACAAGCGCGTTCCCGCACCCATACAGATGAACCAAGCAAGACCATCCATTGTCATTAGGAAGGAATCTAATCAGAATAATCTGGTATATGATTTGGAGAAGGCTGGTGGGTGTTCAGTATGTTTTTGTGGTGGTGCATTATGTGTTGTGGTGCGTCGACAATGGTGATCGCGATGTATTGTGGTAGTGTTTTCACATAGTAAGACATATCTTTCAAACCAGAAGGAGTTACGGGGAGCGGTACATAATGGCATGATGTAGAGGTCTAAGGCTATCACTTTATGATGAGTAGAGACTCTAAAGTGCATGTCAACTGTGTTAAAGTGACACTTTTTGATACATGCTAAGAGTCGGACCTTAGAATGTGGGGTCCTTAGAGTCCAAGTTTTACGGTAGTATTATATGTAGAGATGCCTTGTAATCATCAGATGATGGTCTGATTCCACGGGGCTGAACCTCGTGAGATTGTTTGCGTGACTCCTCTTTTGCTGCAATTGGGAGTCCGGGAACTAACCTGTGACAGCAATACCACAGGGAAGCTGAAGTTTTAAGTTTCACGATGATGGCAACAAAATAAGTTTGACTTTATTTGTATCTTGCCATTGGAATTGCCTTGTGCCTGGGAACTCAAGATCCCTCTGTAGAAAGCTCCACGGGAAGTTAAAAATTAAGTTGCACATACTACTCACTACCACAACCCTTTCTTAGTAGATACCTTTGATCAATCCCACCCCTCCACCTATCACGACCCAACAATAGCCACTACATATCTTCATGATCATTTCAATCCACACAATTGCTGATTTAATTGTCGCAATCCTTTCATTGTAAGGGTTTGTTTCCACTGAAATGATCATTTCATCGCAAAGGATTGTTTCCACTAAAATGATCGTTTCATCGCGAACAATTGTGTCATGAGCTGTGTTTATCACAAACTATCATTTCATTGCGAACGATTGTTTCATCAGCTGCGTTTCATCATGAACGATTGTTTCCTAGCGACTGATGATGATCAATTCATTGCAAACAATTGATTCATTCATAGCAAATGATTGTTTCATCACAAACGATCATTTCATTGTGTGCGATCAATTCAGCGATCAATTCATAGTGAACAATCGTTTCAATCTGCACGGTCATTTGCTCCATTGCGATTGTTTTATCTCAATCGTTTCATCATGAACAAATGTTTCATCACAAACGTTCTTTTCATTTGAAAAATCATTTTATTTCATACAACAGTTTATGCTACATCATCATAATTGCACCGCCCAAGATCCTCATGATAGTTTCATTGATCGATCACCGAGATAGTTTTTTTTCACAACTTGATAGTTTGCACAACAACATTTCATTTTTGTTTTCCTTGATTACACTGCCAATTCTTAGTATTTTAGTAACTATAGTTACATTTACAATAAGCTGCCACTGTTGTAGGCGTAGAATTGTAGCAACCACCCTCTGAACGCCGGTTGCAGGCGTAGACTCAGATCAGGCGCAGTTCTAGGGTGGTTGCCACATTTAATCGCCAGACAGCATGTGGTCAAAGGATTGCATTCTTGCTCCCCTGACACGGTTCAGCAGTCATCTGCATGCTCCATACTTGCCTGAACCCCTAGAACCCCTTCATGGACAGGCGATATTGAATATGTGCACTGCCAGAATTGTAGTGGCAAGGTTTGCAGTTTTTGTGTCATGGGTCTAATGGAGTTAGTCGCAGCCAGCAATAAAATTTTGGCGCCCAAGTCCATGGCATTAGTGTTGAAGAGCATGGATGAACCAAAAGTAGACTTTGGATTTTGCTGTTCATTTAAGCAGTCCATTCCATCATCTACCAAGAGTACCATTGTAACTCCTCCTTGGGCCCCTGATCTTTCAGGGGCAGATCCACCCAATACTGACTTTCTTTTGATCAGTGATGAATCTGCCAACAAGAATTGTCGTCGCCATTTTAAGAACAACAAGGATAATGATTACACCACTGTTAATTTTCTTTCTGCATACTTCCAAGATGATACTCCACCAGCATCAATGAAACCAGCCAACACATCCCAAATAGTTGCACTTCTTCACAAGAGTTGTCGCAAGTCCAGAAGGCTGAAATACACAACGAATAACTACCATTTAGTCTATTGGTGAAGGCAAATGCAACAAACCATCACTTAAGTTTCAATCACATGGCTTTGGCAGAATCATCAGAACACTGCACCGAAGCAGTCATTCATGGAGTTATTTCTGACAGCAATGCCAAGATAGTTCAAATGTATCTTGATGCAGAAAAGAAAGCCATTAAACGGATCACAAGTGGTAGGAAGGGTATCTTACTCAATGTCACATCACCAGAAGACATAATGGAAAAATATGATTTTGGTAGTAGATGTCTTTGTTGTAAAACAAGTCACAAAATGTTCTGAACTCCCAGAGTGGAAGGGGAATACTCATTTTGATCTGGAATTCATCTCAAATCTACAGACATTTGGCCAAGGTGGTATAGCGTATGTGTCTGCTTCTTTTTCACATTAGTTATGTCATTTTATGTTTAGAGAATTCAATCTCATACCATCTTCTTTTTGACTTTCAGTTCAGATTGTAACATCACCATCATTCTCAGAGAGTTTACATTTGAGGATGAAGCCAAAGCACCAAAGCTACTACTTCTCAATCCATGTGGAATGCTTTGTAGTGAAGTCTTTACCAAATACAAAGGGACACTTTTGTGCACAGTATCTACAATCAAATTATATTATTGGCAGGCAGAAGAGGGTTTGAAATCAGACGGACATGTGGGTCCTCAGGCAAAGTCATCCACAAGACAGACAAGGACTTATTGAGATTTGTGTGTTACCATGAAGCATGAAGCAATGCTGCAGCGATTTGCACATGGTTGCTTAATCATTAGAGCTGAAGACAGATATTTGTTTTGCTATGCAAAAGCAAGTTTGTTATGTGGAGTTATTGTCCTACCATGGCAGGTGGTGCCTTTGACATGCCTGACTCCTGCATTGCGATGTTTCCTCCTGTCACGGAAATGATTTTCCTGAAGGCATTTTCAATTTTGGTTCTCATCAGCCTGAATAGATACTTTCATGACCATGGTGAGCCTGTTGTTGCTATGGGTCCTTTGAAGTTTGAGCTTGTCAGTTTAGAGCATACCAGGAAGGCATTCAACAATTCTACTCCCCAAAGAAGCTATGTATTGTTTTCTTTGCTGCTTCAACAACTTCAACCATTATAGTATAGTGGCATACCCAGTAGGAATACATTGCGATCACTTTCGTCGGTATGGGAAGGAAAGTTTGGAAAACAAGATATTGTTTTGTTTGAATCCAAATATTGGTAGTGGGGTGGGTAGGGGTGGGTGTCTTGTTGGCACTTCATTATATGTATTGTTTGCTTGACTGGTAGTTTATGTGAAATATACATTCTTTTGTCTGAATATGTTGATCATCAGTTTATGACATACTAACATAGATGTAATTGTAAATCCGTATGAAACCAATTACATCAAACTAGGAGATGAAACAACAAATACATGCTAGATGATCCACATTTTATCTAAATCATGCGTGTTTCCAATTGAGAATCATTTCTGCAAACTCAATTTTTGTCTGCTGTTATTTTGTCTGTCAATGAGTATTGCAAAGCTGTTTTGTCATACACATACTTCTTTGTTTTGTTCTTGTGAGTAATCAATTGATTTGATATCTTTACCATAATCCATTTTTTTCCAAATAGGATCTTCCAAACCATTTCCAGACAAGAAACTCACAGAGTAAACTTGATTCTTGATGACATCAAGAGAATTTGTTCCTATCTTGTGGACATGATGGAGGATGAAATTCTTGGAATGAAGGTTAGTAGGTATGACTCCAAATATTTCACTTTCATGTGTTATTACTACACCAGTTTTTGGAATTAGTGAGCTTGTCGCCCTCTGTCGCAGATTATCCCTGTCTTGGTCTGTTGCAGATTATCCCTGTCTTGGTCACTGCTTGTCGAAAGCTGATACTCATATGTGTGCAGTTTCAATTCATTTCCACGAGGACAGTTTGTTACAGTATGCCCCAAAGAGCAGAACTTACAATGAACAATCCAGCTATAATTTCCATTGACTTGAATAGAGCATGAATCATTAGACACATCTTGTGACAGTCCAATGTTTTGTAACTCTTCTGAATTTCCTTTGAAGCAAGTTTGGCTTGGATTTCATGAATTTATTGTGCTCTCTTCTTGTGCTGATTCATTCAGGCTTCTGCGTTTGGGACTTCAAGAAACATTCCTTTGTCATCATGGACAACTACATCACTTCTGCTGTTGTCCAGACAAATGACTTCTTGCAATTACAGGGCCAGATTGGACATCTCAAATTGTTGTTCTTTGCTGAACAAAGAATATGCACCACAAACTGCTGTTGGAATGTTGGTTCCCTGTTTTTTTGGTAAGTGGCTTTACTTGTAAAGAAGTTTTCATTGGCAATGGCATGGTAGTGGATGCTTGGTCAACATTGTTTGATGTATGTTCATGTTGATTGACTGAAGCCGAGTCTTTTCATCTTCAATCACCTCATCATCACATCCCAATATGTCTTGTATGTTATCAACATGTGAATCTGTCCAACCTGACAATGATCCCTTGGCACTATCTTGTGAGAAATGCCTCTCAAGGAAATACTTTGGATCAAACCCACCCCTATGTAAGATTTCATGAGCACACTGATCGAGTTTCCCAGACCCTATCTTTGCACACAAATCTCTGTTCTTTAGATTGGAAGACTTGAGGGGGGGCTTCAGGATATCTTGCAGATTTGATGATATAGTGAGAAAGTTGTGATCTTGGGTTGATGTCACTGTGGAGGACAAGATCTTGAATTTCACGTTCAGAGAGGGTTTATATCTTTCATAGGAAGGGAGAGCTAACATAGAGGAGGCCTCAATCAAATCTTGATTCAATGCTGTTTGAGGCTCATTCTTCAGTTGTCTTAACTCAACTCTTATTTTCTGACACATTCCAAATAACAATTGATTTGTTTTCACTGTTCTTATTTTCTGTTGTTGCATCAAGTCTTTGATCAAATTCATTGGGTGTTCACAATAAGTATTACTTCCCTTGGTGACCTCAGGATTTAGGTGAGAAATGACACTCCAGTTGTTCTGCTCATTGCATGCATTCCCATGCAGTCCTCTGTTCTGATGTATCTCTTTGATGAGATAAGTTGTATAAGAAGGTTTGTGTTTTGCAAAGTCAGCCAGTGTGGCTTCAAGATCTCCATTGTGTGGTATTATATTTTGCAACATAAAAAAGCGGCTTGGATTGTTGAATCAAATTCAGCTTCTGACTCAGTTTTTGATAAGATTGACCAAATGACCTCAAAGCAATTCATTGACGGTCCTGACGAAAAAATCCAAGCCAGAATCTAGCAAATGCCATTGATCTGTAACATAAAATGCATTACTGAAACCAAGCCTCCTGACAAGGTCTTGATCAAAAAACCATCTCCTGCAAGAACTTTCACTTATGATAATGGACGTTTTTCAGAAGCAGCTCCAAGGAAGTCACATGCAAACTGATACATATCTTCCCTTTCCCCACAGAGTATTCCTTTGCATGCAATGCATATTTTTGACATTTCATCGTACATCGTAACAGAAAAATAAAGCCAGAGTAGTGCATTGATTCCATGTTTCATCACATCCAGGCCAATGAAGTCACCAAAGAGTTCAAAATTCTTCCTCATAGTAGCTGCATGCCAAATAACTCCAAGTTACTTTTTGTTTTGACCATATGTAGACATATTTGATGGACTTTCTGCTATTTTGTATGTGAACCCTTTAGCCTCCTACCGGATTAGATTAAGATACTCGGTGGAAGAGAAGATTCCTTCTTTGCTGCTAGTGGTACTAAGAACTTCCAACCAAAGAGATTGTGCAAATTCATGAGCCTCATCGTCATCAAGAGACACTTTATCATCGATACCATTCAGCATGTCACTTGAATTGACAACAGCCTTAAATTGCTCATAATCCCCATTTGTTTGTCTGAAGACTGGTAACAATTTCATGACCTTTGCAGGAATATTGATTACATCATGCTTTGAGATTGCCTTTGATCGTGGCCACACATGGCACTATGAATTAACAATGAGATTAGATTCAAGTCTTCCAGAATGCTCCAAAACATTGTATAGACTAAAGATTGCGGAAGATGGAATGTGTTTGATGTACTTCCCCTGTCTCTGACATGTTGTGATCATGTTTGACCTATTTGGCGTGCACTGTTCTGCATGTTTGGCACAACCAGAAATTATCTGTGTAGGCCTGTCCCACCTCTTTTTGTACCTTCATTTCTTAAGTGCTGAGTTGGGTGGCAAATATTTCTCTGCTTCCAGTGAAGCAAGCTTGAAATGAAGTGTACAAACAGACTTCAGAGCACCGTTCATGTAGACACGAGAGGTCTTGTTCTCGCCAGGCCTGTTGCACATAGTGGTCTCTTTCTCAATGCAAATTATAAATCCATGATACTTCGCAAGGGCCTCCATGGTCTTGACTATTAGATCCCAACGAACCCATACTTCTTCTGCCTGACATAGTTCTCTTGCTATGTCATTGAAACCAGGGCGGTTTGGATCTGACCTAAGCCGTTTCGATGTAATTTTTATACTAAGCAGTAACAGGTAGGTACATTGTTTTGAACTGGTTTTTGTTCGTTACTAACAAGGAGCAATGAAGCAAACATGCTTCATTGCACGAAATGAAACTGTGTAGAATCCTACACAGTTCTGGTATGTCTTTATGTCATCAGTTGATGACATAAAGCTTTTTGTCCCAAATGGTATTTCTGGGTAGTGAACCTATTCTTGCTATTTGCGAGGTTCTTGCCATTATTGGGAGATGTCACTCATCTCCTGAGAAATTAAGGGTATCTTTAAGTTTACCCTAGAATACTTCTGTAGGGTAGATAATTGGCCTATGTCAGGATCATAACACGGAGAAGCCTTGTTGCAATATTTAACGAATCGTTCTGAGTCGAAACCCACCACAACAGGATCTGTTTGCTGTTTTTTGTCGTGACCAGATGTATACTTGCCAGTGATCAATTTAAGTGATGCTGCAAACTTGCACAAGGCAGATAAACTAGCTGGAGGAGTATGATTTCTATCGATTTGATTGTCAAACTTATCCATTGCGTTGGTAAGCAGGTTGTTTTGCATCTATATCGTCGATATCGTAGGATCTAACATGGTTGGCAATAGGTTAAAATTGCTAGATAAATGGATTGTGGTCAGCATGGGGACGTGCACCAATTTTTCATAATTTAATTGAGATAAGTAATGATTCACTATGGAAGATTCTTTTGGTTAGTGCTTAAACGCCAAAACAGTCGTGCCTTTGGTAACAATCTTGCGAGGTTCAGCCCCCCGGAATCAGACCACCTGGTATTGTATGGTAATCATTAGGCTTATGTTATATTATGGAGGCCTAGGAAGTGACACACCCCTTTTCTCAATGGACGCCCCGCAGAAAATTTTTTGTCCCCCAGAAGAGATCCAAAATCTCCAAAACCCCTCCACCATGGCCGCCGAAGCCGTTTTTCGACCGTAACTCAACAACGCAACCAACCGGAGTTTTGACAATCGGATTTTTTTGCTGGATAGCGCCGGACTCACCCGACGCAACAATACCCTACTGCACCAATACTGGCTCTACGAAAAATTGTAGACTAAGTCGGCGATTTTGGACTCGGACGACCACCCGCACTTCGTCGTCCCCAATAATCAATCGTCGCCACCCAAAATAAGCCATGCCGCCCTATTATTCTTTCGTTCAACTGTGTGATGGATTTTTATGATCAAGAAGCAAGAGATCAAATATTTCAGGTCAACGAACATGGAGGCAGGCATCGACACCCGAGGGATGTGCTCATGACTACACAAAACAATTGAAGTGGCCATTGGTTACACCACCACGAAAGATATTAAAAATGGAGAAGAACTGACTCTGTCTCCTATGCATAAGAAGTGTAAATTGAGTAATAGCTTTGTCCAAGAAAGTTATTCAAACAAAACAAAACAAAACAAAACAAATCAAAACAAAATATGAGAATCAAAAAGAGCAACAACATTATTGCCTCCTCCTTCAAAACACAACGTCACAAAAAACCGCTCAAAAGTAGGAGGAAAACAACAACAAAGCAATTAATGAGTCAACAATCGACATGGCGTTGAACAGAACTTTCGATTGATCCTTTTTTTCAAATCAAAGAATTTTTCTATTTATTGCATCAATTATCTAATTTATAGTAATTCAGGTGTCATCTCAACAGTGATAATGGTTATTTGATACACTCATTATCGTATTAATGTAATTATTCTTATGCTGTTGATTTACTCAAACTTTTAAATGGTTGATTGTTGCGTGATGGTTTGAAGGAGGAGGCATCAATGTTGACAGCTTTTTTTTACTTCTCATGTTTGTTCGTTGACCTAAAATATTTGATCTCTTGTTTCTTGATCATAAAAATCCATCGCACAGTTGAACGAAAGAATAATAGGGCGGCATGGCTTATTTTGGATGGCGACGATTGATTATTGGGGACGACGACGTGAAGGGAAGTGCGGGTGGTCGCCCGAGTCCAAAATCGCCGACTTAGTCTACAATTTTTCGTAGAGCCAGTATTGGTGCTCTGGACCCGAGTAGGGTATTGTTGCGTCGGGTGAGTCCGGCGCTATCCAGCAAAAAAATCCGATTGTCAAAACTCCGGTTGGTTGTTGAGTTACGGTCGAAAAACGGCTTCGGCGGCCATGGTGGAGGGGTTTTGGAGATTTTGGATTTCTTCTGGCGGACAAAATTTTTTTTTTCTGCGGGGCGTCCGTTGAGAAAAGGGGCGTGTCACTTCCTAGGCCTCCACAATATCGTACCTTTGACCCTACACCAATTACCTTTGTAGGTAAATATTGTACGATAACCTAATAACCCTACAAATAAAGTGATATGCAGACATCGCAGAATCAAATAATAATCTTCTCTTCGAGAAAATATGGATTTTTGTTCCATTCGTTCTTAGATGTGTTCCATGAAAATGGCGGGAGACTATGCCTGGCGGGAGTAAAGCCAAATGACAAATAATGAGAGTGTAAAAGTGGTCACCAAGGTCGGTTTATTCAGACTTATCATTCACAGTTCCTAAAAAAAGTAAGCACGACACCGCCCGCGCTATTAAAGTGTTATTTTACCGAGAAACACCGGGTATTGTATTGTACCGCGATCTCGTCACATAATAAAAGTCAAGGCGATCGAGAACCCAGTCTACAAGCTACATCACCTTCCCTCATCCCGCGTTCGCCGTGTTCATTCTGTATTTTCACGATCCCATTTCATTTCATTCGAGATGACCTCTAGATCAGCACCAATAGTAGACGATAGCTCATCGCCCAGCAGGAATCATGGGACTTCAACTGTTGTCCTCGCTGACAATTTCCCAGCTAGTGAGTGCGATGTTGACGACCCGTTAGCTATGCTTTCTGCTTTATTTCCCTTTCTTACGGACGCCTTTGCAAACCGGCCAAATAACAACCATGCGAACGCCCTCTCGTTGCTCAGAGACCCATCTTCTCGTATCCAACATAACCGACATCGACCCCGACATCTTGTCCTTTTCTCCAGACGGAGGGTCCTTCTTCGTCTTCGACCAATCTGCATTCGCTCAGAAATACCTGCCACAGTACTTCAAGCATTCCAATTACGGCTCCTTTGTTCGTCAGCTCAACCTGTACGGGTTCACGAGTTCTCGCCACAAGGACAACAGCGAAGTGGTAGTCTGGAGTCACGAGTTTTTCCATAGAGATCGCAAGGACCTTCTCAAGAATATTAAACGTGCAGTAAAGAAGCCGACGAAGAAGGACACGAAACCCAGCCATGTTCACATCGCTCCGCGATCTGCGTCCGCTCTCTCGGTATCTTCTGAAGAGGTGTCGTCCAGTCCCAGCCACGATTGTGATGATGGCCCAAGTGAACCTTTCACGCGGCAAGTGTCGTCGAAGGGTGAAGAATGGCTCGAATCCGAATTCGCGTATCTAAAGCAGCAGAATAGGCACCTCGAGCAAAAGCTTGACCTGTTGCTGAAGATCACCTTGACCCTATCCCCTTCGAGTCTCGAGGAGTTCCAGTTGGGGGAGAAGCGCCGTAGGACCTTTGGGGGGCCCTCCATTCCTCCTCATCATCAATCGTATCAAAATGCCCGCCGTGTCTTGGGTACCATTCGCGAAGATCACAGGGTGCCCAGGAATGATGGCATAGAACCGATGCCGTACAGAAACGAGAACATAAGGCCGTACAAGAGTGCAGAGGTTGATAATCAAGAGTCGATGAAGGCATTTGTTGATATTATGCTGTCCGAAGAAGGGAAGGAAGAATGCGAGGCGAACAGTGGGTCTGACTCAGACATTACCAACGATGATAATGTGGTCCTGTCTGCTCAAGGCCAACATGTACCGAACACTGCAGGTGATACATACGAGGATGAGCTCATGGCAGAGGCAATGCATGCTATTCTTCCAAATAATGATTTCTGTGATGACGATGAGTTTAATCTATCATTCGACGAGAATGAGGCGTTACCAGAACACATTCCCGCCCCCGGAGCTTTTCTGACGGTGTCAAATCGTGTGGAGGACAAGTCGTCTGGTCCCCAACCTGTTCTATCAACAGATTCCTACGACTTCAGAGGAGACATTGAAGAGGGCAATACCCCAGTCGGGGTTCATATTGTCTCGGCTCACGCCGAGCTTGTTGACGACGACAGTAGGAAGGATGATGACAGTTTTGAGGATAGGAGATCACATAGGCGCAAGGTTGTTTGTATATTATCGTTTATGTTTGTCGTTCTGCTTGTTACTTGTGTCACAGTACCAACAGTGATAGTCAAACAGAATAGGAACAAAAGTCCTCCTGCACCCACTATCATTCTAGAAGGAGGAAGGGGAGGCAAGGGGCAATACCATGGTGAGAGCTTGGAGGAGTCAAGCCATGATGACGACGAATATTATGCATTCGATACCAACCTGACTTTAGCTAATGTAACTGAAGCCAGGACAAGTACAAGAATATCAGGACCAAATATCTTCTCACACCTGCCGCTGGACAATGATTCAGTGAGGAGTGACCCAATATTCCTCCCAGATGATTTCTCCTTAACAATTGGAGCCGTTGACTTTATTTGCGCCCAAGTTCCCCGCTGACCTTCTCTTTGTGCTTCTTTAATATTAATCATTACAAAGTATATAAACAAAAGTTATCCAACAAATAAGACACTAGCCTTATGAGTTTACCAAGTGAGTCAGCTGACAAAGAATCCTAGAGGTCATGCCTTTTGAGGACTCATGTATGCATGGTTGCAAAGAGCAACTAGAGATGTCACCTAAATTGTCCATGTATTCTATTGCTTTAACCAACTTGACAGGACAGGGTTGGCCATTCTTTGGCAGTATTTTTAGAGGATTAGAGAATATTTAGAGAAATAGATGAAAGTAGGAGGACGAGAGGATTATTCATAAAAAACAGATTGGCAATGCAAATATGGATTATTAGATGATGTACTATTCCTGTGTAACATTGTGCATGATTTCACAAGAATTCGAGGATTTTTCAAGGATTTGTGGATAATTTGCACAATTGCGGATTATTTGCTCTATTGCAGATCATTTGTGCACTTGCACAGTTGTTATCTTGTGGGATTGAAGATCCTGCTCAAACAATTGATTTTTTGATTTAAAGTCAAGGATTTCCTTAACCTTCTTGCATTGTGCCCTGCCTGTGCTTTTGTGTTTTGTAAAGAATGAACAACAAACAACAATCATCATCATGGAAACTCCTCCAACATTTCCAACAATCTACATTTGTTGAGGTCACATATTACCTTTTTGTTACTGTCACCAAAACCCCCAAAATATTACAGCTTGCTATGTAGATGACTTCTGGAACAAAATGACTACATGTTACGACCTAATGAAGACCTACAGAGTCATCAGTTATGACCATGTTACGACAAACAAAGTCATCAGTTATGACCCAGTGACGACCCCCAGAGTCCTCAGTTATGCCCCGTGACGACCCACAGACTTGTCAGATATGACCAAATGGCGACCCCCAGAGACATCAGTTACGACCTTGAGACGACCCGCTTGTCATTAGTTAATTAACTGACAACTTGGATGACCCAATTGATGACAAGTCACAACCAAACTATTTTGGTCGTGACTGAAGTGATGACTCTCACTAAAATTAATCGCAAAAAGGTAGATGTTTTGGGCGAGTTGCCTGTCTTGAAGTTTCACAAAGCCTACATGATGAGTGCATGATAATTGATTGTCATCAATATTCATTTTTGCGATACTTTAGTACTCATAATTTCACTTTCATGCTCTACAACACATCTACATGTTTATTTTCAACCTAAACCATTTTCTAAGTTTGTCGGCTTAGGTCAATGCAAGGAAACAAACGAAATGTAAGATCAAAGGAGCAACACCATTCTGCCACTTCCCCATCTGACAGACAAAAATGACATCATGGCAGAGTAGAAAAATATGACGGAGTAGAAAAATACCGTCCCTTCACTACTGGTGCTATCATACAATGGAGAAATCTTTGTCACACAAAACATATGCATGTATTATGCATATACATTTACACGATTACAAAAATAATTTTTCACTGTGACTTGGTGCTCTGTGACTTCTATGACAATCAAACACATTGGATTTTTTCTGCAGACAACCCAGTCCCACAGGTGATGTCCTGTTGGAAAATAGATGCATAGTTTCAATAATGGGCTGAAGTAGAAGAGTCAATTGCTGATACTGTCAGAAAATAGGATTCAATTTTGATATCAAAACAACCCAACAAAGAATATATCTGTCATCACAAAATCCTTTCATTTGAACTTTTTACCAAGTATATTTCAATTTCTCAGTTCCTTCGCTAGCTGTTTGAGGACGCTGTAATTGTAAGGTTTAAAGAGCAGTAGTGTTTTTGCCTCCCAGATTTTTTGATCAAGATGTGAAGTTGTTTCTGAAAAGTGATTTTTAGGTAAGTTTGATGTCACAGCATTACTCCCTTTGAAATGATCTTCCGGGAAAGATGCTTTGTATCCATACCACAGTTGTGATGTCAAACATTCTAAGGACCATTTGCACCGGTGCTTTCACCATCTTAATTATAGATCAGAAGTTGAATTTAGTTTTGGGCCAGAGAACCCTATAAATGACATAGGCCAAGATTCTGCCATTGTTAGTACCCTAAGGTACAAAGATCAATAGGATCATTCTCAGGACTCCCCAGGAGGAAAGTCCACTGCCCCTGATCCAAAAGACATGGACTCCCCATCACAGGAGTCCACTGCCTTGCTCCCGATGGCATGGACTCCCCAAGACAGAAGTTCATTGCCCTGAATGAGAGCACACCCTTGAGAAGGGTATATACATACCAATTTTGTGTAGAAGCTACACAATGTTTGTTTGCATCATTTGGATTGGAAGTGCATTTCCACTGCCCTTCCATCCTCACAATTGTACCAAAACAAGCTCATAAAATCAAATCTTTGACACCTGTCAAAACTACCTAAAATTTTCACATGATATTTTTTACGTCGAAACGGCTCAGGTCACTATCTTAAGATAACCATGGTGCGACCTTCACGCACCAAAGCCACCGACATCCAACCCTTCCGACACGAGGTACGTCAACAATTTTTTGATCTCAAGCGGCAATTTTAACTTTTTTGCGTCAGCGATACGTTTTTTTTGCACAATCAACGATCTCTCCAAAATCATTTTCACGATCGATGAATTCCTTTGGTTTCGCGATTGACGAGCTCTCTAAAATTTATCCCGCGATTGGCAAATTAAGCGATCATCTTTGAGCGATCAACTTCTGCGATTGGGGATTCCTACGAGTCAGATTAATTTCGTGATCAAGAATTCTCGCGAAATAGTTGGAAGCAAGACTTTCAAGAAATAGAAAGGGAAGAAGAAAAATTTTAAAAATAAATAAAACATTCTTTTTTGAACTAACCTCCACAGGGCACCCAAGACCTTTTTCAAGGCGTTGTTTTATAATACGCCCCTTGGAGAGGCAATCAAAAGCATGTCAACAAGCAAGTCAAGCCCAGAAGGACTCAAGCCTCAGGAGTGTGAACGGAGTTCAGTGAGGTCCAAGCCACCCATCTCCTACATTCCCACTGCCATGGACACCCAGAAGGTGATCAACAAAATCAAGGTCTCCAACAAAATGACCTTGTCTGTCACCGTCTTCAATGAGGGAAGTCCTGAACAGTTCCTCATCCATGTCCAGACCTTGATGGAAATAATTTCCCAGAGAGGCTTAGACACAGACTAGGAGGAAGCCTGTAAGGCAGACAAAAAGACTGAGGCAAAATTGACTGCGGCCACTGCGGCCAAAGCCAAGTACAAAGGGACAGATGAAAATTCCCCCGTCCTCCAGTCGTGGAGCAAAGCAACTGCTGCTAAACTCCACACCAGTGAGGCCATAGTGTCCGCTGGCCAAGCGATCTTCCTGAAGTACTCCACTCAATTGTCGGAGACTGCCCGTCGTCCTTGGACCACAATCATCAGGGGGCAGATAAACTGCAAACCCTGGACAGATGTGTATGGAACCGAGCATCCCACAAAATGCCCGGCATCTTGGACGTCCTTTCAGGAGTGTGTCCAGTTGCATTTGCAGACCGTCTTCAGGACTGATGCAGCGGAGCAGGAACGTTTCTACATCAGCAATGGGCTGAAGAAACCAAACAGGGTACCCATCAGGGACTTTGTGCAGAGGATACTATGCCTTAACAGGTATGTGGAGCTCTTGCCAGGCCTCTTTTACTTTTCAAAGGCTGCAAAGTCTACGAAAGTATGCGGGCCATTTGATGATACCGACTTGGCAAGCCACATCCTCAGGATGGTTCCTAGGAACTGGCAGGACCAATATGAGCTCAATGGAGCCTTGGTACCACAGAGAGTCAGGGAACTTCTCGAAGTCCTTGAACGCATCTAGAAGGCCTACCCCACCAAATAGGTTGGAGAAGGACCCAAGACTGTAGCCAAGTCTAAGGGCTCATCTAGGAAGAAGATGGTCTCTTTCAGTGACCAGAATCCAAAGAAACGTCGCCCAGAGAAATACCGTTCTCTCTGCAAGAAACATGGGGGCACACATACCACCCACAACACGGATTGCCTGAAGTATGACTCCAATGGGACTCGGAAGGTAAGCTTCAAGGGGAGAAAACCAAATGGAAAGTCTCATGGACCAGAGAGACCTGCTCGAGGAGGAAGTAGCTATGCGCAGCTATCCGCTAAAATTGACAAACTTACAAAGTCCAACAAGAAAATGAAACGTGCTATCGGAAAAAATAAGTGTAAGCATCACGACATGAGTGACAGTGATGATTTGGACTCATCCTGAGATGATGGGTTGGGGATTACTAAGAAATTGTGTAGTAAAATCGATTGTAATGAAATGTTGAACACTTATCTTAGTCCGATTAAAACTTCCCCACATGCTCAACATAACATTTTCTGATTTAAACAACATCAGTTCAAATCCGGCAGAAGAACTAGGAAATCTTCCAGCCAACCTTACACAGAGTGAAGCAATTGCGGAATTGCTGGACCACGAACTGTCGGGTGACCTTTTCAATAGTGTGAACCCCCCTTTGACAGGTAAAGATGGGTGGGACACTACTTTAGTAGCACAAGCACGCTACAAAGCGACTGTAAATCCAGCCCGTAAGAACATCAAACACTCTACAGGGCATTGTTCCAGCAAAACAATCATCAGGATCCTACTAGACAGTGGATCTGATGGTGATCTCCTGTTCCATGCAAAAGGAATGGAGAAACACTTTCTCTACTCAGCTAGGCAGGTGCCAAAGTCTTGGCACACGTCGAATTGGAGATTCCTAACCAAAGGAAGGAGCAAAGCAAACTTAAAGTTTTTTGAGTATTTGAACAGTAAGGAGTACTTAGTGACTCCCAATGTAGTAGAGTACGATAAGAAATAGATGAGAAAGCCAGTGTTTGACCTCATTCTTGGATGTCAAACCGTGAAAGAGCTCGGAATTGTTCTAGATTTTAGAACAAAAGAAATAACCATTGATCACATCATTTTGCCAATGAGAGACATCAATAGTCTGACCCCATCAAACTTGGATAAAACCTGGGCTGTCAACAACAGCATGGCAAATGAACCGCAAAGTATGCAGGAAGTGACACAGCGCGTAGTTAAAATCCTTGATGCAAATTATAAGAAGGCAGACCTCCAATCAATTGTACTGGCATACATAACACTGTTGCCGACGCCATCTCTTGCTTAGACATCGGGCCAATACTGAGTGAGCACGAGAACTGGATGGCGTTTACAAAATGCTGGTGTCATTACACCATGCAAGAAGAGAGTGCAATAGACATCTCTGCATACCAAGAGGAAATGAATCTGGTATTTGCAAACCACAGCAAAGAAGATGCAATCCACCCGTTAACAGTACGAGAGATTGCAGAAGCACAAAAGCTTGATGCCAGCTTGAAGACCCTGAAAGATCAGTACTTGACACAATTGGTCAAAAGTACACAAGTCCTATGTAAGGGCGGAAAGATGGTCATTCCAAAAGAACTTCAACACCGTGCAGTAGTTGGTACCACCACTATCTACAACACCCTGGACACACTAGACTCGCAGAGAACCTTTGTGCTGCAATGTACTGGAAAAGTATGCAAAATACTGTCCGTAAATATGTCAAAAACTGTCATGCATGCCAAGTCAACAAGAGGCATAAGCATAAGTACCGTAAACTCCCTACTAAATTCGCCATCACAAACCCTTGGGATTTACTATGTGTGGACCTTATTGGCCCTTATACAATCAAAGGTAAAGATGGGACAGTAATTGATTTCATGTGTCTGATTATGACTGACCCAGCTTCTAGCTGGTTTGAAATACCGAGGCGATTATTCCCCTGGATACAAAAGGGCAGAAGGGCAAAAGGACCCATGAGGAACCTAAGTTAGCATACTTTGATAAGTCATCAGCAATGATCAGCAACTTAGTGAACAAGACCTGGTTTAGTAGGTATCCACGTTGTCAATACATAATTTACGACAATAGAAGCAAATGCAAACTACACTTCAAAGCCCTATGTGACTCATATGGGATCACAAGTAAGCCTACCAGTGTCAAGAATCCACAAGCGAATGCAATTCTAGAACGAGTGCATCAGGTGATATCATCGATGCTCTGAACAACTGAAATAGATATGGCCCCTTCAGTAGAGACAAGCGATATAGACAAGTTCGTGACGAATGTCGCTTGGGCCATTCGCTCAACATACCGCATAGTACCTTAAGCCTCCCCAGGTGAAGCCATCTTTGGTCCGGACATGTTGTTTGACATTCCCTTCCTGGCTGACTGGAATAAAATTGGAGAATATAAGCAACATCAAACAGACCAAATCACAGAACAGGAAAATAGCTCACGATGTGATTGGGACTACAAAGTTGGTGATCAAGAACTTCTTAGAAAATATGGTATACCCCACAAAGGTGAAAGTCGATATGAAAGTGATCCTTGGACTATCACATCAGTTCATATGAATGGCACCATCAGGATGCAAGGCGGAATCAAATCGGAAAGATTGAACATACAAAGACTTACACCTTTTTTAACAACCAAACTTAAAACCGTATGAAAATGTCAGTTTCAAAATGACAAAAACAGACTCTCCCTCTTCAAACAACACTTACTCGTTACACATGTTTAACAAACTCTTTAGTTTGTTATAGTTACTCTCACGAGAACCCATTTTTTCACCTAAAAACATTTAGGTTTTGTTTGTTCCATTTTTACCTGACACTCCATTCTTGGGGGCGAGTGACATAGGCCAAGATTCTGCCATTTTTAGTACCCTAAGGTACTAAAATCAATAGGATCATTCTCAGGACTCCCCAGGAGGAAAGTCCACTGACCCTAATCCAAAAGACAAGGACTCCCCATGACAGGAGTCCACTGCCCTGCTCCCGACGGCATGGACTCCCCAACACAGAAGTTCATTGCCCTAAATGAGAGCACATCCTTGAGAAGGGCATAAACATACCAATTTTGTGTAGAAGCTACACAATGTTTGTTTGCATCGTTTTGACTGGAAGTGCATTTCCACTGCCCTTCCTCCTCACAATTGTAGCAAAATAAGCTCATAAAATCAATTCTTCAACACCTGTCGAAACTACCTATAATTTTTACATGAATTTTTTTACGTCGAAACGGCTCATGTCAATCAATTTTTTTGATGGGTGTATGCATGCTTTAGAGGACAACATTGTTGGGCAGACCAACAATGCTATACAAACACACTTGTCTAGGACAATTATGACAAGCAATCGCTGCAAGATTTTTTAGCAGGGGTGGGAGCCTGAAAAAAGACAAATTCTTGTTTCCATAAATAAAAAGATATAACAAGCAGCGGCTGCAAGATTTTTTGTAGCTAGCTAGACAGAATGCAATCAGTAGAAGCAAATTGAAGTGACTTGTCTACGCTTAGTTGTAAATTGGCTCACTACACTGTCACATACTTGCAAATGGTCGCGTGCCTTCGAGCGCTTTGTGCGTGCATAACATGCAAACAAGCCCATTTTTGAAATAAGATGTAATTTAATGCAAACTCGCCATTTTTCAAATAAGATATAATGTAAAAGGTAAACAGGGATCAAATCATGATGACTACCCATGCACATCAACCCAAAAACTTAATTATGAATCCATTGTCTAAGTACCTGTTCTGGCAAAAAGTGAAAAAAACTGTCTCATTGGAGAAGGAGAAGGAGGGGGAGGAGAAGGAGAAGGAGAAATGGGGCTCAGTTTCCAACACAACTAGATTTTGAAATAATATTGATAACAGTGGACACCAGTTAGCATGCACGCCGTGTTCGCTAGAGTGCAGTGAATTGCACACGGACACGACTTTTGCAAGATGTGCTTTCCGATTTAATAAAGCCAGCTTTGTGCTCACGAGCTGACATGAGCCAAGGATACCTATTGGTACCCCTGACCCAACCTGGGCCCAATATCAGGCCCATGGATACACATACAAATAGGAATTATCCTAACTAAGGGTAGGATCCCACCAAATAGAAGCAGGACTCATTAACAAGACCATTGAGTCCTTCAGGACTTCTTAACAAGACCATTGGGTCCTGGGGGACCGACTGGCAGGATTACATCTACAGCCTAATTAGGTTCAAGTGGATCCAGGTTGGCATGCAAGAATGCATGTACAGCCCAAACCAGGTGCATGTACACCCAGTTGGGCATGCATGATTCCAATAGGGTTCATGCAAATCTAACCTCCTTGAATTACATGCAAAGTGCATGATAAATTAGAGAGGACTACCATGAGGCAGTCCTCATTTTCAATCAGTTTTTTTAGCTCATAAAAATAAATTCCAAACAACTGGAACATCCTTTTTTCTACTTCTTATCTACAACAACTTTTCGATTACTTCCGGCTTAGGTCACGAGCACAGTGAATTTAGATATATTTTTAAAGGTAATCAAAAATCAACAGTCATCGAATACCCATGCATATCAGAAATAAAAATATGTTTTTTACGGGTAATTTCCAGCAGTGAGTATCATTTCATCTACAATATTCAATAGTGGAAAAGGTGTCTCATGGAGAAGAAGGAGAAGAAGAAGAAGAAGAAGAAGAAGAAGAAGGAGGAAAAGAAACTCAGTTGCTAATAAACTAAGGCTGTGATTTTGTTGGCCGATTTGCAAATGTCAAATCGTTTTGATGATTGCTGAAAAAATTAATGGCCGATTTGCACGAAGGATGTTGATTTTGTTCTTATGAATCGTTCATTTGCAAATAAAAAATCGCAAGAATGATTTGCAAACGATTTGTAAAGATTCAAATCTACAAATAGGGGGTAGATCTGCAACTCCCAAATCAAATCTCCCCATTTGCAAATCAATTTTCAAATTGTTCACAAGCCTCCACATGGAATATCAATTATGATCTTCTACTCAATCTTCCCGTCTACTTTACCACAGAAAAACACATAATTAAATCACGCGGACAAATAACATCACCACGGATGTCAATGATTTCTCCGTCGACGACTTCACTGCAGATGTAATGGCAGAATTCTCTGACTGTTGATGATCCTTTGCTAAGAAAAGGGGAGACGGGAAAGCAGTTTCCATGAAGAGTTGATTGGGACGAATCTCATGGTTGCGGTGAGACTATCCGATCGGAAAAGTTATGGACATGAAACAATGGTTTGTGATTTGTAGATTTGTCGCTTTGCAATCTGTGCGAACAGCAAAATCATAATGTTCCATAAATTTCTAAGAAATATATTTATTCGCTAGAAAGAGATTTGACATTTGCAAATTGGCTAACAAAATCACAGCCTAAGATTTTTTCAAGAAAAAATCTTTAGGCATTGGCTAGGCATTGGCTTAGGGAGTACGTTTACCTTACGTAAACTTCACTAGATACATACGAATTGTACTCCTTGACAACCCAACTGAAAACAACGGCGACCACAAAAAACACAGTCTCCGCTGGAGATACACAACACAAAAAAATCATGGCCTGATCACAACCGGTCAAAACCACGTGAACACAGAATCAAACAAAGCAACCATGTCGTCCCAAAACCAAGGCCGAGTAAAGAACAGGGCCCCGGCCCCCATCCAAATATCCGCCGAGCAAATTCTCCGCGAAGCCGCCGAGCGCCAAGAACAACACGTCCTAGACCCCATCGTCAAGATCCACGATGCCGAAGAGTACCAATCTCACCTTCGGGATCGCCGCAAGCACTTCGAGGACAACATCCGGTATCGCCGCGAGCACATTGGGAATTGGGTCAAGTATGCAAGGTTCGAGGAGGACAATCGGGAGTTTGAGCGGGCAAGGAGTGTCTTCGAGAGGGCGCTGGAGGTGGACGTGCGCAATCCCCAGCTGTGGCTGCGGTACGCCGAGTTGGAAATGAGGAACGAGTTTGTGAATCGAGCCAGGAACGTTTTGGACCGGGCGGTGCAGTTGCTGCCTCGGGTGGATTTTCTTTGGTATAAATACGTTTACATGGAGGAGATGGTGGGGGACATTGCCAAGTGCAGGGCCGTCTTCGATCGCTGGATGGAGTATGCGCCCGATGATAATGCCTGGATGTCCTATGCAAGGTTCGAGGGGCGATGCGGACATTGGGATCGGGCCAAGGATATCATGAAACAATATGCAAATGCATATCCATCCGCACGATCTTTCCTCAGGTTCGCTAAATGGGCCGAGTACGAAGCGAAAGATACCGATTTGGCTCGCACCGTATACGAAAGTGCTCTTGTGGAGTTAGAGCCCGAAGAGAGTCGCCAAGCGAGGGTATTTTCAAGATTTGCGGCTTTTGAAGAAAGACAAGGCGAACACGAAAGGGCTCGTGTTATTTACAAACATGCTATAAAACTGCTGCACTTGGGGCAGGAATCTGAGAAATTGGATGGGGAAGAAGAAGTTCCACAATGGGAACAAGAAAAGCGAAATGAATTGTATAAAGCCTACATAGCGTTCGAAAAGAAAAGAGGAGATCAATCAGGCATCGAGGATATTGTCATTGCAGGGCAGCGTGCAGAGTACGAGAAGAGAGTTACTGCGGACCCCACTGACTATGACGCGTGGTTTGAATATGCCAAAATGGAAGAAGAAAACGAAGCGCAGTCATCTGACAACAACAGGGTACGAGAAATTTATGAACGAGCCATTGCAAACGTCCCCCCCTCTACACAAGACAAACAACATTGGAAAAGATACATTTTCCTATGGATCTACTACTCTCTCTACGAGGAGCTTCAATGCCATGATCTTTACCGAGCGTCGAAGGTTTACGATGCGTGCCTAGATGTCATACCTCACCCCAAGTTCAGCTTCTCGAAGATATGGATTAATGCTGCCAAACTTCACATCCGTCGAAAAGACCTTGTTTCTGCGAGAAAATTGCTTGGGAAGGCGATCGGCTTGAGTGGGAAAGAGCGAATTTTCACTGAGTATATTGCATTAGAGTTGGCATTAGGTGAAGTGGACCGATGCCGCGCTTTGTATAGTAATTATTTGAAGGCAATGCCCCACAATTGTCGGGCATGGTCTAAGTATGCCCAACTAGAGAAATCAGTTGGTGAGACCGAGGTACGTAACCTTCAAGTTTTGATTTTTTATTCTTTCTGTCGTCATTATACTCATGTTGGTCGTCATTAATTTCTTCAGAGATGCCGAGCTATATACGAGCTTGCAGTTTCTCAGACAGCACTGGACATGCCTGAAATGTTATGGAAAAATTATATCGACTTCGAAATCGAAGAGGGCGAAGGTGACAAGGCGCGGCGCCTTTATGAACGGCTCCTCGAGAAAACAAGGCATGTTAAAGTATGGATATCTTTTGCTCAGTTTGAAGGAACTGAAGCTGGGAAAGGGATCGGTGCAGCGCGAGATACATTTAATCGTGCTCATGACTATCTGAAAGAAGCTGGTTTGAAGGAAGAGAGAGTTCTTCTGCTCGATGCATGGCGTGTTTTCGAGAAGACGAATGGCGATGCTCAGACTCTTGCGAAAGTTGATAGTATGCTTCCTCGCCGTGTTAAAAGGAAACGTATGCGTACTGATGAGGATGGTGCTGAGTTGGGCTGGGAAGAATACTTTGACTATCACTTTCCAAACGATGAGGATACAAATTCTGCCAATCTCAAGATCCTTGAAATGGCAGCTAAGTGGAAGCAGGCACAGCAAGCGCAAGCTGATTCCTCATCAGATGACGACGACAGCGATGACGAGTAAAACGTTCACTGAGCGCAGCATACTTGTAAAACTCGAGGTAAGATGTGCACCCTGTCCTGTTTATTGCTCCAATGCAAAATGTATCTCCAGCTCTCGCGTACTCCCCAGCGGGTCGTAGTATTGTGTGAGAGCAGGTCAATTTTTTGCAACATTAGATTGACAATCAAAATAGTTGGATGTCCTTGCCTGTTTGTGGCACAGATGTCCTGGTTGATCTCGAACATCTTTTACGACACGTACGTTTGTGATGTTATTAAACATTGCCAGCAACTCAACTTTTTGTTTGCTTCGTTATTTCGGTGGCCTGGTACATTTGGGTACAGGGAGTGAGCCGAACAGTGTTATTTCAAGTTTGAATAGTTTCTTTGGCGGTTGCTTTATGTAAAGATAACCCTATGACAACACGAGCCGTCAATTTGTCGGGGTGGCGAAGATTGCCCATGATTAATATAACCGCGGCACACGAACACGGATTTTTAGTGTCATGAAACATCGCTGTTATTAAAAGCATCGTAGACCATTCGAGAATATCCTTGATAATATCCACGTGTAAGTGTTGGGAGATTGACTATAGCTAGCATTCATGAAAGATAATATGAATAATATTGAATTAATTAAATACGAAGACGATTGTTCTCATGATATCATAAAGTGCGAGTGCTGCTGACAACGTTTCATCAAGGCCTTCACCATCGGAAACGGAATTATAAAGAGAGATCAAAGATCTTTTGACGCGGTTGGCAATTTTTAATGTCTTCTTGCTGGCTAGAACAGAGCGATAAGTCTCAAGGAGTATCAACTCTAGAGGACGATTCTTTCCCTGATCATCATGATGCTTCTGTTCCAATAGCTGACGAAGTATCATATGCCGTATTGACGAAAGAGACGACATCGTCTCTCCTAGGTTGATGATCGAACCAACTGCAAAGCAACATTCGTTCAACTCTGGCAGATTTACAGCTGTGGCAGATTCTTCGTTACTAGGACCAAATACGAGAGAGAATGCCCCACAACTCTCGTTCGATACGAAGCCAAATTTTTGAGAATTGGCGTTAGTATTTCGAAACAATGTTTCCGCAATTCGAGACGTAGGAAGTAAATGAATGGATCTGACGCAGCAAGAGATTTGTTTTATTGGGGTACATTTTGAATGATGATGGCGTGTCGAATACTCCTCTTTCGCCCGAGGATGTCTGTATAGTTCTAACAAACTATGGCGCCGATCGTGACCCCACTGGTGCAAAGTGTTTTCGGCATTCTCTCTTGTTGAGACGCGATCGTGAGCAGCGTTTGAATGCTTCCTCTCGAATGCAATGCCTTCTGTCATCAAGAAATCGAGGTTAGGTGAACCAACGTCGAATGCAAAGGCAATGCCAATTTTGTGTTCGCACGAGCATGTAGCGGCTCTCCCAGGGAGGGGAACTTCACTCTCACACCATGGATGAATGAATGGTTTCGAGTGATGCCAACCAATGGCGTTACACACATGACTGTACCTCATTTGCAATGCTAAGAACACGAAAACTGGCTGGAATGATGGAACTTGAACGCACATATCACTAGCCTGTCTCGATTTTGACGTTGTGCCACCGTAGGTAGTAACTGCTCCTCCATGCACTACTTTCGTGTACGCAGAGTCACTTCTTGTCCGAGCGCATCGATAGCACAATGGAATCAGTTCGTTAGACCTCGGTATACCGAAAGTTGGACAGAAAGATTGGGGACACGAATGTATTACATGAACTGAAAAGTCCCAACAAGTCTCGATTTGAGCCGATGAAGCTGTCTCGTTTTTTAATATAGTGCAATCGACAACACGAGGTGTCGACGAAGCTGTGATTTTGATTGTCCATGGGTAGCTAGGTCGAGTTAAATTTCCGATGTGACGTGACAAAATACTCGTTGCCTCCCGAATCTCTCTGATTGATTTTTGCGATACAAACATCGAAGGGGAACTTGAACTGTCGATCACGTCGCTGTCTTTCATTACTGAGTCCAACTTCTGCAATAATGACTCATCTGCAGATCGCTCTTCTGTCGGAGAGGCGATCTTTCTTCGCGATTTTCGTTTGGTGTGGTGCAGCAGAGAAAATGAGCTGTTAGCTCTAGACAGAAGTTGTGAACAGATGGGTCCCATGATCTTATTCAATGGGTTGATAACATGAGACATGGGACTTTTGTAATGATCATAATCCATCTTGAACAAAACTATATCGCCAACGCGACGAGACATCGCAAAGACAAATCCATCAAAACATCTCGATAGGCGAATTGCAGGCGTCATCGTTGCGCCATGAACTGATACTGCAGCAGACACTGGCAAACGGACTTTTTCATCTTTCCAATCGCGAAATAGTCTGCCCTCAAGTCTAAACCCCACCCGATGGAGTAATGTTTTCCCACAGTCGTATACTCCCAATAACGTCAATGTTACGTCTGATGATGAAGTGCTACAAAATTCACATGCGGTGACGTGCGCGGAAATCATGCGGTTTCCACATTGGATTGATTGTCGAAGTATAAATAGTTGCGGATTGTCGGTATTTCTTGTTTTGTCTGTTGAGATCACAGTGATCACGCCGTGTTCTCCAACGCCAATAAGAAGAGGCCACTGACCGTCATCACACCTGGATTCTGAAGAGCTGAAACGCAAAGATAGGAGGGGCTCTCCATTAGCCTCTAGCAAGGTTGCAGTTCGACTGGCATGCAGTTTGATGGAAGATTCTTTCGTCCCATGCTTTGCAGTTTCACCTGGCGTCGGATGCATATTCACTACGGACGCTCGTAATGAACCATCTTGAAACCCCATAAGAACGATTCCTCCGTCGTCATCGCACTCTGAAACTGAGTCAACGTCGAGAGCATTGTTGCTTTCTCGCATCACAGATTTGATACTCTTCCAAAATGCTGCGCCACATATGGAACGCGAAGCAAAAACAATGCATCTTAATGGCACATTCAAATGCTCGATCCCAGAAATTCTTGTTGATGCCAAACATTGCCACTGTTGTGAATTTGAACTCGATTGTTCATAAGTTGCAGATAGATACATAACAAGAGGCTCTGCTTCAAGTGGAAAAGCAGGCCCATTCAAGCAGGAAGCAACGACGTATATGCCACCAGTTCTCGCAGGAAAGCATGAAGTTAATGAAGACTCGGCGTTTTTCGATGGACTTTTTTTTCTCTTTCGACTTCGACTTTTCTTCGGTGTCAAAGAAGACAGCGCGGAAAAAATTGATTCTTGTGTGCTAGATATCGGCGCTGGAGCGTCGTGATTCGGACCCTGTTGTGAGGCACTTTCCAGCCTAGCTGTCAAACTGTTCATGAACGTAAGAGGTCCTGACGACCCTCTCATACTGGATTCTCCTCCTTTTGTGTGTCTGCGTTGTTTTGACTTGCCATCTTCATTTAAAACGACAGGGATAAGGTGAAGAGGCGATTCTTGCAATTTGTTCTTGCGCACTGCTTCAACATTTTGCAGTGCAAGCTGACTAGAATAGAGTTTTCCCATAGTGTCAAGCGCCAATAGTAATGCCGTATTTGCTGAACAGTTACTCTGAAGTAAATCATCGCTCACTGATACAAGACTTACTGCCGCAAACGATATCGTATCATCCTCACGGCCCTTGAATGAGTGCTTCACTTGCATTTCAGCCCTTTTTCTTCCATCCCTGACATCTGGCGAGTTGTAAATTGTGGCCACGGTAATTTTACCCTCACCTGAATGGGATGATCTCCCAAGCCTAGGGGGGATGCATGAGGCAACCACTGATACACATTCACCAGCAGTGTCATCATTGGATGCATCGCCTTGGATACCGTAACTCAAAATAGAGACAGACGGGTAATGCCCGTAACAAGCGAATGATGTGTCGGGTTCAAAAAAGCGCCGTGTACAACGGCGCTGCGCCAATGTCGACCGATATGTGTTCGGTACATTGACGTTGTTGTTTGAAGAGATCGTGATGATTGACTGAACGCTATTCAATGGCAGAATTGGAGTTATGGTGTCGTCGAGCATTTTGTCAATGGCTAGCGCACTACGATACTCGACATACTCGACGTCGTGGGTGTCGCCGTTGTTTATCCTCTTTTATCCTCCTGGGTCGGGCGAACGGGCGATCGTTCGGGTTATTTCTACGGGTTCTATCAAGCACAGGGGTCCGAAATTGATGTATGAAATGCCATGAGTTGTTTCTTGTGCAAAGTGTAAAAGTTTGAAGACACTGGGGTGGTCGTTGTGAGTTTCTGCAATGTTAAATATGGATGGGCACCCCATGGATGCTACCTGATGCTGCTGCAACACCGCTTGCTCACATTCACAATGTTGCATCTCAATCGTAATCTGCCTGGCATGACTTGCACAGATATCACTTGAGCTACATGCTTTCTTGACAAGCAGTGATGATCTGTGATGATCTCGCTTTGCTCATGCTTTCTTTGTGATACAAATTGGTGATAATGGCTTGAACATACGAATGACTATACATCTGTTCCCTCTTTGTGTGCTAGGTTGGACCGTTCACCAGCGAGCGGGCTTAGTGTGCTAAAACCTTTTTTGATCTCATTACCTGATGTTAAGCCCAGTTGTGCAATGCCAGCATGAGGGCTCGTATTTTATTTTTTATTTTTATTTTGCCCAAAGTGAGTATCTCACTTCTCTGTGCAAAAAGAGTCTTTTTGGCCGGAAGCGCTTAACTCTTCGCCCAGTCAATGTTGCATTCCTACAAAATCCGAAGTCCTGAACACACCACATCCATAGGAAGTTTGTACAAAATGTTCAGCATCTGTACAAAACATACCATCCATGGGCCTAAAAAACACACCACAATTCTCAGACACCATGAGAATTTCTGCCACCCAACATGTCTTGGCCTATCACACCAAGACAGCATTGGCTATCATCAATCCACCATGCCCCCCCCTCATTGTCACATCCCCAGTAACGATCTGAATGTTGCTTTTGGTTCAATCATTGGTATGACAGGAGATTTTTCTATTATTCTACATTGCAATTTTTGTTAAAAATCTACACAGGGTCCTGGACATTGGGAGGGGGATTTCTTGGAGGCAATCACCTTTTTTATTACAAATTCAGCTTTCTAAATATTCTTAATCATTGACTTCTCCAGATCTCCTGCTAGTACATCTTCAAATGGCTCCAAGGTCATCTTGAGCTGATTAGTTTCACATGTTCACTGCGTCCACGTCCAAAAATTGTTGAAAAAGACACCGTCCCGGACATGTCCCGGACATGTCCTAGACATCTAGTGTCTTTAGTGTTTTCAAAGAAGGGCATAGAACATTAATTTTTGGACACAGAGAACATGACAGGACGTGAGAGTACATGGGGCGTTTACTTCATTTAAGGCTTCTTTTTGATACTTTCAGGTGAAACATACCAAGAGTGGTGGCTGTTGCGTGCATGTTACATTCATTTAAGTTCAATCCATAAAGCTTGTACTACAAAAATACTTACGATACATAGGCATGTCCCTAGAAATTGTTTTGTAATGTAATGTATGTGAGTCAAAACTTCTGAGGACACTGGGTGGACATGGAATTCAACATTGATGTATGTCCTCGTGTTCACAAAAAATCTGAGTCCTTGAGAAATTAAGGACATAGGACATGTCAAAGGACATAACCAGGACATATCCAAGACACGTCCAGGACATGTGAAACTAAGTTAAGCTGCATTGGGGATTTCCATCTGAAAATGAAAATTTGGCAGGACAGAGACATTATCCTCCTGTATTTCCTCCATGTCTTCCACTCCAACTCACTTGTCCCCCTCCTTTGAGCTTAGTTTCACATGTCTGCTGCGTCCAAGTCCAGAAATTGTTGAAAATGACGCTGTCCAGATCCTAGACATCTCGTGTTTTTAGTGTTGTCAAACGAGGACACAAGACATTAAATTTTGGATACAGATGACATGAGATGATGTGAGAGGACATGGAGTGTTTGCTTCATTTCAGAATCCTTTTTGATACCTTCAGGGGAAAGTGAAACATACCAAGAGTGGTGGCTGTTGTATGCATTTGACATTCACTTAACTGCAATCCATAAGGTTGTGGTACAAAAATACTTAAGATACCTATAGGTATGTACCTAGATACTATTATGTAATGTATGTGAGTCAAAACGTTTTAGGACATGGGACTCAACCCTGATATACGTCCGTGTGTCCACAAAAAATCCGTGTCCCGGAGAAATTAAAGACATAGGACTTGTCCAAGGACATGTCCAGGACATGTGAAACTAAGCCTCTGAGCAACAACCTATCTTGTCTCACAATATGGAAACTTATCACAAGAAACAACAATCAGCATAATGGGACTGTCTATCTGTCATGAGTGGATGTTGTCAAGGTTTGTCATTTATGCAGCGGATGATCAAATATTTTGTTGCATATTGTATGTTGAAATTTATTTCATTAGATTGCTTCAGATCACATGTTGAACCAGTCAGACCTGTCCTTTTTTCATTATGAATATAGGACACAAGTTGATTTTGCTTGCATTGTCTTCTAATTTTTTATTTTATTTCATTTTTCATCCATCAAACTTTACAATTCATGTCAAGTGAAAGGAAGGGACAACAGAGAAAAACAAGTTTGATGAATCCACAATGATGTGCTTGTTGAAATTTAATGAGTATTACGGATTGCAAAAACAAACAAGTCGGGGCTAAGCATAAATTTGACTAGACACATGAATAAAAATGCTGTGCTTTTTCAAATTTAAGTACATGACAATATTAGCATAGTAATAGGCATGATTGCAAATGGGCGAACAGTATATCCATCGCCCAGGAAAAAAATGTGCTTCAAGAAATTCAAGCCCAGGCGTGTTAGCCCGCTCACTGGCAAATGGTCTTAGTCTTATGGGTTGTTTTCCTGTCTCTTCTGGATTATACTCACCAAAGCCAAAGAATGGTTCAGAGTAACATTTAGCGGTGGTGGTCAAGTATAGTAACATTTGGTCGTGATTGTCACCAAAATAGCAGGAGCAGGGATTTTTGGCAATTATACAGATTCCTATGTAGCTGGTATACCAGAAATTTAGCAATTCTCTTGTTCCTCCGGAATAAGTGTTTATCTATGAAAAACATTAGGTGACTATGCCCACACCATAGCTGTTGATTACATTTCTCATGATAGGAGAATGGTGGCATTTACCCACGGGCACCCCACTGTAGAGCAACTGTTTAGCACTTGGGCAAAGCTGGTTTATATGTTATGAACCTGTTAACAAGTACAAGCGCATGTTTTCGGCTGAAGAGTTTTTCAGTGTAAATAGTGATTGAATCATGCGGTGACTTCTTCTAGAGTTTACTCCTAATATCATACCCGAGGTAGCAATACAACTCTTTTTTGTGCCTTCTGAATCTAACGTCTGCATCTTTCATATGAGGTCCTGTTTTTACTTCCACAAACAACAATTTATGTCTCCATAGCATCACCCCCCTGCTCTTCTTCCACATTCTCACCACCATTGTTTCCACTTTCCAACTCCAACCGATCCAAATAAGGCTGTAAAGCCTCCCCCTCGATCAGAGTGAACTTTTCGTTCTTCCCAACAACTGCTACACTCCCATTCTCTGAGGTCAACTCCCCGTCTCCACTGACGCAACCCACCAAAGCCTTGAGCGCATGCATAATCAACTCATCCCTGTCACACCCCGGGAAACTCTCATAATGCTTCTCCAAATAAGTCCTCCCGCTCTGGCTCCTCGCTCCGATTGCGCTGGCGTAGCACTCATACACGTTTCCCGAGGGACAAGTTTGATAAACATGCGGACCGTTCTTGTCAAAACTCGCCACCAGCAATCCCACGCCATAAGGCCTCCTGACGTAGGTTTGAGTCGTCCTCTGGTGTCTATCAGCCAAATCGTTGACAAGACGTCCACTGGGCAAGGCCGTCCCATACACGTACTTGTGGTTGAGGCACTCGTTCCTCATCCATTTGGCAAGAGTGCGAGCATCAGCAGTGAGGCCCGCTATGCCGATGCCAAGGTGGTCGTCGATTTCGAGAATCTTTTGCTGGTGGGAAGAAAGTTCGGAGACAGAGCGTTTGAGAGCTCCGATGACTGAGTGGGTGTCAGATCGGAGGGCGATGCAGGCAGATCCTTGTTTGACAGATTCCATCGCGTATTCGACCTAGAACACGTCGACGGCGGGTGAGATTGTGAGTTCTAACGGGCAGAGCAGGGGATGCAGTGCAAAGAAAAAATTAAGCTCACTTGAAGCAGACGTCCTTCGGGACTCCAGACCGTCACATCGGTATCATACATATTACGAAACATCGTGAATTCTTCCTGCTAAAGTTCGAGAGGGGCGGCGGTGGAAATAGGGTTGTGAGCGGTGTGGGTTTGTGACTTGCTCTCTTTGTCTCTCAAGGGCCCGACGCTATCTCGGGAGAGGGGTGGCGGGGGAGGGGGGGGGCACAGATAATAATTTGATAATAATGCAACACCTTGGAAGTGCTCACAACAGAAGGTGTTCCGTGGGCACGTTATTCACATGGATGTACAATACCTCTAGCTAACCTAACGTTCAGATAGGGTGTACAGATTCCAGAAGTTTTTAGTCGGTATTAACAACTCGAACCCACTTCACTCAACTTGTGGAGAAGCAAGACGAAACAATCTATTTCAAGAATTCGCGGAATTTCATTATTATTCAATACGAAATAATTTGGCGACTATACCATGAGATTTAGAAAAACTCGATCTGAACGGGCCCACCATTCATGCTTCTACCACAAAATGGGATAGAGGTTATTTGGAAAACCAATAAGTCATCAAGCAATAGAAGGTTGATGGCCAAGGTAGAGTGCACATGAAGTTTTCAATTAGAATTAATTTAAAGCATGAAACCACATCTCGCAGCATGCACAATCATAAGCTCCATTTCTTTTTACCTGTGATTTTGTTGACATGAAAAATACACAACATTAATGCCAGAAGGTAGCTCAGTATGCTGTCAGTTGAACCAAAATAAACCATTGCCAAGCAAATTCAGACAATAGTGGCTGCCATCATCTGATCTCTGCTTCTAGTTCATCATAGGGATGACCGCAATACACATTATGAATTTTTGAATTAGTAGACAATTGAATGGGTTGTAGGTTGTAGGTACAATTTTTGTACTACTAACTTGCGCTAGGACATAACTGATCAGTAACAAATCATAAAAGCATCAAGCTCATTTCAGGTAGAATCTTTTGATAGGTGGTGCACTCACCAATACTGATTCAGAGGCCTTCATGAGGAATTAATGTGTCCTAAGTGATGCGAGTGAGATTATTGTTATGTGCCTATATTAATATCCAACTATTCCCCAATTTAAGTCATGCTATGGTTATCATTGTCCTTACATTTGTTGGTTTTGCTTTTTCAGTCTCGATCAGTTGTCTCGTTGACATCATAATACCGACCATTAGCCCCTCTTGCATTGCTGCCTTTAGCATTCAAAACACATTCCATTCTTGCAAACAAAGCTTTACATGTTTAAAACATTTCTTTCGGGTCCAATTTAACTTCTGTACACATTATTTGACCACCAAAACATGTGTATCCCAAAAAGGCACACTTGTAATAACTTGCCAGAAATCCCTGATCCATTGCTGCCTGCAAGGACATGCATTGGAGAATTGGAAATGGATGCAATAGATTGTAAATATTGTTTGCCACTTCCCTCATGTTTCAAGCATGTTACTGATGAAGGCTCTGTCAAACTATGCTGCTGCTGTTTGGTCACTGCTCGGTTTTGTATCTCTTGAACAGATAATATCTAAATTATTTTTAAGATTTAACTCATGACATCTCACTGACACTGAGGCATTGACCTGAACATTTATGAGGCCTTCCTGCTTTTTAACTGAAGGTTTCTCTTGAAGTACTGCAAGTAAGAAATGAACAAGTGTCATTCAGTGCATCAAATCTTAATAAAACCCAAAAAATAAGAGCTACACATTGTATCACTTCTACATACTGTGTGGATTGCTGGTGGATCAACCAAAATTATGACACTGTCAGAGCACAGTAACAGTTCTGTTGCTGGTTCATCATACTTGTTGGACCAATTGCTTCAATATTGGTTGTCTACACCACAAAGTTAAATTAGTATGGGTTTGACCTAAGCCGTTTTGCTGTAGTTTTATTATGTAGTAGCGGGTAGATACGTGTTGGTTGAAAGATTTTATTTATGAGAGTTACACTACTGAAATAGGTATTGCATGGTACACTAGGTAATCCATGCATCACCAAGCACAGGTGATCCTGTTAGAGATTGGAGGTAATTTAGGGCAGTTCCATGACTGCTCCTTTTCTCTCAACTGTCCCATGAGAAGGTTTCTGAGAAAGAAATCCTCTCTTGGATATTTTGTCCAAGAAACACCTAGAATGTATATGGGTGTTTCTCAAGAAAAATTGTCTTTTGAATATTGTTTCTCAGAAACAATATCTTATGACTATTGTACTTCCTTTGTGTTACACAAAGGGAAGAGGACCATGGAGGTTCCACCTGGAACCTCTTTGGGTTCCAGTTAAGGTAGATAATTGGCCTATGTCACTCGCCCCACGATTGGAGAATTAGCGTGGCTCGCGGAAAAGTAAAACCTCGGTGAGAAAAAATCCGAATATGAGCCAGACTTGCAGAAAACCGTTCTTGTTGAGGTTAAAAATGTGCAAGCTGCCTGTGACGATTTGTACCTACATATTATTTTATGTAGTATATGAAGTGTAAGTTCATGTGGAGAGGAGATTTGTCATGGCTTATGATAAAGCTGGTTTGATTGTACTCTCCTAAGTCAAACTTATATTCTGACTTACTTCAGCGTGTAACCCTGATTGTCTTATGTATACTGTCTGTGATAGTCCAATTATCACTGGTATACCGACTGAATATTTGTGCGGGTAAAATACCTTTGTTTACTAAGCATTGCTTTCCACGGACCATGTGACCATAAATTTATGAGGATAATTTTGGGTCGGTTTGGTGTTGCCTGGTGTCTCCTATTGATTTTGTCTGTGTGTGCAAAAGTGGAATGCCGAACAACAATTCCATCTTATGATTGCTACACTACATTTAGGCGATAGGCACTGCATAGTAGGTATGAGTGAATGGCATCTGAGTGTTTGTTTAGGTAAACATTGTGCCACTAGAAGCTGCTGACAAGACCATGATTGGTACAGCAGGCCAAGCATCTCCATGATTTGGTTGATGTTGAACTCTAGATAGTAATTCACTTTTGGGTTTTGATATTTGAAGACTCTGGTTGACTTACACTGGGAAGCCAAATGAAATGCATATGGTCGAAAGTGGAGTGTTGAAACTGCACCTTAATTGTCACAATTTGTGTACAATGTGGATATTGAACCAGGTCTAGGTACGAAGGTGCTGATAGTACAGATATTCTGTTTGTTATCTTCTGCAATCCTTTGTGTTGGTATATTGTCCTTCTATTTGCTCTGTCACCCCTATGTATCCATGGGAATAGTTGCCCAAAGGGTCAGCTATCGGCAAGTGAACAATGTCAAGTCATACATAATGTATTGACTATAATCATTGGAAGGTCCAGCATCAATGTCTATGTCATTTTGTACCATGAAGAGTGCAGTTCAGTGTTTATGATATCCTTTTGTATTTTGTAGCAAGGATCCGAGGTCTGTACATGTATAACTCTTTTGTTGGTGGTAATGACATTGCAACATATTTAAATGTGCATGTGCGCAATTTTATATTTTGTAAGACAGTTGTTGACTATAATCTTATGGTTTATGGAACCATATTGTGACTTCACAGCAGCATCATGGAGAAGTGAACTTTCCATGATATGTTGACAACGTAATAGTTGTGTTTCTCTTTGGATTTGTCTAAGCTAGTGAAGCGATACTACATTTCTGTGCTAGCTCTTGAGTTGCATTTGTTTTGCATTGCATGCCAACAAGGTGCTACATGTCTCTCAGTAGAGATGTTCATGTTTGACTTATCCTTTTGTGTGAGATGATATTCCTGTTTAACTAGGGATACTCACAATTCTATGTGCTGTGGTTTTACAAGAACAAAGGTTGTGGATCCTTTGTGTTGTTGTGCTCATATGATTATGAGGCTTATTTTATGGTTTGTTGTGCAACATGTATGTGCACTACCTATGGTCATCCCGTTGTCTTTAGCAAAAGACCCACGTGTTCGGTGACTCTAAGAGTCCTTCCTTATGGACACCATATGTGTTCTCCATGGATAATTCTGAAGGTAAACCGTCAGAAGTTCTCACAAGAGAATCAAGTACTAGTCATTGAGTCTCAGTGAGACCATTATCTAGTAAGACACAGTTCTGTTGAATCCAATAATGTTAATCATGGTCAAGGATTCATTTTCTCTTATTCTGTGTATTATATGCACTCTAAGTTCAGCAAGCTGTACTAGAATGCGAGCATACCCAACCTGAGTTGGTGTTGCTCTAGACTTGTTGTGGTAACAAATGTCTAACATTAATGTGTCTCTTTTTGTGTCAGTGTACCTCCTCCTCTACAATTCCAGTTGTGAGTGGTGAGACAATCATATTGTCTTACCCAAGGTTCCCTTGTACTGGACCACCCAGTAGCATGTGAGTTCCCTGTATGGGCGAATGTTTTAGCGAGTTTTCATCTGCTTGTAAGATGGTGCTTTTGCCATGCGAAGACTTTGGGTCTATTATTAAGCCCTTGTTGTCTTTGTGCAGAGATGTTGTGTATTGGTTTGTCATGCAAACCCTTACTGCGCTTCTTGGTAAGTCCATCCTAACCTTGTTTAAGGTGGTCTCTCAAGCTAGCCTTTGGAGAATATCATATTACTCCAAATGAGTTCTATTGAGAACAGTATGGCCATCATTGACTCCATTGAATGTGCTTGTGAGGCATGGAAAACCCATGATTGTTATTGCTAGCTCTGAGTAGGTATAACCTTCTTCAGATTTTCTAGGCATGAACTGGTTCTAGATGCGTCAGTATCTAGTCTGATGATTGACTTTTCTGAAGTCTTATGGTGTTTGCAGAGTTGAACATAGCAACATCTACAGTACTGTAAGGATTCTTTTGAGTTTAGACAGTTTTGCTAACTTTTTGTCCATATCTTATTTTAAGAATCACTTTTTGATTTACAGTAATTTATGTTTGTTTGGGTGTTCTGTTGTTGTACAGCCAGTTCTGGCGACGGCTGTCAATGAAACCTCCAGTCGCCAAGGTAAATTGTCCTCGTTGTTTTACTTGACTTTTTGACTGGTTGTGCTCTGTCTTTATAGGCTGTAAACCTACCTCTTTGGAAAATAGAGGTAAACAGGCATGTTCTTCCAACACACTAAACTTCATCAAACAGTTTCTCTTGTCATGAGAAACCTCAGTAGCGATGTATGAAATTGAGTTTGTAGTGTAAGTGTGTGTCTTTTTACACAGCTTGGAAGGTCTGCTAGTTTACTCAACCCCAGAGGAGTTTTCACAGTGGTTAGCTCTGTGATCATGAGTATTTTGCTCAAGAAGAGTCCTGCACTTAAGTGGTTAGCTATGTGCATGGTATGTTGTGTCCAGGTTTTGTTTCAACTCTGGTTCACAGATTTTTGCAGACTTTGCATCAATTATCACTGGCAAGGTAAAATTGATCTTAACATATTTTATGTTGTTATTTGTTCGAAAATCTAGAACAATTCAAACTCAGTTCTTGCATTTGTCAAAGACTGAGGTCATATGCTAGCTTAGTCACTCTGGGTAATATGTACTCAGAAAAGTGTGTTTTGACAGGATTTAATGCTTGTGCAATAAAAATTGTGTGACTTTGCCCTTCCTTTTGAGTAGGAAGAACCCATCCTCGTCGTAAGAGTTTGACACCTGCCTAGCTGGGTAAGGAAAACATATGGATGTTCCTAATTTTGGAACATGGGGAAGCTTGGAACTATGTCCTTTGCTTTCACTGTTACTGTAGCAACACCTTGTCAGGGGTTCGACTCCCAACATGGTTTGATTTCCAGTTGCTTTTGATACCACTGCTTGTTAATAGTGCAGCATGGCACATGTGTACATTTCTCGTGGGAGAAGAGTTCATCTTCTTGAAAACAATTCATGATGCCAGAAGATTTCTTGGCATTTTGTTTTATTTTACATGTAGCAAGGTATTTGAATATCAGGTTATTTTAACATGACAGTAGAATTTTGATCAAGATTTTCTCTAACGAGCTCTTTAATTTAAAATTAAATAATTCGAATTTATATTTTCGGGCTCTAAATTCTATTTTCCTCGGACCAGAGGTTGTGCAGTGGCTATTCATAAGCCAACTAGCTTTCTTTCCTTTTTGCCAAGCTCGGTAGCTTATGTGCATGAAAGGAATACCACATGAGAAGAATTCTCACTTTGTGGACTTTTCTCACTTTTTGCTTGGATTTATGTAATAAATCAACAAGTTCGCGTGTTTCCTGACAAAACCGCCAAAAGCATGCAGCATTCTTCGCAAATCGGAAATTGGCGAGAATTTTGCTTGGAGTGTTTCTGGGGCCGCGACCGCGTGAGTCGTTTATGGGTCCATCTTGCCCCATGCGTGCTGGGACTTGGAGACAATACTCCGGCGTCACTGGCGTCTGACCAGGATCGCGGCAATATCTTGCGCTCCTATGCCCGTGTGAGGAGTAGAACAATGTTCGCTCCTAGGCTGGTCCATCGCACATGTGGGCTAAGCCCAGCGAGTCTAGGATACATGATATGTGGTCGTTTTTTTCAGATCGTGATCGCGAGGGCTGTCGCTGATACGTTATGTGAAATGGGCTGTGCCGTGGCGCTCCCATGTGAATGGGGCTGATCCATGATTGTGGGACTACGTCCTCGCGGCGGGCTCCTTTTCCCTTGAGGATGTGTTTTACACATTGGAAACCTGAGAATCGCTTGAACTTCCAGGGAATCGCAAGAGTCAAGTGACCGAAACCTCTCGGGTCACGAGCAACCTTTAGGCCTTAGAGGCCATCAGCTTCTTCATAGGGTCATTTTATGCCTAGAAGATCTTTTTTACTGCCCTAAGGCTATAACACTTAGTACTCCGTGGTCTCACTGCAGCTGCATGTGATCAGTGCCGGACTAATTTTAAGTCTAATCGTGTTTTTAGGTCTAAAAATAGACACATATTGCTCTTTGGAGGAAAAAATAAACCCGAGGCATTTATGTTTATTGCCTCCTCATTTTAATGAGGGGCTGCTACTACCTAATAGGCATGCGTAAGCATTCGTTGCCACAAGTGCGTATGATACGTCACAAGTGGTCTTTTTACGGCAAATGCACTATGTGCTAATCGCCTCTGCTAACAAACGGGAGTATACCCGTGTCAAGTGGGATCTAGTCCTCACTGACATACAGAATTCTTTTTGGCTAGGTGTTTAAAAAACACGTGCTGGCCTGTGAGTGAACTCACTTCAACTGGCTGATGCGTGACTCGGGCTCAGCTGTGGCAATATTGCTCACGGGTCAGGCAGCACAAGTTGCGCCGCGTGTAACACACAAGTGTTTTGGATGACTTGAGCAACAAGGGACGGACGGACAGACGAACCTACCATGGTCAACCACGACAACAGCTGATGGATGATGGATGGTGGAGCGACGGACAGGCGATCCGATCTGTTTGGCTATCAATTGATAGTGACCTAAGCCGTTTTGCTGTAGTTTTATTATGTAGTAAGCGGGTAGATACATGTGGTTGAAAGATTTTATTTATGAGAGTTACACTACTGAAATAGGTATTGCATGGTACACTAGGTAATCCATGCATCACCAAGCACAGGTGATCCTGTTAGAGATTGGAGGTAATTTAGGGCAGTTCCATGACTGCTCCTTTTCTCTCAACTGCCAACAGGAACTGTCCCATGAGAAGGTTTCTGAGAAAATCCTCTCTTGGATATTTTGTCCAAGAAACACCTAGAATGTATATGGGTGTTTCTCAAGAAAAAAAATTTTTTGAATATTGTTTCTCAGAAACAATATCTTATGACTATTGTACTTCCTTTGTTACACAAGGAAGACCATTGGAGGTTCCACCTGGAACCTCTTTGGGTTTACCAGTTAAGGTAGATAATTGGCCTATGTCAGGGTTGAAGTAGTTACCACCGGTTCGGTGCCTGACAATGCTGTCTGAAGCAGTTTGAACAATGATATTTTCCAAGTTTTGGCTCTTCTCACAAGACCATACATGCACAGGTATTCTCGACAGAATTGTTGTCTGTCTCTTGACCAGATTTTTCTTGATTGCAATTCCATCTTTGTTATTAAGGCGTTGCATGTCTTGCACAGATGGTGAGATATTCAATCTAGTTGTGTACAACAGGGATTTTTTTATCAGCAAAGACCCATAGATTCAATTCACAGACAACTTGATTACAGATTCATCAGACTTTCTCTTTAATCACGAAGCTCCTCGCATCTTGGCTAGGGACTCTGTCCAACAAAAGTGTGTAAAATTCACACAATCATTTGTAATCACAAAATTTCAGTTTTGTTTGTGTTTCTATGTCAAAAATGTCACTTTCTCATACGACATATCCCGCAAAAGACTTAGAATTAGAACACTTTATACCATGTTGATACAGAACTTGACACCACTTGAAAATTGCTTTTGCTTACATTTCATCATCATGGTGCCCTTCCTCAACAAAAAGACTCAATCACTCACTTGACTTGAAGGTTTAAGAGGCATCAGTACCTAGAAGGTTGACTTTCATTGTTCTACATTACATTAACACCACTGAAGATTTTTAAAAAGCAACCCCTGCATGTTGACAGCTGTTTCAGACATGCCAGATTCTGCTGCACTTAATTATTGTGTCTGTGGAGTTCATCACTATGACATAGGCTAAGAATCTGGAGCTTCCAGGTGCAACTCCATAAGTCTCCTTCACTTTGTGTAACACAGAGGAAGTACAAAAAGTAATAAGATTTTTGTTTCTCAGAAACAATATCTAAATTGGGTTTTCTTCTTAAGACACCACCATGCACAATGTAGGTGGTTTCTTAAGTTAAATATCCAATAGAAGTTTTCCATCTCAGGAACCTTCTCATGGGACAGTTCCTTTGGGCAGTTGAGAATTGATCAGTCATGGAACTGCCACAAATCAATGCCAATCTCTCCCATGACCATTTGTGTTTTGTTGATGCATGATATAGCTAGCACCATCCCTTGTACAGTAGTATTGGCTCATAAAAACAAAGTCAGCAAACTGTACAACAAGATTTTTTAAATACTTCTTGGCTTATGTCACTATCAATTGATAACCTACTCAAGCAAATTTTTCTGGACCATCTGTCCATTGTACCACTGTCGATCGACCATCCATCATCATCCAGTCAACTCACGTCAGCCCAACACCGTCTTGTCTGTCCTCCGCCAGTCCAGAATTCAGCATCCACGTGTTTGCCCGTAGAGCCATTGTCTTTCGTGAGCCGGTAAGTATTAGCACCATGTCTGCGCTACATGATCCCGCCGCTAACAAGATTTGTGTGAAGCATGTCTCTTTTGAGTCCAATCCGCCATGAAGCTCCTAGAAGACCCTTTTCCTCGGAACAATCCTTGGAGCAGCCCTCTCAAGAAGGTCTTAAGAAGACCGCACCCATCGGGCTTAAGAACCAAGAATACGAACGCAGAAGGGGTGGTGAGAAAGCCCCTATCCGTTATGTGCTGGACCGGGAGCCAGTTCAAGAATCTTCGACCTCAAGCCCAAGTCCCTCAAGTGCACCCTTCCGGATGGGTCAGAAACCTGAGTCATGGTTTGGTCCGGACACGATACTAAGGAGCTGTTTGTACTGCACGTGAACAAGGCATACAGTACCACCAAAAAAATGAGGCTAATCCTGCCTGCAATGATGCAAAAAAGCACATGACGCAAACAAAGGCAAATGGAAGGCTGTTCTATGCAAACTTGCCAATGAACCCCTCAGCAAGACTGAGAAAGAGAGAAAGACTGCACAGTCACTCTCCCTAAAGGCTGAAATACTTGCCTTCAGGACAAAAATGACCAACTCGGCCCTAGAAGTTTTCAACTCAACACCAACCTTCTCACTGAGGAGGCACATCAGCCCTGGGACTTGATTGTCAAGGAGCAGAAGGAGTCAACGCCCTTTCATGACATCTTCGGAGTTGAAAGGAAGAAGTCACTGGGTAAGACGTCCTAGTCATTTTGCAGGTGCCAGTTACTCCACCTCCAATCATGTTTTGCACATGAAATGGACAAGAATTTGAGATTCTATATCTCTAATTGCCTCAAGAAGCCCAACAAGGTTTGGGTGCGTCAATTTTTGCAGCGCTTGATGCAGTTGAACAAGTACATGGAAGACCTCATGTGCTTGTACTACAACCCAAGCTTGAGCACGATGACCCAACACGTCTACTCCTTCATAGATGCAAAGCTTGCATGTCATATTTTGTGCATGTGCCCATTGAAGCGGCTGGACCAGTGCCACTTGCTGGAGAAGTGCTACCCCAAAAGGGTTAAGCCTCTATTGCTCATACTTGAGCTCGAATGAGGTGGCAACCAGTGGATGAGAGGCAGTCGACTTCTAAGCCTTCAAAGGCCAAAGCTGCCAACCAGCCCTCCCAGAAGTTTCTGCCCAGTGCTCAAGTTCCTAGGAAGCCCAAGCAAGGGTGCACATAGTATACGTGGACTATGCAAAACGCATGGGGGAACACACACCATGCACAACACCGCGAAGTGTTGCCATTACAATAAGGATGGAACTCCTATATGGGGTACTTTTGGGCAAGCTGCACAAAAGTCTCGCTAAGATAGCCGCCCCAAGAAGTCCTATGCCCAGGTCTTGGCTCGCATGGAGAAACTTGTCTCAAGAAAGCCAACAAAAAAGGCAAGAAACCTCACTGTCATGAAGAAAGCGACAGCAATTCTGACTCATCCTGAAGTGTTGGGTGGGGTAGTCCCAGGGAAATTGAAACTAGATGTAAGAACATTAAAACTAACCGCTAGTTAGCTGATTACACTACCCCTGGTCTGATAAAAACTACCAGTAACCAAAAATTAGAATTAAATGAAAAAAATTGTCACGGATTATTTGAGTCACATAGTAGACACAACTTTGAAAAATCTCAAAGACACCTGGAACGTATCCATCAACTTTGAAGTAGAACCCAACTCAGAGAGGGACAACCTACATAAATCAAAGACAATTGAGCCATCTATCCCACAGCAATCAATGGACTCCGTAACAGCAGTACTAACTGTGCAAAAATTAGGACTGGAAGTCAGTCCTCGACAAAACTCAAACTCTTGTCAAGGAGTCACAAACAACTTCTTGAGAGTACTATTGGACACTGGTTCTGGCAACCTCATGTTCCATGAAAAAGGAACCACCAAGCTTTTCCTACTTACTTGGCAGGTGTCAAAGTCTTGGCACACGTGGAATGGGTGCTTCCAAACTAAAAGGAAGAGGCAAAGTCACTCTAAAATTCCTGGGGTAATTCAAAGCAAGAATACACAGTAAAACCTGATGTTTTTGAGTATGATGAAAAAAGGGTGACTAAGCCAGTGTTTGACCTCATCTTAGGTGTGAACACACTAAGTGAGCTTGGAATTGTTCTGGATGTTTGAGCAAAGGACATTACCATTGTGAGATTGTCTTGCCCATGAGAAACATCAACAGTCTGTCAACTAGCACTAAGATTGAAAAGCGTGATCAGTAAACCACAGCATGATTCATGAACCACATAGTACTGAGGAAGCAACCCAGCGTGCCGTTCACATCTTAGATGCAAAATATGAAAAAGCTGACCTCCAATCAGTTGTTGACACCAACTGTTCTCACCTCAGTTTACGATCAAAATAAGTTGTTGGAGCTCCTCTGTAACTACGAGGACTGTTTTCATGGTACACTATGTGATTGGAATACTGAGCCTGTCTCTTTCAAACTGAAGGAAGGTGTAACCAACCATGGCATGAGCTTACCCAGTGCCACATTTGCACAAAGAGACTCTAATGAAAGAGCTCAAAAGACTATGAGACTTGGGGGTATCACAGTGGCAGCTCACATCTGAATGGGCACCATCGTTCATAGCACCAAAAAATGATCAGACTGTATGTTTTCTAAGGATTTTGAGAAGTAAGCAAGGATAGTCAGAAAACCACCCTTCGCCACTAAAATTAGTACAGTCATGCAAGAGTTAGAAGGTTACTTTGCAACAGGCCTTGATTTAAACATGGGCTACTACATCATTAGGTTGGATCCAGTGACATAGGCCACGGATCACACTGGCCTGAAACATGTATCTGGCCTGGGAATCAAACCCAGGACCAAATAAAATAGGATCATGTGAACATCATGATCCACGAAATAACATGACCACCGCCATGTGGAACTTGTCCAACAGACAACGGACGACGAACCAGACCGATCGAACGACGGACGACGGCCAGACCGTTCAAAAATTTGATTGCTCAACTTGAACAGATCTGAAAGATTTGACTGTTCAACTTGAACAGATCTGATCGCACCACATCAAGATCCTGGCAGCATACCAGGATCATGTAAAATCCCACATAGGAGTTAATTCCAGCTCAGTGGTGCTCTGTAGAACCTCTGTAGACACAATACTACAGAGGCGCAATTATCATGTAAATTACATGATAAACCCATGATAATTGATGATCATCAATTATCATTTTGAGTAGATTTTAAGCTCATAATTTCAATTCATCAATTGCCAACACATCCTACCATTTTATTTCTACATTAATATTTTCACATCCAACTGGCTTAGGTCACTATCAGCTGATAGCCGTGGCGTGAGACCTTCCACGCAGAGCCATCTATACATCAATTGAGTTACTGCTTGTCTTCACTGCAGAACAATCATTCCTGGGACGATGAGGTAAGGATTTTTCTCCAGTCATACCCATACTCAGTCAACCTTCTTCATCATAGAGGCAGAGCGTATCTACGCCCAACCAGCGAGACCAACGTATCATCACGTTGTCCCGCATAAGTGCCCAAAGAGTTTTTCAAGGCCCTGTTTGTTGGGACCCCTCTTGGAAGAGCCCTTGATAACCTCAAGATGAGCAAGGCAGTCCCGGATGGACTCAAGCCCCAAGAGTGTGATGGAAGCGGTGGTAAAACCACCCATCCCCTACATTCCAGAGAAGGATGACCTACAAGAGGCAGTTGAATCAACTGCCATGATCAAGCTCACCCTACCCACCAAGGTGGAGCTAAGGGTGTCCGTGTGGTCATGCGGTACCCCAGAGAAGTTCCTAGTGCACGTCCAACAAGCGATCGCAGCCATTAAGGCCTACAAGGCCTATGAACGACTTGTTAGGGCTGAGAAGGAGTGCACAGAGAAGCTAGAGGAAGCGGTATTGAGTCGCGACCTCACAGAAGGCGAAGTCAGGGATGACTCTGCCCTCTCCAAGGCTATTGACAAGGCTACTGAAGCCCAAACCAAGGCGAAGAGTGCAGTGGAGCAGGTCGCTAACCAGATCTTTCAGCTCTACTCCAACTTCCTCTCGAAGAAGCAAGGCAGCCATGGAGTAAAATCCTGGCAGAGCAGATCGACTGCAGTCCATGGAAGGACTTGAGGGGCAATGTTCACAACACCCCCAGGAGCAAGACATGGGCCTCCTTCATGGAGTGTGTCACGTTCCATCTGCTTACGGTGTTCAGAAATGATGCAGCCAAAGCACAGAGGTATTACATTAGTAATGGCCTCAAGAAGCCCAACCGGTGCCCATCAGGCAGTTCGCAGCCCAGCAGCTAAATGACTACCTGGAACTATTGCCCTGTCTCTACCAGAGCAATCGGGCAACCCCGCAACCAAGAAGGTTGGGCCCATTGACGATGCCGATCTTGCAGGCCATATCCTCTGATGTGCCCTGGGACCTGGCAGGCTCAGTACAAGCTAAAGGCCAAAACCGTACCACAGTGCGTTGTGACCTGCTGATGACCTCGAAGATCGAGAAGGCTTTCCCACAGAGCATGATCAGTCCACGAAGAAGGGCAAGTCGAATCCCAGCAAGTCCAACAAGAGGAAAATTGTGTCATTCAATGAACCTATTCCCAAAAGGTTTGCAAGATGGCAAAGCATTGTGCCTTATGCAAGAAGCATGGGCGCATATGCGACGCACAACACGTCCGACTGTCGCAAGTATGAGAAGGACGGTAAACCCAAGAAGGGATTCGCAAGGGCAGCATGGAAGCACAGCCCTTGAAAAGAAAACCGCTAGTATTTGCTCAGCTTTCTGCAAAGGTTGAAAACTTGAGAAAGCAAACAAAAGGCTTAAGAAGAGCTCCAAGAAGCGCAAGTGATTATGACAGTGACAGCAGTGACTCTGACTCCACCTGATGGGCGGGTCCAGCACATGGGGCGCAACTGTAGTCAAAGTATTTTAACAAATAGTACTCAGTTAGACAAATACACTACCCCTTGTCCCAATAAAGCTACTGATAGTCTACTGTCAAATTCAAATTTGAATACTGAAATTATGGACGCTAGAAGCGACCCAGAACAACAAAGTTAAAAAGACAACATCGAATCAGTTAACTCCGATCACATACTTTCACCAACACAAGAAGATCTTGCAGCAAACCAATCAAAGGCACAAGCAAGTAAGAACAATGACGTCACACAAGAGTCCGAACAGACACCTGATGATGCTCCAACCCTACCAGACTTGGAAGGGCGTGTCACTGCAGTAGTGGCAAAGGTGAAGTATGGAGCAACCGAAAGTCGAGCCCAGGAAAATCGAACATCCTGGCAGGCTGCACCAGTGACAACACCATTAAGGTACTGCTAGACAGTGGTTCTGATGGTGATCTTTGGTTCCATGAAAAGGAACGCCCATGCATTTTCCCTACTTGACTAGGCAGGTGCCACTCGTGGCATACGTCGAATGGGAGCTTCCTCACTAAAGGAAGGAGCAAGGTCACTTTGAAGTTTTTTGAATACTAACAGTCGGAATACACTGTTACCCCTGACATAGTAGAGTATGATAAAAGAAAGATGACCAAGCCAGTGTATGACCTCATTCTTGGTTGTAAAACCATGAAAGAGTTAGGAATTGTTCTGGACTTTCAACAAAACAAATTACAATTGATGAAATCATGTTGCCAATGAGAAACATCAATAGTCTAGCCAGCACCAAGATAGAAAAGCCTGGGCTGTAAACAACAGCATGGCACAAGAGCCCGTGAGCACCAAAAGGCCACACAAAGGGTAGTCAAATCCTGGATGCTAATTATGAAAAGGCAGACCTCCAAGCAGTGGTAGATGCCACTGGACCACACCTCAGTCTCCACGACAAGAACAAGTTACTGGAGTTACTCAAGGAATTTGAGGAACTGTTCGATGGGACACTAGGTGATTGGAGAACAGAGCCTGTCTCCTTTGAACTAAAGGAAGGTGCCAAACCATATCATGGCAGGCCATATCCAGTTCCAAAAATAAGAAAGGAAACAAATCAAAGAATTAAACAGATTGTGTGAACTGGGGTAATGGAGTTTCAGCCCGCGTCAGAATGGGCATCTCCGTCATTCATAATACCCAAATCAGACCAAACTGTGCGCATGATCAGTGATTTTAGGGAAGTCAATAAAAGGCTAGTTAGGAAGCCATTCCCAATACCCAAAATCAGCACAGTTCTGCAAGAGTTAGAAGGATTTACTTTTGCTACAGCCCTAGACTTAAATATGGGTTACTACACCATTAGATTGGATCCTGACGCATCCAAAATCTGCACCATCATATTTCCCGGGAAAGTACTCTTACCTCAGACTACCAATGGGCATTGCAGGTTCACCTGACATTTTCAGGCAAAGATGTCAGAACTAATGGTAGCCCTTGAGTTTGTAAGAACGCACCTTGATGACCTACTTTGCATCAAGGGCCAGCCTGGACGACCACCTACAGAAACTAAGGCAGGTCCTGACCAGGTTGAGACGCGGGTCTAAAGATAAATGCCCGAAAATCAAAATTCTGTGCCACAGAACAGAGTACTTGGGATATGTGCTCACTACAGATGGTATTAAACCACAACAAAAGGTACAGGCAATCTCGCACTAACACCGCCAACTGGAGTCAAAACCTCCGTGATTTCTTGGAATGGTCCAATACCAAGATCTTTGGGCAAAGCGCGACATGCTTGCCCCACTCACCTCACTGGTAGTGTGGTCATACCAAAGTCACCAGAGCCTTGAAGACCAGGAAGGTCCCTTGGCATTGGGATGAGGTACATCAAAAGCATTCGATGCGTAAAGGCAGTCATTGCAAAAGACGTTGCCTTGGCCTACCCTGATTACTCCAAAGAGTTTGAAATCTACACTGATGCCTCATCAAAACAGATGGGCGCAGTGATCACAACAGAATAGGCCACCATGCCTTCAGCAGAAAACTCTCTGAGACGCAACAAAAATACAGTGTAACAGAAATAGAACTCTTAGCCATAGTAGAAACTTTAAAAGAGTTCAAAGGCATGCTGCAAAAGATAAAGGTCTACACTGACCATAAAAATCTTATCCAAGATGCCCTTGGCCTCACCTCAGACAGAGTATATCGGTGGAGGTTACTTCTAGAGGAATATGGCCCGAAATAATCCACATCAAAGGCATCCACAATACTGTAGCCGACGCATCTCTCGCCTTGACTACAGCCCTGTCCACAATCAGAGGGACACCTGGATGACTTTCACACAGTGTTGGTGCCACTATGCATCCCACACCACATCACAGCAGCCAGCAATACACCAAGACTCCATGAACTTAGTGTTTGCTAATCGCAGTGAAGAGGAGGTAATTTATCCTCTCACAGTCAATGAGATTGCGGAGGCTCAGCTCTCTGATCCCAGCATTCAAAAATTGGCTAGTGATAAAAAGTACACCATGCGCTTGGTGGAAAACACACAGGTGCTGTGTAAAGGCACAGCCATGGTCCTTCCTACAGCTCTCCGTCATAGAGCCATAAGTTGGTACCACCATTACCTTCAACACCCTGGAGCAACTCGTCTTGAGGAGACGCTTGGCTGCGATGTACTGGACAGGTAGAACCTACCGTCCAAAATATGTCAAAACTGTCACAAATGCCAAGTCAATAAATAAACAACACAAGCACAAGTATGGCAAGTTACCTACCAAACTGGTGATAAATCCTTGGGAGGCGCTGTGTGGATCTCATTGGACCATACACTCTCAAAGGAAAGATAAGACAGAAATTGACTTTATGTGTCTGACTATGATAGACCCAGCAACTAGTTGGCTCGAAATCGTAGAACTGCCGGTGGTAGACAAACCTACCATTCCCATGGGTACCCGGGGCGCAAGGGCATCTCAGCACACAATACACCAAAAGTACCATATTTTGATAAAACGTCAGCCACAATTAGTACCTTGGTGAACAAAACCTGCTTCAGTCGGTACCCACGTTGTCAACATGTAATATATGACAACAGCGAATTTAAACTTCACTTTGAGGCCTTATGTGACACATTTGGCATAAAGCGTAAGCCGACCAGTGTCAAGAACCCGCAAGCGAATGCAATACTGGAGCAAGTGCAAATCAGATCGATTAAACATTAGGAGAGTAACGCCTACTTTGAAAGTTAAAACATGCTAAACTATCTGTCTCCCTCTCCACCTAAGTCTCACGCTTAACGAAGTCACTTCATCTCCGTATGTTTTTTCTCCCATGAGTTTTTTTTTCAATCACCCATTCACCATTTGTGGGGGCGAAAGTGACATAGGCCACGGATCACACTGGCCTGAAACATGCAATCTGGCCTGGGAATCAAACCCAGGACCAATAAAATAGGATCATGTGAACATCATGATCCACCTAAATAACATGACCACCGCCATGTGAACTTGTCCAACAGACGACGGACGACGGACGACGGCCAGACCAATCGAACGACGGACGACGGCCAGATCGTTCAAAAATTTGATTGCTCAACTTGAACAGATCTGAATGATTCAACTGTCCAACTTGAACAGATCTGATCGCCACATCAAGATCCTGGCAGCATACCAGGATCATGTAAAATCCCACAGGAGTTAATTCCAGCTCAGTGGTGCTCTGTAGAACCTCTGTAGACAAAATACTACAGAGGCACAATTATCATGTAAATTACATGATAAACCCATGATGATTGATGATCATCAATTATCATTTGAGTAGATTTTAAGCTCATAATTTCAATTCATCAATTGCCAACACATCCTACCATTTTATTTCTACATTAATATTTTCACATCCAACTGGCTTAGGTCATCCAGATGCATCCAAAATCTGCACCGTTATATTTCCATGGGAAGTACCTCACCTCAGGTTACCATGGGAATTGCTGGTTCTACAGCCATATTTCAATTGACAATGACAGAACTAATGGCCACCCGTGAGTTTGTAAGAGCAAACATTGATGATCTACTATGTATCACCAAGGGAACCCTGGAAGACCACCTGGCTAAATTCGAATTGGTCCTCTCCAGACTGCACAATGCAAACTTAAAAGTAAATGCTCGCAAATCAAACTTCTGTGCCATTGAAAAAGAATATCTTGGACACATCCACTCACAAGATGGGATTAAATCACAACCCAAGAAGGTACAGTTCTGTAACCACCCAAAAATGTCAAAGTCCCCTATATAGATTCCTTGGCATGATCCAATACTATAGAGATCTTTGGGCAAGACACAGCAAAATGCTTGCCTCACTCACAAGCCTAGTAGGCGAGTGTGGTCATACCAAACAATCCAAACTTCTCAAGGATAAGAAAAAACCATGGAAATGGACTAAGGAACATCAAAAGCATTGATGACGAAAGGCCACTATCGCCAAAGATGTGTCCTTGGCCTACCGTGATTACTCAAAGGGGTTTGACAGATCCGAGAGACAACTTGGAGCTGGCATTACTCAGAACAATCGACCAATTGCATTTCTCAGCAGAAAACTCTGTCTGTCAGCAAAAATACAGTGTAACCAAAATTGAACTTCTAGCCATAGTTGAAACACTCAAAGAATTCAAAGGAATGTTGGGGCCAGCCAATTGTATTCACACATACCACAAAAATCTCATGCAAGACACACTTGGTTCTACCTGTGACAGGGTTTACCGTTGGCATTTATTGCTAGAAGAATTTGGTCTGGAAATCATGTACACCAAAGGAATCTATAACACAGTTGCAGATGCAATTTCACACCTTGACTTTGGTCCAATAACAGACGCCACAAGGAAAAATTGGACGACCACCAAATGCTGGTGCATACACCATACCAGTAGCAGAGGAAACATCCCCAGTCAAATTCACAGACCTCATGAACTTTGTGTTTGCAACCGAGCAAAGAATGCATCTATCCCTTGACAGTAGGGAGATTGCCACAGCTCAACAATGGATAAAACTCTACAACTCAGCTCTGTTGGAGGTATACCAACCTCAGCTGATGAAAATGTTCAAGTACTGTGCAAAGATGACAAGCTTGTCATACCACAAGAACTCCAGCAGTGAGCAGTACAGTGGTACCACCACTACCTGCAGCATCCAGGGACAACCCGCCTTGAAGAAACTCTTTCTGCAAGGTATTGAAAGGATTGCAATGTTCCGCTTTGCACCTTTGTCAAAAATGTCATAAATGCCAAGTCAACAAACAACACCAACACAAGTATGGTAAATTACCAACAAAACTGGTTGTGTCGAACCCTGGGGTACCATGTAGATCTAATAGAACCATACACTCAAGGGCTGAAGATGGCACCAAAATTGAATTTATGTGTATCACAATGATAGATCCAGCTACCAGTTGGTTCCAAATTGTGTAACTACTAATAACTGAATTCAATTCTGCTACCCCATGGCAAAAGGGCTGCTGGTACTAACACACATAATAAACCCAGAAGCATACTTTGATAAATCATCAGCACAAGTTGGCTCTTTAGTGAACAAGATCTGGTTTAGCTGTCACCCACAGTGTCCAGTAATCATTTACAACAATGGAAGCGAGTTCAAGCTCAATTTGAAACTTTATGTGATTCATAATGTATCAAGCTGAAGCCAACCAGCATCAAGAATCCCCAAGCAAATGGAATACTAGAACGGATGCATCAAGTAATCATGACAATGATCCGATGCTGCATGGGCTGTTTACTCCACATACCACATGGTACTAAAACCTCCAGGCTCCAATATTTGGCAGGGATATGCTGTTTGACATTCCCTTCCTTGCTGACTGGAACAAAATAGGAGATCATAGGCAATGCCAGAAAATGATCACAACACCAAACATGAAAACAAGTCTCATTGATTGGGATTATGAAATTGGTCAGAGAGTACTTCTTCACAAAGAAGGTATCCTCCGCAAATCAGAAAGTAAATATCAAAAAGATCCTTGGACTATATCGACAGTCCATACAAATGGTACAATCATGGTTCACCACAGAACATAATCAGAACAATTAAACATTAGGAGAATAACACCATACTTTGACACAACAGACACATAAAATAGCAACTGTTATTGAATGACATAGGCCAAGAATCAGCCCATTTTGTACCCATTGGTACAAAATACAAAAGGAGCATTCTCAGGACTTCCCAGGCAGAAGGTCCACTCTGCCCCAAAAGGCAAGGACTCCCCAACATTCGAGTCCACCGCCCTGGTCCAAAAGGCTAGGACTCCCCACCACAGAAGTCCACTGCCATATGGACTCCAGAACACCAGAGTCCAGCGCCCTTTATTTGGGAAGGCTAAATACATACTAATTGTGTGTAGAATCTACACACATTTCGTTTGCATTGTTTGGATTGGAAGAGCAGTTCCACTTCTGGAGCAAAATATGCTCATAAAATAAAATCTTTGGCCCCTGTCAAACTTACCTATATTTTTTGTGTGATATTTTATTGCGCTGAACGGCTCAGGTTAGTGAATCACTCTTACTCCTCTCTCCACTAACACACCAACACTTGAAAGTATGCTATCAGCCAGGAAAGTTTTGTATCACCGACATAACTTGGTACACAAAACAAGTGTCTTCCTCTCCAAAAGGCCTCCCCATTTTTCCTTTCTACACGAAAGGTTTTTTCGCACACCTCACCTGATCCTCCATTCGTGGGGGCCAGTGACATAGGCCAAAAATCTGGAGCTTCCAGGTGGAACTCCATAAGTCTCCTTCACTTTGTGTAACACTGAGGAAGTACAAAAAATCATAAGATATTCGTTTCTCAGAAACAATATCCAAATTGGGTTTTCTTCTTAAGACACCACCATACACAATGCAGATGTTTTCTTAAGTCAAATATCCAATAGAAGTTTTCCTTTTCAGGAACCTTCTCATGGGACAGTTCCTTTGGGCAGTTGAGAATGGATCAGTCATGGAACTGCCACAAATCAATGCCGATCTCTCCCATGACCATTTGTGTTTTGTTGATGCATGATATAGCTAGCACATCATGCATCCCTTGAACAGTAGTATTAAGCTCATAAAAACAAAGTCAGCAAACTGTACAACAAGATTTTTTAAATACTTCTTGGCTTAAGTCACTCTAGCAACAAAACATATAGCATAAACAAGATTGGAGTTGATGGGTTTCTGCAATTAGCTTCTGATGACGAATGTCCAATGGTAGCTTGGTTTTTGTAAATGGACTTTTTATCGATGCAAACTGGGAACCCACACCAATTGGCGAATGTTGCACAGCTGCCAAGATAAAGAGCAAAATAATGCCCACTACAACAAGATAAAACAACTAACACAAGTATGGATAAGACAACTAACACAAGTATGCCATTGCACACAGAAAAATTCTTTAGACCTTTGGTTAGAAAAATATATATTAATTTTATTGCTCCTCAATTTCTTTCGCTTGCACTATCATTTCCTGGAGATAAAGTATTGAGAAGGACAAAAGCCAACGACATTTCTTCATTTATCTATAGAAATAGCAAAACAACTGCTCCAATTATTGCAACATCTCAGAAAGAAGTAAAAACATATTATCTTCACTGTGAGAGAGTGCAATGATGTCACCACTTCTATAATAGTTGGGATATGTTTTTCTTTACTGAAGAATGTGTTTACTTCTCATCCCAACAAGGACCTGAAAAAATGAAAATAATATCTATTAACATTCTTCTTTACAAGTTTCAAACAAAAATACAAAAATATCTATTTGGAACTCACTTCTGGCAATTCAAGGCAAAGAAATGTTGCTGAGATTATTAAGATACTTATCATCTCTGTGGTAACACAACTTTTCAACCTTAATGCATAAACACAGAACTCCACAGCGAGTTAGTAGTTGACTCATGGACATCATTATGAGTGCCCTCATGTGTCATTCAATAAATGTCGACTTATTTCTGTCTCATTCCTCATTATATGTCACTGCTAAAAAAGATTCTGAAACAAATATGGATCATTACAGAGGACAATGTCAGGGTTCAGCGAGACGCCTTTCAATGGAACAAAAATGGCCAATTAGCCGGATTTTGACTTCTTAGGTCGTTGCTTTGGCTCTTTTGGGGGATTCACTCCCATCAAAAATGCCTTGATCTGGGCTCGACTTCTTCGAGTCTTCACCACTGTACGATTGTGGCACTTTCGTAGACCCAAGGTGCGATCCCATGCATGAAGGGTGGCCAAGCTCGCTTCAGTATCTTCAATGGCTCTCAGCATACGATCTCTGGCTTTCTCGCCTTCTTCGCCATACTGAGCCAGGAAGATATCGAGCTGTTTACGAGATTCTTCAGGCGGACTGTCATCACTGCCTTTATGAACATAAGGATTTTCTTTTAATGCGGAGGACAAACGCTTCATGGCACGTTCAATTGCACAGCTAGAAGACGCCCTGCTTTGTTCTTCGATCTCATCCACAGATTTTGAGGCTAGATTATTCTCAGATAATCCTGCTGGATTAGGTGGATTCGTTTGCGACATGAAATTTCGAATTGCCAAATCTGGAACATTCCAACTTTGTCTTGGTGAAACGCCTTGGGAAGAAATCATGCTTCTTGGATTACCTAAGACATCTTCTCCACTGCCGAAAATACCATACAAATGGCGCATAGTTATGTGATCCTCGGAAGTTGAAGAAGTCGATGAATTCCAATCCCTCTTATTGTTGTCACTTTTGATGTCTTTGTTTAATTCATTAGTTTCCTTGTTGAATTCAGCTAAGTCTTCTCCAAAAGCGGACAAGAGGGCATCGAAACTGGAGATACTGCTGCTTCGCTGTCTAAAGAACTCGCCGGTATCGGCTGTCACTACGGTTGGAGGAGCGAGCTCAGATTTGAGACTGTTGGTCTCGCCGTCGTAACTCTTGGCGAGCGCTGATAGGGGGTGATCTTTCGTTGGAACAAACATCACTTGGTCGTTACCATTTTTCGTCTTTTCGTGCGGTTGTCGGGTGTCATCTGATGTAATACTCCTCCTAGTGTTATCGTCAAACATTCCTCTTGTCGAAATATTAAGTTTGTCATTCTCTGATGGAAATACAGATAACGACGATATACTGCCTTGGGAAGAACGCGTCTGACTTCGCCTGTATGATACAGGAGCGTACTGCTGTCCTGACCATGTGGAATTCATGCGTGAAACTTCGTCACGCTGCTCTTCGGGCCTCCAGTCCTGGAGGCGGTTTATGCTTGATGGACAAAAGTTGTTAGCATTCTGCTGCAACGCAAAGGCAGGTTCCATTGCGAGGGTGGAAGAGTAAGATGCTTTGTTAAATTGTTGTTGCTGTTGGTCTTGCTGGAGAAGCATCAATTGGTGTAGTTCCAGTTGACGTTGCATTTGCATCTGGCGTTGCATTTGATGATACTGAGCAGCAAGTCCTTCTAATTGATTAATTGGGCGTTGGATCCTAAAGATGGAGGGTCGAGCAGATTTCCGTTCACAATTCCCGACGAAAGATATCTGCGCAAGTCGTCTAATCCTGCATCACAGCGGTTGCCTTGCTGATGGATTCGTTCCGGTAGCGCGGCAGCTTCGTGAGATTCAAACCCTACTCCTATATTAGGAAAGGTATTATGACCGCTGAGATTCATGAGGCGATTGCTGTCCATACTTCTATTCCGTATCGGCGCATTCATCGAGTTGAAATTATTCACATTCATATTGGTGCGTTCCAGTGTTCCAAGAGAAGAATAAAGATTTGCCGGGATGTCAAGTGAAGAACACGAATTGCTTCGATACATATTATCTGACCCCGAAGTCCAATCTCGTGCATCGAATACATGGCGCGAGCTGCCACTCGGATGACCACCTCCATCATTGTTGCCGCACCCGCCTTGAGACATGCTGTCGTCGTTTAATTTTAGGAGAGGCTAGGTGTAGCAGATGTGTTGTTACAATTTGTGACCTTTAATCTGACCATGCCCATCATTGTCTGGCAGCTGTCCTCTTCATGTCGTGCGATGCTATACATGCCCAAAAATCGATCTATCCTCTCTATGAGATTCTGGAGAGCGGATGATCACCTTCTTCTCTTCGTAAGGTGGAGAAGTGTCCGTCGTTTGTAGAGCAGGACGAGAGGTCATTCGTTTCTGAACGATTTCTCTACTATATATTGTACACTTCAAACGAGTGGTATTGTATGGTAAATCGATGAAATGAAAGCCAAGCATTGACGTATTACTTATAATATATATATATAACATGTTATTGTTACCATGGAAAACCAGCAACCATACCCGGCGAGGCAATAAACGAAATGTACGAGAATCTGTCATTGTTAACATGGGGTCATTGTGCGTAGATAAGGAAAATCTATTGGGAAAATGATCCCACTCCGACATTTTTCATGGTGTTTTTTTCTAACAGCAGGGACAGCAGGCGATCGTGTCATGAGCTGGTGAAACGTGTATGGCGGATGAACGATTTAGAGGACGTTAGAAACCCATCCTAATGACTCCATTTGTAAAATGAGACATTTAGATAAAGACAACATTGCGTGAGCTCTCGCCTATTATATATATTGCCTTGTGTTCGGAGGTGACCACCCATTTTGTGAAGGTAAAAAATGTAGGCAGACTGGCCGAGGTACGTACCCGGTAGAGGTGCCATGTCAAAGCAACGCCAACTGTATAATGGGGTCCACTATTCGGAGCACTTTCAAAACCGTATAATATACGGTGTAGGTTTTTTCCACTTATATTACATATTCATCAGTGAATGTATTTATCTTGCCTTCTTCTTTAAATGTATCTCTTTCTTTCCCCTTTTGCATTTACATTTTGGCAGATCGCCGAGAACATTACGCTTGACTTTCCCCTTTTGCATTTTCATTTTGGCAGATCGCCGAGAACATTACGCATGACTGACATCTATTGCTGCTTCCCTATTTTTTCCACGACCCTGCCCATTCTCAACGCATTGCACGGTGACGCCCAAATTCATTTATCCCACGGCTGCTAATTTCATTTCATCGCACCAATCATTTCATCGCACCGTGCAGCTGGAACGCATTCTTCGAACAGATAGCCATCCACCAACGTATTCGCACCGCACAGCGGGAACGCATTTCTCGAACAGATAGCTCCGTATTCGCACTGCACAGCGGGAACGCATTCTTCCCATGATAGCCATCCATCACCTTATTTTTTGACACCGCCGAGTTTTCGATCAGCATTTTCAGCACTGATCAATTTCTTAGCGTCATCATGGTCCTTTTCTATTCTCTACCATTATTACACCCCCCCCCTCATTTGTGCCACGCACCTTCGCATTGCAAACCAACCCCCGCCGAAAGCTATTGTTCATCATGCCACGTCGAGCCCCTGGAAGGGCCTCTGCCCACCTTGCATCCCATCTTGCGGCTGAGGCCCGTATTGCCACAGAGGCCAGGTCGAACGAAGGCACTGTCCCTACTTCCCCCGATGGTGAGTGACCCTGTGTTTCACTATGCATTTTTCCCATGTCCTGCTCCAACACATGTTTTGCTTTCGAGCTTAATCAGCAACGCATTTTTTTGCGTTATTGTTGATATGTTGTGCGTTGTCCCTTCCACTGATATTCATACGGGGTTAAGATGTTTTTCGCCGTTATTTATACGGTGGTAGGGGTTAGTGCGCTCCAACGCATGTATTGCTTTCGAGCTCAATGAGCAACACATGTTTTTGCGTTATTGTCAATATGTTGTGTGTTGCTCCTTCCACTGTTATTCATACGGGGTTAAGATGTTTTTCACTGTTATTTATATGGTGGTAGGGGTTAGTGTGCTCCAACGCATGTTTTGCATTTGAGCTCAATGGGCAACACATGTTTTGCGTTGTTGTTGATATGTTGTGCGTTGTCCCTTCCACTGCTATTCATGTACTCAATCATCCATTGTGAACCCCATCCATGTTTAGGCCCCCATCCAAGAAAGCCAAAGTGGTGTCCTCTTCCGCACCTCCCAAAGACTCTGAACCTCCAAAGGTGGCCAACGTTCGTACCACCAGATCCACCTCCAAGAAAAAGGTTGATACCATCCCCGTAGCAACAAATGTGGCGGTTAAATACAGAGCTGCCAAGGAGAAGGCAACTCAGAAGAAGGCCACCGTTCGCAAGACGAAGGGCGCCTCCAAGCAAAAAGGTGAACCCGTACACGCCAAGGTCGCTGTCGATCCTGAAGTTGAGAAGGTAACTCAGAAGAAGGCCACCGTTCGCAAGATGAAGGGCGCCTCCAAGCAAAAAGAGGATCCCGTACACGCAAAGGTCGCTGTCGACCGTGAAGTTCCCAAGCCAATGGCAACTCAGAAAAAGTCTAAAGATCGTAACACCAAGGCCTCTACCACTGAAAAGGGTGACTCAGTACCCGCCAAATTGACGGTTGACCCTGAAGCCCCCCACAAAAATCTCCTCCCGAACACATCGACCCTGTAGTTCCCAAGTCAAAGGCAACTCAGAAAAAGACTAAAGCTCGTAACACAAATGCCTCCTCCAAGAAAAAGGGTGATTCAGTACACGCCAAATCAACGGTTAACCCTGAAGCCCCCCAACTAAAATCTCCTCCCGAACACATCAACCCTGAAGTTCCCAAGCCAAAGGCGACTCAGAAAAAGGCTAAACCTCGTAACTCCAACGCATCCTCCAAGAAAAAGAGTGATTCAGTACCCGCCCAATTGAGGGTTGACCCTGAAACACCCGAACTAAAATCTCCTCCCGAAAACACGGAACCAGAGGAACGTGTCCCCGACGTTGATCCCATCCAAGACTTCCACGACGTTCCTTCCAATTCTCTGAACTGTGATCCAGAGGTCAAGAAAGCCTCGAAGTCTGACGGGAAGTCAGATAGTGAAGATAGTGAAGACAACAATAGTGATGAGGACAACCCTTGCGAAAAATTCACCCCAGTTGAACTGGATGGACATTTCAGTCAACTCGAAATTGTCGCATGCCACAACGGCAAGGATGATTGTCCGTCTTTGTGAGTTCTTTGTCTATTGTTCATATTTATATTTCACACCTAATAATCACCGTTTATTTTTCATTGGTCACAGCGTCACTACCCAACATCTACGGTTGGGTATGTGCTTGCTTACAACATGCAGGCGAGGAAATCGCCCGTTGCTTGAGCTACGGTGCGCAAACGAGGCCTTTCTTGTGTGGTCGCATTTCTCATCGCCAAATATCGAGATACAAGCAAGCATGGAATCTCAACGTGAAGATGTTCCTCAGGCACCCCACCCACCCATATGTTAAACGTCATCATGACAGTGTAATGTCTGTCATTTCTGCCACCTTCCCAGCTCCGGAATGGGACAACAGGAAAAACTTAGGCACAAAGATTCAGAGGAACCATGACAAATTCTTTATCGAGGCAATGTGCACCGCGTTTGTGCTTTGCAGCATTTCTCCGTCGGCCAAATGACAGAAGGCCCCCACGGACCCCAAGAAACTTTTAGAACACCAAGCTTCTTTTGGAAATCCAAGATCAACGTTGCGAAAGAGCTGCAACATGTATACACCGCATGTGCGAAGACCTAGGAAAAAGACTTACACGGTCCAGGCATGACAACTACAACTATGAACAAAAGTGTTTGTCTTTTACCAAGCAAAATTATTTGCATTATTTGCGTGTGTTGAGTGAATTGAAGGCTAAGTGTGGGAAGAGTGGAGGCATGGTTGTAAGTTGACCGGCCTTGCTTGCTGGGAAACGTCCCCGCATGCTGCTCCCGCACTTCTTGCTACTCCAAGAATTTGTTCACACGACAGCCCACTTATCAGACTATGCTAGTCGTTTGTTGCTATATCTGGTAGATGACGACAACAATGTCATTTTCAATGACAAACCCTGTACCATGAACGTAGTTCGACAGACAATCGAGGAGGCGGGGACACAAGGGGAACAGATTCCTTCCGCATAAGGGTAGTATGTATACGTGTGTAGATATGTTTGAAATTGTTATTAAGACAGATTTAATTAAAAAGTGAACAGACTAAGCAAAATATTGTCCTGATGTAACTACCACATCACTATAACCTGAAGCTCGAACATAAATCATTTACCTAAGTCTATCCTTGCTCTACCGTGATATCATATGGTATGCACCTTGGATCAATTCCTACTGATTTGATTTGGCCTGAGGGGGGGCGGGGGGGGGGGGCGGACGTGGTGTAAAGCTAGAAAAAAAAAAAAAGGGGGGGCCAATTACCCCCGACATGCAACTCGGTTGCAGAGGTCATTATTTTTAGAATTATGGTGGTCCCCAGTGCCACCACCTCTACATTTTAGCCGCGACGGCGCCGGTCGCCCACCCCTACCTCCAATGTCAGAGTTCTCTTCGTGCTCGACTATTCCTACGTAACAAAGATCCTCCGGAAGATCCGTCAGATCCTGATGGATCTTTCGGATCTTTCCTGGGGATTACTGCCTCCGTCCCCACGTAATTTAGTCAGTCCCCCAAGGATGCGTGGCAACAAGACAGGCAACCTTGGCAAATCTAGTAAGGGAGACAAAGGGGCAGTCATCACTCCGACACAAACAATGCCACAAAGACTCAAAGACAAGGGTCAGTCATTAGCCGCACCCCAGCCAGCGAAACTCCGCGACATTCAATCGCTGGGGAACACATCCCAGAGCATCCGGTCAACTAGAAATCTACGCTGCCTGACCATACAGTACCTTGGTGAACAGGTCAGCAAGGTTCTTCTTGGTCGGGATGTGGGCAACAAGGGCCTCGCCCATTGCAACGGCCTCACGCACTGCATGATAGCAGATCAAGTTAGACTTCTTCCTGAGTGTCGACTCAGGCTTGCTCACATTGGTGACAACAGACATGTTATCACCATACACGTATGAGGGCCCTTTACGGGGACTCCCATCATCGGAGCTTGTAGCGAATGCCACGCAGATTCTCAATGCCGTTTTTTCGGGCCCAACCCGCCGCCGCCGACTACTGACTCCTCTATTGATTGTTTCTTCGAAATCCAATCAATCATGCCATAGTTGAGAAAGATGACAAAGCCGGTTCTTGAGCGTCGGCTCACTTTGTCACCAGCGTGGTCGCTGTCTACGAACATTCGTAGTGTCACACCCTTGCCAAGGGGTTTCGGGGCATTAGGCGGCAGGGCCTCTTCCGCGCCCGGGTAAAAGTCGGACCAGTCACACTCCACAAAATCAGACTCTCCCACATTTGGCTCCTTTGGGTCAAAGATGAGCCGGGAGTTAGACCTCGACTTTAAGTAGGAGAACACGTGCAGTGCCGCCTCCAGATGTCCCTCGCGCGGCATCGCTGCAAAGGAAGACAACATGGAGACCTCGGTGCAGATGTCGATCCGCCCGAGCTCACACATCCATCTAAGGACTCCTATCAGCTGCATGTAGTAGGTAGCCACGCCGGGCTCAAGCAGCGGAGTAACATCCTCTTCGGGGGCATAATCACAGGGGAACGGGTTGTCGCCTCGCTTCGGCAAGGAAAACCGTCCTTCGAGATTGTTCTTGAGGAATGTTTCGACATTCTTAACAGCTTGTTGAACATACTTGGCGGGGGATAGTCCCCAGGCCGTAGTGCCGTCCTCAAAGGTCTTCCTCTTAAGCTTAGCGCCGAGATACATCTCAGGCGGGCCGACCGAGTCAGGCTTCAGTGGGAGAAAGCTATTAATCCTGTCCATGATGCGCTTGGGGTTATGGTGGACCACCAGCAAATCATCAACGTAACAGAGGATGTAGGAATAGTATTTCCTACCCTTCCTATCTGTTTGCTCTTTGAGCCACAGGTCAGGGTCAGCTGGGCATGAAACATAGCCCATCTCGCGCATGCACCCTGCCAGATGCGCCCTGAAGGCAGCACCACTAGACTTGAGGCCATACAGTGCTCGGACTACTATGGCTTTGCGGCCGCAATCGTCACCAAACTCTTTTCCAAGAGTGGTCCAGATTTTCTCGCGGCATGGCGCGGTGATGTAGGCGTTAAGAACATCAGCGGCCCATATGTCAATGTCGTTCAGCGCTGCTATCAGCAGGGCGATCCGCACAGTCTCTCGAGACACGACACTGGCATAAGTGAGGGTTGCTGGGGCCTTCGTCACATGTCCCCCGGCTACGAGCCGGGCCTTGCGACGGAAATCTTCCATTTTGACGCCAAAGATCATATGGCACCGTATGTACTGATGATCTGCCGGTGGCGCGACACCGCCTGCGAACGCCAAACGCAACACGCACATTTTTCATCTCCTTTTCAATCGCATCATGCCAGAAGGTAGTACCGGTGGCACGATCGATGGCATAGGCTTCCTCAACAGTCTTGGGGAGTTCAATCCCATACTTATGAGTCCGCTTGTGGTATCGAGCGCCGGCGCTAACCAAGGAGACAATCCGGTCCCTCTTCTTAAGGACCCAACTCACCCACCAGTTAAATGCAGGCTCATCGGCAATTTGCGCAGCAAATGCGAACTCTGCAACCTGAAGAGGGTGAGACTCTTTAAGGTCGGACAACTTCTGCCAAGAAGTGCTACCGTCCTTCCACTCGCAACACAGCTCCCAACCTCTGGTGGAGCGCTTGACAATCTTCTTACCATCGACGACCGAAACCTGGTCGTCCCGGCAACCGCCACGGATGGATCCTTGCGGTAATCCACAATAGCGCCCAGCAGGACATATTGATTGCCGCCGGCATCACACTGGGCATAGACCGCCTCAGCGATGACATTAGCTGCCAACTCTTCAGTCCGCCCATCGGGGAACCGGACCTCATATATACGAAGTGTCGAGCGCAGGGTTCGCATGAGCAGTACCCACTAATGACCCATCGGGATCGCGCTTCCGGCGGAGGACCCTGGCGAGTTCCTGGCCATTCCCAACGGGAGAAGCACCTCAGTGTTCACCAGAAAGTCCCCAGACGCTCGCGGCCTGCGAGCTCGTCATCCAATTCGGGAACGACGGCCCGTCGTCATCTTCCCAGGGCTCATTGTTCTCTGGATCAGGAACGAGGTTGAGAAAGTCAGGGCCGAGGTCCTTAACTCGAAGTCTTCTCACCCCACCTGCCCTGGATGGACTCCAAGAACTTCTGCTGTTCTTGATGGGCAGCATTGACGCACTCCTTGGGAGTGAGGGAGCGAACCGTCGAACGGTCTTCAATCTCCCCGCTTGCCTTCATGATGCGCTGGGTCATAGCCGGACCCACATCAATGCTGGGACCCAAGTACTTGCCAGGCGAGGGCGTCGCCAGGAAAAGCAACGCCTTGGTCACGAAACTTAACCCAATCCCAAAAGCCGAATTCACAGAATGGGCTAATATCTGCTGTTTCCCCAGAGACGACTGTCTCGGGACCCGCCATCTAAGCGATAGATGTCATGTGCAGTGTGCGAGCGGACATAAGCCTCGTACTCAAGCGCACAGCACCACAACCGGCGAGGGCCCCTGACCTAGTCAGTTTCCTGGCGGCTCCCTTTTGAGTTCCCTAATCTCACGCTCGGCGGAGTTAGACCATGGAGAATAGGGCTCGCGGCTCTGCAAGAGGCAAGACGCCTCCTTGCACTTCCGAGCAAACTCTCCCAATCTCATCTCCTTTGCGCCATCAACTATCATCTTTCGGGGAACACCCTCCCGCGCGCAAAGAGGAGACCAAGGGCCTCATGGGCTTCACCCTTGCGTGACATGGGGTAGCATCGGCTCCACCCAAAGTCGGTCGCGAAGATCTGCGCCATCGTAGCCTCGGGCTGATGGGACCTTCGGGCAGAACATGGTGTCGCTATAGAGGTTGCACGGCATCCTCCTGTAGCGAAGCATCCGATCGCTTGTCCCAAAACGCCTTGACAGCGCCGGATGCAAGACCGCGGCGCACACCGCGCTGCGTGGTCTGTCGGACCGTGTTCTGAGCTTTGTGTAGTGGGATCTGCCAACGATTGGCCAGAGTGACGAAGTCCACGGCCCCCGCCGCTCACCCGAGCGGACTCCACAGACGCCATAAGTCTCTGGGGTGTGGTTAGTTCGCACCAACACCACTTGGCGGGTCGCCTCAAGGGCCATGCCAAAGTTGTCGCCGCCAGTCACATCAGCAGCATCATACTGCAGGGAAACTGGACAAAGTTTCCAACGGGCTCGTCGCTAACGGCATCGGCCGGAAGTGTCCCCATCTCAGCTATACGGCGCGGACCATCACGTCGCGCAGCAGAGATTAAATGTCCCCTGTAATCAAGGTGGCTCTCCTCGAGAGAAGCAAAGTCCTTGTCATAAGGGTCCCAGGCCGGGTCGCGCCGTCAACTCCAAGTGAGGGATATCAACATCCTCATACTCAGCAGAGGTAGGGAGGGCATACTCAAAATAGCTCACAACGCCTCAAGTTGTAGCGGATGGTGTACGGGTGGGCATCATCGGGGTCGGCAATCAGGATAGAATGGGTTGAGGTAGTGGGGTTCGTCGTGAGGAACTTCGACCTCGTGAATCGCCACACCATTCATCCGCATTGCATGGGACAGAGTAGGCAATGTTCAACCTCAGGCACATAGATGGCCTGGTTGATCATCAAGATCAAGTGTTTCCCTGTGTCGCGGCAAGTATACCGGACAGCAGCATCCACAACCTTAGCCTTTCGAGGAGGTTGGGAGGGGTCAAAACCACTGACCATGACTACATTGGGATGCTCATGGATTACAAGGGCATGTCGGCCCACCACACAAGTGTCAGCATGTGAGTCTAACTCAACTCTTAATACATTATTTCGCTACGGGTACTGCCGACAGCGCGGGATAAATTAACGGTCCTCACGCTACATACACTTCGTGCGCGCCCAACCCAGGGCTGTGCTGACAAGCATCAAACAAACCAGTCCCTCGACTGAGTCCCACAGGAACTAGTTCCAAACCCATAGATGGCCCGAACCGTCAGCGCCTACGGCGTCCCTCGTGGGCATCCGACCAATGGGAGCCACGGAACGACTCGAGCCCGCTCCCTGTTCTCAGGCGAGCTGGAACCGCGCCGGCGGAGCTAGCATGACGGCTTGATGACCGCGCCCGCTGTCTCGTTGGAATCGAGATTGACCGCACGCCAACGACTCAAGGTGGTCGGAGACGCCCATCGACGGCTCCAGACCCCGCGGTACTTGTGGCCTTCGCAGTTCGCTTGGCACTCTTGGCCTTTGGCGACAAGCACTGCGCCCTCTGCTCAGAGGTCATGGCCTTCCATAACTCTTCGGAGTAATGAAGGCCCTCAATGGTCCCCACCACTTTACCGCTCACGAGACGTAACTTGGTGGTCGTACGACGACTTCCCGGTCCGACGCCGCTTGTCGGAGCGCTGTCCAGCGGAGGAGCTCGTGTTGGCAATAGTACGCTTGGCAGCTGACGCACCGTGCTCCTTGGCCTCGATGGACAGAGAAAGGTGAGGGATGACATTGCCAACCAGGGTGGGGAACCGTGATCTGTCACCCTCGATAATGCCCTTAGCGATCAAAAGTTCGCTATTCTTGCAATCCTTGGGGATAGTCTTGAGAAAAGCACTTATTTGGTCCTCGTTAGACATGCGCGCCAGCCCCTCGGCCACTCATCAATCACTTGGATCTGCGCGAAATTTGGAACAGTGCTTATCCCAATTCCAACTCGTGACTCCCCATCATACCGCATCTTCTGGATAACATCTCGCGAGGTCACACTCGAGGCGGGCAGTGTTAATGCCGACAAATTGGCCCTTGCAAGCAAAATATGCCTGCCGCCGCTGGCAATGTCTTGCCTCTCTTGGGGATAAAATGGATCTCTCCAGGAGAGTCGGCAAAGGCCACACGAGCCAATTGGAGTACAATGGCATCGCCGCGGAAGACGCCGCCGGGCGCATGGAACGGTTCCCGCTTCTCCCAGTCTGCCCTCACCTTATCGTCCGTCGTCCAACCGGGAGACGAAGGTGCATCTCGTCGTTACGAGGGACAATACTTGTGAAGTACCGGCATATATAGTCGGTCTCCTCAAAGCGAAAGAAGTCAGGCTTCTTCCCTTCGCTCTGTGCACGCGCGGTCTCTACCGTGCTCCAGCGGATTGCGGGCAAGTTCGTTCGCACCACCCAATCCAGGGGAAACCCTCAACCCCATAATGCTGAGAGAGGTAGGTCTCAAAATCTCGGAAGTGCTTGGACATAGAGGTATGTCCCCGGTCTTTCCACTTGGGAATATCCGTGAGGTCGGGGATCATCTTGACCGTGACCCGCCCTTCCTCTTCGCTCCATCTGGGCACGGATGGGCTCAAAGTGTTTGGACCTGAGTTGCTTGACCGAGAAGTACTCGACTGGCCAAGGAACACGCCTACGATGCCGGCAGGCCCAGGTGGCACACTTGATGCGGTCCTGTTGCGGGGTGACAACACCATCGCCCGCTCAGTTCCGTCTCTGTTGGGGTGACGTTTCTGCCACTGGGTAAAAGTATCCTTCCAGTGGTCGTGGTGGAATTCGGCAAGGCGGCCTTCACTATAGACGCCAAAGTAGACCCACGATGGCGTTGGCATCACGATCCGTGAGGTCACAGAACCTCGGAACATTTTGACCATGGCTTTCCCATTCGGGTCTGGGCCTTGTAAAACTTGCCGTTCCCCGCATTTTCGGGGTCCTCTGGGGTGAGTCGGACTCGGCGGACCCGAGACTCGAGTCGTCAGAGTCGTCCTCCATGGGGTCGTCACTCCCATCCTCCCGTCATCGTCGGGGTCGTCTCCTCCGCCGCCCGGGGTGGCCGCTTCCTCACCATCAGGTGGATTAGCGGGAGGAGCAGGGGGTGGGGGAGGTGCATCGTTACCTCCATTGTTCCCATTGCCCCCCTGGTCGTCCTCGTCACTGTCAGAGGGCTGGTCATTCGGATCAGCCACGGTGACGCTCCTGGAACTTGGTTTCCTGTACCGTGCGGCCCCTGCGGCAGTGGGTCCAGGGGTTCTACCCGGCCCGCTCGGCGGGCGTTCGGATGCCTGGGAATGACATTCCCTTTAGGCGGCGGCGTGAGGTGGCGCAGCTTCCTCTTGCTGGCCCCTCTTCCCCTTAGCGGTCGGCCAAGGGTACGCCAGGATGGGAAACGAGAGTCGACCGGAAGCTTGTCGGGAGAGGTGCGCCCATCACCGCATGGGGACTCATCTACGGACGAGTCATCCTCCGGAGAGGAGAGGGCACCTTTCTCCTCAGGCACAGCATGTACGCTGGCACTCGGAGAACCGGCAGCTTCATCTCCACCTGCCTCATTCGGCGAGGGTGGACGGAGCTTTTCGAGTCCTTCGGACAAGCTCGGTGCCTCGGGCACGGGCTCGGCTTCGGCCGGCGCTGCCACACTCGGTGTGGCCTCGTAAAGTTCGAGGATGGCAGTGACATCCTCCCCGCTGAGAGTATCAAAGCGGCTCCCAAGAGCTGCCATCAACTCATCAGCCAGTTCGCTGGCCACGCCTGCGGCAATTGCGGTGGCAACCTCGTCGGAGGCGCCAAACCCGCTTCCTCTCAACGCCAGCCTTCGGGCGGCGGAGGCGGTGTCGACCGACACATACTTGGGTCTGATAAACTGATTTGATTTGGCCGTGGCGGAGCGGCGGCGGAGCTGGGCGGACATGGTGTAAAGCTAGTTAAAAAAACAAGAACTGGTGGCCAGTAAGCCCCGACATGCAACTCGGTTGCAGAGGTCAGTATTTTTAGAATTATGGTGGTCCCCAGTGTCACCACCTCTACATTTTAATCGTGCGGCGCCGCGTGTGCTCGACGATTCCTACGTAATATGTCAGAGTTCTCTTCGTGCTCGACTATTCCTACGTAACAAAAGATCCTCCGGAAGATCCGTCAGATCCTGATGGATCTTTCGGATCTTTCCTGGGGATTACTGCCTCCGTCCCCACGTAATTTAGTCATTACCACGCATTCAATGCGGTTGAGGCGCAACAGACCCGCATGGTATACGGTATTCTGTAGTCTCATTCTCAGCCCATGTAACTGATATACAGGTCACAAGCTCCACCGTCAGTACAAATTAAGACATAGGGTATAGTGATGACGTCACTATAACTCATTCTTGAGATTGAATCAGTTTACCTAAGTCTATCCTTGTTCTACCGTATATCATACAGTATGCACCTTCAAATCCCGCACTAAATACGGTCCACTTATAATGATTTCTTACCACGCATTCAATGCTGTTGAGGCGAAACAGACCTGCATGGTATACGGTCGTCACAATGTCGTCCCCAGTAACTGATCTAACACCCAGATCAGACATGTGAAGGAGATAGTGTCAAAGACCATGACCACTTACCAACTTTGATATACCCAGAACACATATACAGTGAACAACTTTGATATACCCACAACACAAATACAGTATAACATACGGTATCACGTTACTATACCCAAACAAAAGACGTCTAAATATAACAATTTCTTTCGATTCACTTAATGCTGTTAAGAGACCACAGAGCCGCATGTTATACGGTAGACTACTAGTCATCCCTGTAATTTAGCGAACCCAATTACAATATTAACTTAAAAATCTAACCCATTCTTTTTTCTCTTTTCCATACGACTCGATTTCTTTTCATCGCAAGCAAACTCATAGTCCGTCAGTCTCTCATCTCTCTTCACATTGGAGGTCTTATCTTTTACCTCTTCGAATAATTGAGTTTTTAATGCCGCAATGTTGGCATCAAGGGTTTCAATCATTCGCATAACCCCTTCCTCAAATCTTTCAATACACGCTGTTGGCATCCTGGATGAGGACAGGACTCCATCTAACAAGCTCATAATACTCTTCCGAATTTTGTCTCTTGATTTGTCGGAAATAAGATCGTATTCTGTTGTTAAATTTACAGCGGATGGAGAATAAGCATCTGATTGATGACAAACTTCAATTTCTGATTGAAGCCTTCTTGCAATGGGCAATAAGAACTTGCTGCTCTCTCTGTATCCTCCAAAACCTATTCCGTTGTCACTTTGGTTTTCTCCTACCATTACGGCAGTTTCACTGTCGAAACAGACATTATTTGTGTTTTCGCAAGCTCCCATCTTCTGATTTAGATAGGAGTCCAGGAAAAGATGATAATCGAGCAGAGTGCACCCCATTTCTTCAGATTGGGATAGCACATAGTCTGCCACAACATAATCTGATACAGTCGTGTTAGAAGCGAGGTGAACTTGTTTGCCGTTAATGACATCCTTTAATGGTGTAATGGCCAACTTCTCTTTTTGTTGGGATGTTATTCGGACACCCATTCCTTCGTTCCGGAAGTGCTCTTCATAAAGAAAGGAAAGGTGTCTTTTTAATGAAATCTATTCATTAAGATAATCACATGACACAATCAGCTCACCAGCGCCTGAATCATAAGTCTACCCAATGTGGTGTTGTCTTCATAGTGGGCATCGTAGACCTTCCAGTGACGAACATGAATCATATTAATACTCATGTCGTCAACAAGTCTGAAGATGTGTGAACAGGGTACTCCATACCGATCGTAAAATCCACAATCACACCAGAGGAAAGTCAAACTACTAGTGAACTTTTGAACGATCTTACGTACTCTCAAGAACCTTGGTAGAGCAGACATTGGCCATTGATCTTGAGTCATATCCGAAGACATCACAGCCTCAAAACACCGACATAACCATTCATCTGACCCAATTTTACTCAACTTGTAGGAAGCTCTGTTGTCGTAGCTGGTATCTGCGATGGCTTGTGTTTTTGCAATGATAATATCTTTGGTAGGCGCCCTGGATGACAGGTTAACTTGGTTTCAGCTTCCTTCTGCTGTTGGATTAACCTGTTCGTGTTTTCGGTGATCTTCTCAATACCACGGTGAATGTCCATGTTCGCGTTGACACCGAGTTTCTGTTTCACAATGCTGTTCTGTGATTCAACAGGAGAAGTTGTTTCAGAGTCCATGCAGTTTGTAGTGTAAAGACGAATGTGATTACCGAGATATTTCTCCTTGTCTATCAAGGATTCTGCAAAAGAGATAATTGCTGCAACACAGGTGGATCCAAGGTCGGTTACAGTACAATCATCCCTCAAAAAGGATCTCAATTCATCACATGAACGCTGGTATTCTGCAATAGTTTCATGTTCATTGCATTGTCTCATAATCCAATGCAGAATTAAAGTGCCTGTGAAATTGTAATAGTTAGTGAAATTGGGACGTGTGAGTACATGGCCCCAAAAACGCATTGAAAGGGGCAGATTACCAGATAATATGCGGTGATAAAAAAAGCCCACCGTTTGACATGCGGGGTTACAACTTAGTGCATCGCGGAATGAACAGTGTTGCATTCACCAATCATAACCGTATAATATGCGACGATACAAGCCACACTGTGCATATCATGAGGGGCAGGTAATCGAGGTCATGACCGTACAATTAGCGGTGTTGGCGAAAACACCCGCATAGCATACGGTCCTTATCCTCGCGGAACGTCAGTTCTTTTCACAGGTCCGAGATTTCAGAATGGATAGAAGCATCAGTTTTCAAAACATCAGTGGAACAGGGACGTCCGCGTGGTCGAGATATGGCACATACTCCAAGTGTGGGATTGTCATATACAATACGGCAAGATATTTCATTTCTTCGGTCTGGTGATGTGATTTAATCATAGTATGATGCAATAGAAAAGAGAAAATTACATTGTGATTTAATCATAGTATGATGATGCAATAGAAAAGAGAAAATTACATCCAGCGACTCACCGGTTTAAGAATTCCATGGCCTTTTCCGCAGACGACATTGTATGGTCAATGCCTAACTCCTTTTGATGTAGCAGCTCGCATTTCTGGACCAAATTACGTACTGTTGCGGACTGGTAGGTTCCTTTGGCATTGTCTAGCATCTCCAACAACATCACGAGCTGGGCTGGACGGACTCCTACCGCCGACATGCGCTCGATCAACAGCTTGGATTGATCACTGATGTAGCGGATTCCTTTCAATTTGGCTTCGGGTGTGTATGGTGGGTGTCCTGTATGCGTTAGGCAAGTTGTTTTGTAGTCCAAATAGTAATACCCATCACTACATAAAAAAGGCTATGCAACATTTGCACCGATCTTTTGCTTCGGTTTTCCGAATTGAATGTACCCGACGGCTCGAAGGCTGATTGTCAGAATACTGAGAAACCGTTGAGGTCATCGAGCATTTGATTGCCTTTGTTTCTTGTTTTCCCGCCATGGCATCAAGTGATGAATGAAGCCTAGAGCTTTTCCGTTTGAGATTCTCAGCCTTGACCCCGTCCTGAGTGTAGTTGTCTTGTTCGAACGCATGGGAGGCTTTTTGGGTCTTCTCTTGGAGGCGGGTGTGCACAAAGCGATTGTTCCTAGATCCCCTCACGAACAAAAACTTTGAACCATGTAGTGAGTTTTGTATCATGAGCACAATTGCATTGAATGAATCCTTGCCTTTAAACTTGGGTCGAATCGGTAAACGGAAGGATCAGGATACCTCTCTGGCTGATTCTTAGCATTGTCGGGTGTCTGAGGGGATAATTTGGTTGATGCAGAAGAGAGATCCACAGTGCCGCCGGAATCATCGACGACAAACCATTGAGTCCATTGTTGACATTCATCAAATGCCTGTAATATTGAGGTTTCCAAGGATGGATCCATTTTATTCTGAACAGCACGTGACATAGGTAAGGAAGGCAAAACAACGGTTGAGAATATCATGCATAGAAGGGAGGTCTCAGCATAATATGCGTTGGGAACATCATACTCACTGCATAATATACGATATCAGAATTAGGATAACCGTATGTGTGGAGGTGGATACACAAACTTGACCGTATGGAATGCGTTGTCGGGAGGAGTTATTCAACCGTCGTATAATGAGTGACCGATTACGGTATTAGGAAAACCGTATAAAATGGGATTGGACCCAATATGAAACCGTGCAACAATAACACAGTGAGAATAACGGCGTAATATGATTGTGAAGTCACTGTATAAATGACGATATAAATGACGGTTGATCCGTATTAAAATATCACCGTATGGAGTGCGGTGGTATAGGTAGTGACAATAACCGTATACCATACGATGTAGGTGCAAGTTGCACCGTTGTTGATGACCGTATGATGTGCGGTGGTGGATGGTTACCCTAGCACCGTATTTTATGTGGTCTTGGTACAAGCTAGGCCGTGGATTTCCTTCACCGTAGTATGAACGGTGATGGATGGAGTTTTCTATCCCGTATGATAGGTGGTATAGAATTGAGACACACCGTATAAGTGAGGTCGTACACTAGTTGTTGTGTTGGATTGGAATGTCGGTTGTGAAGCACCGAATGGCAGTCCTGTGGGCAGGATAAATGAGTAGAAATGAGATGTAAGATATAACAATAAAAGCAGGAGCAATTAATGTGATCCGCAACAAGTAATGTGAAGGAATTTAAAGGGGGGGTATGTGAAAATCACGAGCTCACGAAAATGAGGCAGAGGCAACTTGGATCGGGGCTGTCACCCAAACATAGGTAGAGGCAACAGGGCAAACGAACCTACAAAATGATGATTGAGAGTCAATACCAACCCCAGCAGAATGGGTTGGTGTGATCAGTAGGAATCCTAGGTTAGGGATGATCGATGAAGTTGACCGGTTGCCATGGATGGCAGTTGATTCGTTTTGGTTGAGGGAGTGGTGTGGTGGCTTGGGATGGGGTGTGTGTGTGTGATATTTAATGGGGGGAATACGGTCTGTCTGGCGTAAGCGGAGGTTATCAATGACAGAATAATAACGGAAAATGACTACATCTTGAACGGAAATAGGATACCCATCAAAATAAAATTTGACGCCAATCTGAGAGCTTGTAAAAATTCTGTATCCTCAAGATTCAGCTTACTTAAGCCAAAACGGACAACTCTTGGCGGTATGGATGATTTTCAAGAAATGTCCGTCCCACAAAGATTCATCCAAGCATTGTAGGAATCCGTATAATCTCTACAAGTACAAGAAAATTTAAGTTTCATCCTTTTTACCAAGAATCTTCCAAATTGGCTCTAAACGGCCGATTCTTGAGAAAAAGATGAATCTTAATATTCATCCTTTTCTCAGGAATTGGCTGTAACAGATGAAACTTCTCCAAACGGACGACTTTTCAGAATATGGTTCCTCTGTTCCCACGCAACCCAATACAACCAGTGTGCATCCTTTGGCTTTGCTGACAGATAAAACACACCTAGAGAGGGTTTCTTGTGACTCCCAATATTTTGGGAGTTGTTGCTTGTCTACAACTATGAATGAATTTATGGAACAATTGATAGAATAGGCAGTTTACTTCTACCTAGAGTAAAAGTAGGTGAATCTTAAGATTCATCCTTTTCTCAAGAATAGGCTGTAATGGATGAAACTTCTGCAAACGGACAACTTTTCAGAACACCGTCCAAGAACGGATCAAACTCAAAAATGGCTCCTCTGTTCCCATGCAACCTGATACAACCAGATTGTTCGTAAGTAGGAACGAATATTATCATGTCTAATAACTGCGTTGAGACACAAACACCCACCCATGCAACCGCAATCCATAAAAGAGAGTGCAATTACAAGAAAAAATGAATGGAACTCTTCTGTGAGACCAATGAATCATATTATATTTACTGAATGGGATTGAACATAAAAATTGCCTTGAAGCCTGACGTAATCCAAGCATCATCAAAGATTTTGGGAGATGAATTTGGCTGGAAGCCTGCTTTGATAAATCCTGCTCTTTTGCACACATTGACAGCTCTTTCATTCCCACCTCTATCAGTTGCAACTGAAGCAGTTAGAAGCGTCTGCTGCCTATTAAATTGTTTGTCACTCTCCGCCCATTCTGGCTGTAGCACAAGCCATTGCCCATCTTTCCATGAAATGCATCTTGCTCGATAACCTTTGTCGTAAATGTTTGTGAATGGCACCAGTTTTGAATCGACCAAATCAATCTCTGTGTATTGTTTTTGAATCTTGAGGTAACCGGCTTGTTTATTGTAATCAGTATCACTAACAGCACCTGTTCACAAATCATACATGCCAATCCAACCACATAATTATGCGAACACCCCTCCCTTGAAACAATTTTGATTGTAATACCAGCTATAAGTGATTCAATTGCAGTCAGCATTGGTGAATCCAAAGGCAGGGATATTCGTCATGCCCCACATCACCACCCAAATTCCTATGTATTTGACATTCCATTTTGTCCTACACATTTTGCAATCCTCTGCATACGATGCATAAACTGGCCAAATGAATTTGGCATGACATTCAATTGCATACTTTTGAACAATCATTTTTGCGAAGATATCTTTCATCTGGACAGTCTTACCATCTAGGAAACGTGTTATTGTTCTACCCCATTTGTACTCAAAATGGAAAACCATTCTTCAAACCAAGCGAGGACAGTGTCTCTAGCAACCACTCTTTTGTGAACTCCATTGCATGCAACAAAAATATACAGCAACAAATGATTCATTGTTTGGAAGCCAGTTCTTCTCTATTCACCTCATTGTCAGGTGTATTGGTTGTCACTTCAGGCACTCTGTCTGCATTCAAATTGTACTTCCATTTTTCTGGGATGGCAGCGGGGTAGAAACAAAACTCTTTTGATCAAATATGAATTGTTTGTGAACATCAATTCTGGCAGCGTGCTTAACTACTGGGTTGATTGGGATGTGGTTTTCGTAGTTTGTATTGCATTCCCATACTTGAGTCTGGAGCAATTTCTCATGCATAAGGTCTGCAGTAAGACACCCACACTCAGCCTTCAGTGTATTACTTTTGCTTGATATCTTCTTCAACTCTCTCATGCTGAACTGGTCCAATTCCTCTATCTTGTTGGTCAGACTCTCAGCGGTTTTGTGAATGCTATGATCAATACCCAATCCCTTTGACTTTGACTCAACACGACTAGATTTGACACCAAAATCAGGAGGCACAATCAACTCATATTGATGCATCCTCTTTTGACCATCTGTTTTGTCTTCACTGTGACCTCGGATTTGTGTTCTCGACACACGAGCATATCTTTTCGAGCTTTTTGTTCTGCAGAGTAACCCAGCCTACGCTCAATCTCCTCGCATAGTAGGTATCTACCCCAATAATTCACAACTGATTGAAGGTAGGGTTTTGATGACTTTAAAACCCCTTCCTGCTGCCATTTCTGTTGTTTGTGTTTGTGCATCCAACTTTATGACATTTAACTAACTTCTTCTTCCTTGTATCTTTCACAGGCAGTTTTGTTACTTTTCTAGTTGGGAGCTGTTGGTTTGGTCTGCGAAGATTTGTTGGAAGTGGTAGGTCTTTATTTTGTGTGCAAAGATTATACAGGCATCTAGGAAATGTTGGCGGCTCATCCGGGGTAATAGGTGGACAGTAGATTTTGTGGTTTGGTGCTTTAGTTAGGTTGGCAATTTGAGATGGTGATATGTTAGTTGATTGTGCCTTTGTCATTTCAAGTGCCTTCTTCCATTCCTGATTTGCTTCTTTTTCTGTCCTATTTTTCAGACCAAGGTGATCATTGCATCACTCAATTGATCATACACACACAACAGAAGCAGGTGGTGGCCGACAAACTTTGATTTGGCAGCAATCTGGTTTTTTGGCAGGTAAAGGCATTAGTGGTGAGTCCAGTGTTTCACGAGAGTCGATTTTGGTTTCACATGCAAGCAAGTTCACCATTTTTCTTTTCATCTCAATCTGTTGTTTTGCACTCCTGGTTGTTGATGGAAAGTTCATTCCAGTAATTGGTCCTAATGCAGAAGGTTTTGGAACTGCTCTGCTTTGCTGAATCCATTCTTTCCTGCGCTCTGTTGCTACAACAAATGATTCCAGTAAGTCTGGGATCATCTTGTTTGAAGTATCATGGATTGGTTCTCCCACTGCTTCCATCAATGTAATAATGCTTTGTTTCATATCTTTAACTTCAGCTGTTGACCAGTTGCATATGCTTGTCAATAATGCTGTGCATATTTACTAGAGTTTCAAGTGATAATGACGAACTTAGTAAATTATGAGTGCTAAGTGTAGTATTGTTGATAAGAGTCGTAAGGCTCATGTGTATGTCCTATGTCTCACTTGAACATGGGATAGGGAGTGATATGGGATTGATGTCATTCCCACTTAAGCTGCTGCTGCTGGTGTGTGTTCGGTTCCATGTGGAACATGTGTTAAGGTAGGTATAGGATACTTACATATCAGGGGTAAGCCTACCTTATCAGAACACCCTCGCCGGACACTGGGCTTTGCAGCGCGTGGTAAAAATTAGGGAGAAGTTGGCATGTTGACATAAATGGGGCACACCATCAAGTGGTGTCCCCCTGGATAGGCCTTGCTTGGGTAGTCGGCAAGATTTTCTAAACCTGGATGGTATTGAAAATCAAAAAGTTTATTGATGTGTCCGCCCAGTAGCCAGAAATACCTCATTTCCATCTTCGGGATTTTTGCCATTTGACGGTGTTGTCGACAATACCGACAGTGGTCGAGTTGTCACAGTGAATGGGGTTGGGGGGTTGGGAGTGTCCTAGCTCTTCCAACGTGAGTCTCATTGTTTTTGCTTCTTTTGCGCTGAATAAGAGTGCGCCGAGCTCTGCTTCGGCCGCACAGGTGGCGACGAATTTTACGATGGTGCAGAGGATGATGATGGCGCCGTTGAGCTTTATTAGCTGGTTGGTCTTGGGGAGGGAGCCGAGAAAGAAAATGCCGGCGGCCCTGATTTTGCATCTTTTACGGAGAGGTAGCTTGCGTTGGAGTGCACGTTGAGGACCATGTCTGAGGCGTAGTATCAAATGCATGCGTCCAGGTGTGTTGCCTGATTTGTTGCTTGTTCAACTGGGGGGAATCATCCTGTGGGAGTGTTGGTTGGATCGGGTTACCGTATTTGATGGGATATGGCTCCCATGGTGTATTGACTGGTTTTTTGGGCGGGGGATGGTTGTATTTTGTTAGTTGTTTGGTGACAAATCCTGGCATTGATATGTCAAGAAACCCTCTGTCACAGTGCCAGTCTAGTGTTATTCCACAGTAGAGACTGCCTGTTTAATCAACTGTGACATCGTAATTGCATTTGATGGCTGTGATGAGATCATTGAGATGCTGCTGTCCTATATATTTAATACTGAAGTCATCTACGATGAGGGAGAATTGGCCGGGGCAGCTGACATGTTTAAAAAGTCCCCGTGTGTGAGGGAGTTCGAAGTAGCCGTCAGTTGCGAGTCATTTTTTAAGGAGTTTGTTTGCTAAAATGCCTGCTTCTTAGTTTAAAATTACTGTTTTTGAGGTTCCTGTCACAGACTAAGTAACCAGTAATGACAATAGTAATGTCAGGAGTTCCGGGTCACTTACTGCTTGGTTACTGTAGGCCCATGAAACTTTTATTGGTGTGAGTATCACATTTTGAAAATCAGTAACTTCAGGAATTCCAGTAATTTACAGTAAGCATCAGTTATGTTGTTTACACTGCTGTATAATGGCTGATAGTGGTTGTCGCCAATACCACATAATAGCAAGAGCTATTTCATGAAGAGATATGATAATTAAAGCATTGAAAAATATTTAAATTGACAGTTTGGCTGAATTAAAGATTATTCCTTTCAGAGTTGCTACTCTTGTCCTCGTCAACATCTATAGGTTCCATGACATTTCTAACATTCTCATCTGGATACTTCTCATAATAATCAATAATCATGGAATAAACATCCCATTCCCTCTCCCAGTCATATAATGATTCATCTTGTTCCTTGTAGTCTGCCCCTTTTACAAATCCTTTGTAAACACCCAAGATAGAATAGAAATGACTAAAACCCCTGCCTAGAGACACAGTCCTTGTAGCATCAGCACCACCCCTTCTGATCTTTGTCAAAACTGCACAATCCAACTCCCTAAATTCTCCAATCTTTCCCATACTCTCATCTTCCTCATCCTCTTTGTCACAATCAATATATTTTATACGACCATATTTAGCCAAGACCCTCGCAGCATACACCTCATCCCCCTTAGAATCAAATTGCATCTTCTCTCAATCCTCCGTGTATCATTCTCCTTCAACTTCTCAATAATACTTTCAGAACAGTAGCTGTCAAGCTTGCAGTACTTGAAGTCCTCATCGGTCCAAATCACTCCAGCCCTTTGGGCTTGAACACAACGTGCTTCACACTTCTTGTGACTTTAGGATGCACTAATAACAGATAGCTTCTTGGCTTTCTCTGGAGATAAATTGAACCTCTCACCACTCCGGTTGCCCTTGAATTCCTTCCAAGAATTGCGCTCTGCTTGTCCACAGCCCAGGGTGGGTGATGTAGTCAAACATCCCACTTCACCAAACACATCGGTAAACCCCAAAGAATACCTCTTGTGCCACTCATGGGATACATAGTCCTCTCTCTCAGCACTCACCCAGATGTGCCCTCTTGAAAAGTATCCCTTCCTACAAACAAAGTCATCTCTCTCCTTCCAGAACTTCTCAATGAGATCAGCCAGTACAATTTCCTTGTTCTCTGATGTGCGGTCCCTCCTTGTGAGAACCAAGTGTTCAACGACCCAATCGACTGCCAGATGAAGTTCTGGACTCATATTGTTGAGGTCCTGGCTATGCTTGACAATGTGAGGGTTTGGAGAGCTCAGGTATGCCACCATTGCCAGGTCTGTAGTAAGCTTACGTTTGTAGTCATTCCATATTGAAGTAGATCGAGCAAGATCATCTTTGGCTACAGGAGTCTTGTCGGAATCTGTGTCATCGTCTAAGTGGATATCCTCTTCATTAGTAGACACATCATCCTCTGAATCTAGTTGAAACAAAACGTCCTCTTCCCGTGCAACTTCAGGCTTGGTAACTTGCTTGTTTGCCTTTGTTTCTTTATCAAATTCTAGAAATAATATTACATTCAGTAGTTATTGTTTACAAAAGAATAAGCATGGATACTTTAAATCATACCTTTGAGAAACTTCTTATCCTCGGCAGTCAGATTCATGTTGTCCAGCAACAACTTTGGCATAGACAATTCCTTCCACAACACCATAACATTGGGCATTGCTGGCTGAAGCAGCCGATCCGTCTGGCAAACATAGTAATATAGCTTGTCCATACCCCCAATCTTCATGTCAGCCAACTGAAGAATACGGAAAACATGATAACACACCTGTATAATTGCAAACAAGCAGTTCCAGAATTCCTCATTGTTGAAAATAGTGGTCACAAAGCCAAAGTGCTTGTATTCAACAAAATCACGGTCCCTTGTAGTTGCCTGGAGAGCCTCTTTGAGATTGAACAACCTCAAGAACTGGAGTACTTCCCCAGCCTTTCTAGTTTCTGATGGCTTCATCAAATTAATCCCCTTCCCATTGTTATGGGCCTTTGCGTGTTTTCGGAATACAGCCCTCGGTCCATGTCGGGTAGACCCAAAAATGTTCCGAAGCTGTATATTAAAAATTAAATTTAGAGAGGTCTTAGACTTAGAAGAAATGAACAGTGAACAACGTACCATCTTGGCAAATTTTGAATACTCCTTCAATGGTGTTAGATTGACAAACTTTTCCATAACCAAGGCGACAACATGCTCAGCCCCATGATTAACCTCCGCCATATGGTAGTGCTGTGCCATGCACTGTCCAGCTTTCTGCACATTACTGGCACCATCAAATAGTATCTGCGTGAAGTACTGCTTTTTTGGATCAATTTTAATCATGAACTTCAGCATTTCTTGTGAAATAAACTTGGCGTCCGTCTTCCCACCAGCTTGTCGGCGCCCTGTGCAATTGATGACGTCTAGAACGCATTCTGGATTGTTTGGTGATGAGGCCATCACATTAATGAGTGGAGTACCCTTCACTGTTGCCCCATCACCATAAATTGAAGCACCACATATGGTGATGTCTTCCATGAGCTTCTTCAACTCCTCCTCGTAGTATGTCTCAAAAGTAGATTCCAATAAAGTGCTACTGATTTTGTACGGGATTGGGGGCTTGTACGACAAGCCACACTGCTTGATACCTTTAAGCATTCTGGTGAATAGAGTATTTTCAGAAGTGTTGTGAGGCCTGTTGTTTGCCAGAATCCAGTGCACAATTGAGACATTGGCACAAAGCTTGGAGTCCTTAGATGATGCTCGACCCATGCCGGACAGAGTGGTCTGGAAAGTAGCACGATTTGAAGTATTGATGCGCTTTGCTGGCAGTGATGACATGTGTGTAGATGCAGACTGAGTCATTGGAGACTCAGTAAGATTGATGACGGGGGATACTAGCTCTTCTGGAGGTTGCTTCCTTTAGTCTTTCCTTGCACTGTATCCTTCTGATATGCCAGACTCAGTGGCTGCAATTTTAAAATCCATTTGTGCTATGTTACTGTGGTAGATCTTCATGTAAGCCTTCTTGTATTCAGTGGGGATCACAGCACTGCAAGGCTTCGTATCCTTCACTTAACCCGTGACATGTCTAAGAGCCGTTGTGTGATTGTGGCCACTCCAATCATTTCCACAGTGTTTACATCTCCACCGCTTATTGCCTACATCATCTTGAAACTTTTCTAATAGATTGGAGTGCCATACCTATGTTACTGTGGTAGATCTTCATGTAAGCCTTCTTGTATTTAGTGGGGATCACAGCACTGCCAGGCTTTGTATCCTTCACTTAACCTGTGACATGTCTAAGAGCCTTTGTGTGATTGTGGCCACTCCAATCATTTCCACAGTGTTTACATCTCCACCGCTTATTGCCTACATCATCTTGAAACTTTTCTAATAGATTGGAGTGCCATACCACTCGAAAGGTCATGTCTGTTGTACCTGCTGATGCAGAGACAGATGAATCCTCCATCATGGGAACAGAGGACAATACAAATCATCACTCTCAGGAGGATCAGTGACAACTCACGCACCAAAAACCACGTATCTTGGCTTCAAAATGGACAATTTGGATGGAACAAAGAGCACCCTCGCCGTGTTGGATGAGGCGTGAATGAATTCAGCTGTTGTGGGGTAAACAAGGGATGTGGGGGGTGAGATCTGTGACCCACAAATGGCAAAAATGTGGCAGGGACAACTCACGCTCCAAAAACAAAATATCTTGGCTTCCAGAAGGCCAATTAGATGGAACAAAGAGCGCTCTTGCCATGTTGGGTGAGGCACGAATGAATTCAGCTTTTTTGGGGTCAACAAGGGATGTGGGGGGTGAGATCTGTGACCCACAAGTGGCAAAAATGAAGCAGAGACAACCCACGCATCAAAAACCACCTATCTTGGCTTCCAGAAAGCCAATTTGGATGGAACAAAGAGTGCTCTCACAGCATTGGATGCGGCACGAATGAATTCAGCTGTTTTGGGGGCAATAAATGTTCTGGGTGAGGTGTTTTCAGAATGGAGGACAAGCTGGGAGCACAATTGTCATGGTTGCTTGCGTTTGTGCAGTGATGTGTTGGGTGAGGCAGAATGTGAATTAGAACTTGAGGCTGCAAGATGCGATGCACGTGCAGGGTGAAAATGACAGACCAATTTTTCTCCGGATCATTACTATGACTTACTGCGGTCATTCTGTGTCACATCTCAATATTACTGTTTCAGTAATAGACAGCAATTTCACCTCTAGAGTAACCAATTCCTGTGTAAAAAATAGTATTTTACTGAGGAATCAGGAATTCTGCAGTAATTCCGCAGTAATTTGAAACTAAAGCCTGCTTGTGGTAGTCCATAGCAACCACGGCAAATTTCCATGTATATGTGTCCATTGTATACTTTTCCCAGAGGTTGTATGTGTCTTTAAAGACATCCGGAATGATATCTGTGCGGATTCGCATGTACTCGTATCTTTCCATTGGTTTTTGCAGGTACATGTTTTCGATGTCTGCACATGCAAATTGGGCTCCGGGATTACTGATTGTGGAGTTCCCAAGAAGTTTCGCTGTGGTAAGATCTGCTGTTCGTGTTGTAAGTTTCCCTGGATAATTGATGAGGTTGCCCCCACTGGTGATGCGGACTTGATTAGGGTCATCTTTTTGGGGACGGTAGTCCACGACAATTCTCGCATAAGTGACTGATCTGTCTAGGGGGATTTGCTGAATTTTGTCATGTGTCATGAAGAATATCGTGTCGGTACCGGTGCTGCCATCCCATCCTTGGGCTAGGCGGCCAAGTTCTTTGCACATTGCTCGTGTCCATACTGTCTGAAGAATGGGATCATTTGCTAGCATTTTGTACTTTGTGATCGTTTCTTTTGTGACTGGATGCAAAACACCATTGCAGACATGTTCGAGTTGTGCATCTACAGCAAAAACTGGTTCATGTTTTCTATATTTTGTCGGTGTGAAGGCATCCAGGTTTGAGGATTGTAAGTGTGTGCCCACGACATGAAATAGGGCATGTGGTTTGATATTGCATGGTGTGTTTGTCGACTGCATGAAGGGTTTGGGGCGTTCTAGTTTGGTGACATTGTTGATGTCATCTTGTGTGATGTAATTGCTGGGTGGGTGTCCCTGTTTAGGAGGGTTGCTATTCTTGGGTCTAGGAGAGGCTTCGTCAAGGTGTTGGGGCATGGGAGTGTTGTTCCTTGTTTGTCTTTGGTGCACGTATCGTTGTGTGCGTAGCTTGTTGGGTTCGGTGGGATCTGTTGATGTGGAAGGTGTGTTCACCCTCGGAATTGGCGCAGGACTGTGCACACTCGTAACTGGTGTGCATGTTTGTGTTGCCTCTGTCGGTTTGATTGGTATGGTGGATGCAAAGATGTTGGCAAGCTGCCGGAGTGCTGTTGTGTGTTGTGGTTTGAGGTTGATACGGAAGTTGGTTGAATGTGTGTGGTTGTTGGTACAATGTGGGTGGATACATGGAGTTGTGGTGGTTGTTCGGTGGTGCCTGTATTGCATTTGCCAATCCTTCCATTTTGTTGTCAACTCAGCAATCTGGGATTGAATGCTGTTTGCCATTTGTGCATTTGTGGTGGAGAGTATGCTGAACGTGGCAGCCTTGTGGCTGTTCACCTCACCAAAGTGTTGCAAGCTGGTGAAGTATGCTTGTTCATTGTCTTGTGGTTCTGTGTTGCTATTGATGTTGCCGCCGTAATCAACTCGTCCCGCTGTGTTGCTTGTTTTGTGCCAGAGGTCGTATTTTGCCTTCCAGGCATCTTTTCCAACCCTGGTATTGTGTGGCAAAGAGGCCTGTATCCAAAATTGCTTTTTCTCAGAGGGTAACAAGTTCTTTGTCGGTCTTTTGTTGGCCCACGAAGTATACTGCACCGTCACGGATCTGTTTGATAAGAAACGATATGTCATCGGTGGCATCCCATGGTCCGCGCATGCGTTCATCATTCTTGGTGATGTTGTGTGGAGACGGTTGACCAAATTTCATGTTGAGATGGTTGTAGAAGGCTTGAAATGTGCAATCAGGAGTACCGACGAACATGTTGGAGAGTTGGGCGCGGAACTTGGGGTCAAGCTTGGACTTGGTGATGGCGATAAGTGCCTTGTTTGTGTTGACCATTTGGTCATATAATTCTTTGTTTTTCTGCCATTGGATGGAAATAACGGCATTGTCTTGTTGTGTTCCATTAGGGTTGTACGGTGGCACAAGAGGTGGTTGGATGGGGGCGACAATGTTTTCGCCTGTGAGAGATACGTACAGTGCCTAGGGAAAGACAAGCCAGGACATTCCAAAGGTCGAGTAGTCGCAGTCGATGTTGCAACATCCATTGGCGAGTTGGTTGACAAGTTTTACGAGTTTGTGGCAGTCAGGGCGACCATCGATGGTGTCAATACCATCAGTTTCGATGATGTCAACAAGGGCAGCAACGTATGGTGCTTCGTATATGGAGGAGGCCATAGTGTGAAAAGGGTCAACGCAATGGTGACGGTGATATGATGATGGTAGTGGTGTTTGCCCAGGGGTAACGTTGGGTGGGTTACCGTTGTTTAGATGTTACTAAGTTCTGTCAATAACGCTGTGCATATTTACTAGAGTTTCAAGTGATAATGAGGCACTTAGTACATTATGAGTGCTAAGTGTAGTATTGTTGCTAAGAGTCGTAAGGCTCATGTGTGTGTCCTATGTCTCACTTGGACATGGGATAGGGAGTGATATGGGATTGATGTCATTCCCACTTAAGCTGCTGCTGCTGGCATGTGTTCGGTTCCATGTGGAACACGTGTTAAGGTAGGTATAGGATACTTACGTATCAGGGGTAAGCCTACCTTATCAGCAATTCTCCATTTCCAAGTGGACTCGTCTAAATCAGATTCGTCTTCATTGTCAGTGGATCCACCAAGTCGGGCAGCAAATGTCATCAAGAGATGCTCAGATAAGTCTTCCATCAACAACATTGTCAATTTATACAGTGGAACAAGTGCATGAATGCAGACAATCCACTTGTCATCTTGAGAACCAGCTCGGCATGAGCATTTGCAGCAGAGAGTATTTTGTTCTGTCCACACAACACTTGTGTTGTACATTTTGCACCGCATCGATGCAGGGATCCTGTGAGCAAGCAACAATCCAACCTCTCCTTTTTCATCAACTACCATTCTGGCGATGTTACACTCATCAAATGGGTGTGTCCTACTATCATACAAATGGCGGATGCATCTTGCTATCAATCTGAATCCACTGTCAAGACAAGAGTTCTCAGCAAAATTAATGAACATTTCTGGTAAGCATCTGTATACCTGAGGATCCTTAACATTGCTGTTCTCTTTTTGTTGAATTCAAAGCGCACTAGCTCTGAAAGCACCCTTAAAAACCCAGGTAAATATTTAGGGTCAAGATTGTTGTCTAGTAGAAAAGATCCGCGATCACCCAAATCGATATCAGCTACCGTGCTCCACTTCAGTCGATGGATACAATGGGAATGGAATGTCTCTGAAGTTGCTTGATTCATGCAGAGGCAAGTTCCTTCTTCTCAGACAGACCCTCAACCTCCTCCACAGTGAGTTCTCCTACATTTTCTACATCCCATTCAGATGCAAGCTCCTCTCTCATTGCACTTACTTGCCTTGTGTTTTCATCTCCCAGATTCGGAACAAACATGCCCTCAGCATGACAGGGGAGACAGTATGCAGCCCCACTCTCTTTGACTTGACTCATTGTGCATGCATTCTTATGGCATCCAATACACTCATCAAACCCACCAGCTCCAAGGAGACAGTGTCCACGTAGACTGCCAACACCAACACAGCTGACTATTTGTGGGCCCTCTGATATCTCAGTCGACTCATTCAGGGCAAACTCCTGAAGATAACACGGTAGCTTCTTGGGGGGTTTGTCATTCATGTACATTCTACCTCCTGTGTCTCCTTCAGTTTCATTTGAATTGTTATCTTCATTAGTACTTTTATGATCTTCCTCTGTGTTATCAGACGGGAATGCTGGTGCAAGATTGGCTAGCTCATATACAAGTCCTCTGACATAGGTGAATGTTATCTTGCCGAGCTCTCTCATTCATTTTACCATGAAACACTTCAGAAACAAAAGCAGGCTGTTTGCTGGGTGTTTCTTCTTCCATGTGGTATATTGCTCATTGATGACAGACTGAAGTGAGGACGCACCAACCCCACGGATTCCTTTTGCACAGACATCACATCCTAACATCACCGTCATAATTGCCCGGGGTGTTACAGTGGTATGTCCTCTGTCCTTTTCATCTATCATATCCCTAACATGGGAAAGGGTATCAAAAGATGAACTGACTAGTATGAACTTTCCTCCCTTCATTTCCATAACAGATATGCACATGTCTCCTCCCAACATCGGAATGTCCTGAGTTACCCGGAGGGAAAACGACCAATCATCACAGAGTCCACCTGGAATTCAGGTCTCTTGACAGGATCAATCGTTCCCCCTGAAGTTGATGTCAAGTGAGCACCAACTGCTTCCAGCTCCTTCTCGAGTAATTCTACAGTACCAGCTGGGATGGTGTTGCATGAGAACGTTTCTTTAGCCGTCATTGTGCATTCTACTTTTGTTAACTCTTCCTTCATCTTGATGTACTCCTCATCGGGTAAGCAGAATGGGAGATCCGACAATTCATGGTTGCCTTGAATCAATTGGTTTTTGAGGATTGCGGCTTGGATGTGTGCCTTTTCACGGTTGGCTTCTCTTTGTTGGTGGCTTGCTTGCATGCTGGACACTTTCCGGGGGCAACAGGAACAACTCTGAATCCAGCGGCAGCAAAACAAGACATGAAGTTTATTCTTCCCCCTGCATTTCCCCCCCTTTAAAGCAAAGATTGCTAAAGTCAACATCAGCGGTAGGTGTGATCACCCCCCTCTCATGAGCAAGCCCCCGTCCAATTTCAGCCACCTGCTTCAATCCAAGGTTTTTGATGGAGTGTAGACATTTAGCAACGTGTTTACCACCCATCATTCATGGTAATAAGAGAAATAAATGCAAAAATGATTACTGTAGAGATTGGTGTTGACATGATTGCTTTATTAAGTGTTTGCTTGTGTCATAGTTGTCAGTTGGGGGCTGATTGCTAGTGTCATCTAGGGCTGATTGCTAGTGTCATCTAGGGCTGATTGCTTGTGTCGTCTCAAGGCTTGTGCCGACAAAGAAGGTCAAAAATACTTTTTAGGCCCGTGGTACCGGCTTTTATGCATATGTCCCACAACCCTCATCGTTAGCTATTATTAGTAAATATCATGAGTAAAACAAATGAGTAACCCTGCTGTGGAGCTAAAGTCAGGAGTTGCCGAGACCTGTTCACCTAGACGAGCATGCCAGAAAGAAGCGACATTGAGCTATCCGCCTCAGAGCGACACACGGAGGACGAAGACTACACCAGAAGCGAAAATGAAGTTGGTGTATCGCGTTCGCGGGCATCGAGCTCAAGTGGCATCGACGACTTGGACTTTATTGATCCAGATGCCGTTGATTTTGAGCCCTTGCTCGTATCTGGGACAGGTAAAATATTGAGCTATCACGACAGCTCATTTTACGACTACGAAGATGTCGAAAATGAGAGCTGTTCTGAATGCTCCTCCGTCTCGATTGCGACCCGAATTACCTCAAATGTCACCGTTTACGGAACCCGATTAGAAGAATGGCCAAGCAGACGCATGTCAATGCGTTATCGGTCTAGGTTGAATGCTCTCGTATCAACTTTTACTTTTCCATCATTATGGAGCTTTAATGCATATTCTTATTCCCTCTCGCTGTCGCAAATGATTCGGGGAGGCATTTTTGTTACTGCTCTTGCATGTCTTATATTTGGAGCGCTCTTTTCAAGGCTGCCAAACCTCCAGTTACAAACACATATTTTCAAAGCAACAAACAATATCATCGAAGAAGCCGGCAGTGATGAATCATTCAGGCATATGATGAATGTCGACATTGCCTTGACGTCCGTTACAACGTCAAGAGTTGTACTCTGGCTTCCAACTTTCTACACAAGCACGTCAACCGAAATGAAAGAATTATTGGGCATTATGGTACGAGTCATACCACTGTGCTTCAGTAGATCGGTCGTCTACTACCAAATGGATCTTAATCCAGGAGTCGGATCAATCCTGCTGGGTGGTTTGAGAAAGCACTCCACCCAACAATATTTAACAAAGGACAATGAGCCACTTCCAGAGGTTGTTGTAACTCCGTTTTTCAGAAACGCAGCAACAAAACTTTTTGACGATGTGCATGAGGGGATATTCTTGACAATAGTATCGAACCCAATTTACACTTACGCAATGGACCACTCTTTTTTCTCTGAAAGCAGCAAAGCTAGTGGTATGGTTGCCCCAGACAACTTGCTGGTGAGACATTTAGCTGGCATCACGGATAAGAAGGGGGCTGTTGATGAATGGGATTTTCACCATGCAAAAAACATGTTGAGGACTAGGTTTTTCTTGATATCTTGCAAAGATCCCATGGAATCGTTGCGACGATTAAGTTACTTTCGTCGAGGTAAGTTTTCAAAACAATTGGTTGGTCGAAGTGGCTCTTGTTTAAGAGAACAGTTTCAGTTTGAGAAAGAGTGCAATAAGATACACATCGCGCAACAGCAGTTTTCAAGATTTGACCCGGAAGCTTTGGCCGGCATCAAATCGAAACATGGCTATGACTTGTTATTGTTTGAATATTCTGAGAAATTGTTTCTAGAGCAGAAACTTTTATTTAATTTTGATTAGCATCGGCCAACTAGGGTTAAGCAATTATGTATTGAAGTCCACCGAAAAATATGTTGCTTTTAGTAATGGAATCACTGCCCTGAACGAAGTGATACAACTGACGAGACGCATCGCCCCCCTTAGAAGCCAATGGCAGAGTAGGTGGGTCAACTTGCATATAATATGGTACAGTTTGAACAAGTAATAAATTATCTCAAGGAGCTATCGGCTATTGAAGCTGACGTTTCAGCATTACTGTCCACTTCAACCGAATCCATGCCAAGTGCACATAAGTAATAGAGTACAGCATTCACCTCGTCGTCCGACAAAGGATCTTCATTGGCCCATTTTACAAAATGTTCTTGCTCACCAGGAACTAAGACCCGATCGATGAAATCTGCCATCGCTTCAATCTCTTCAAAGTTTGCTGACTCGTGTCCTACATTATAAGAAACGGCAGTCACGTCAACCCCAACACCTTTCAATTTTTTCACACCTAATATCTGTTGTTCAAATAATATCTTCTCATCGAACTGGCCATGTGCCCAAAAGAGCGGCGTCGAATCCGCAGTCGCTTCGGACACATCTAAGTAATCTTTCATGGGTAACCATCCAGACAAGACACAACAGCCTGCGAACGGTGTGGCGTCCTTTTTACGGCGGTTATAAGCCGCCATCAACGCTACTGCACCCCCCTGACCAAATCCGCCTAAAATCATTCGAGAAGGATCAATCCCCTCTTCTTCTTTTAATTGGACCACGATTTGTTCTACTCGCTTGACTGACATTGCAAGCCCCTTCGGATCGTCTTTGGCACTGATACCAATGGGCCAGTCGTAAACATCGAACCAACCAGGCATCTTCTCTCCACCATTGACAGTGATGTCTACCATCTGAGCAGGAGGGAAGACGTATGTTATGTCCAGTTTTGCTAGGTTCGGTCTTAAATTCGGAAGGGCCTCCGCGAGTTTGGACCAGCCTTCGGAAGAATCCCCTAGGCCGTGAAGAAAAATTACGGCCGCCTTGCTGTTATTACTTACTTCCTTGCGTTGGGATGAATCCTCCTCCTCGCCCACTCCGTTGACGGAAGGATTGTTGCTCTCTTTCAGGGTGGATTTCGAAAACTGACGAAGCACTGCTGGTGAACGGATCCCATGCATGATGGGAAATGCGTCGGCTGGAGCATCGGATCTGGCTATCAGGACAAAGATTGAAAGTAGCAGCTTTGACATGATGCTTGGTTTAGAGAAACCAATACTTGGGGTGAAATCTGGTGGAATACATGCAGGTCGAAACTTTGGTCAAGGAGGTATTGTACGTTATAGTACGGTACAATGAAGAGGGGACGTACCATACCATACACACAGATGATTTGACGTGATGTTGTGTGTGATGTGGTTTTTGTGTATTGCATTCCTCTCTAATAGTACAATACAATACCACACCATAGCAATACAATACTATACTGAAAAATAGCTGAAAAATACCTACATATGTCACTATTATTATGTAGGCTCATAATATTGTGCGTCATAAAACGCCTGATACCGCCGCAGGCGTACCCGACAAATAATACGACTTATCTATTATGTTATATCACAGAGTGATCGCTGCAAGAGGGCGAGGAGTATCACACAAATTGATTGTTGAGGGATAATAAATGTATGAGATGCCGCAGTAGCAGCAGCGGTAAAATACCAGCAAGGGCCGAACCTTTCTACCTGCCAGAATACAACTTACGGTCCTCGTAAAAGATATCACCACATAACGTGCACGAGAACCATCGGAATCAAACTGTAGAGTGCAACATGAATAGGTTTGACAATCTACGCCAGGAATGCCTTTCATCGACGGAGTTGATTTTTCGCAAAAAACTTAATTGGCTATTGGTGTTTGCGCCGATAGCCATAATCGGGAAGTCTGGACTGTTGGGTGAATCATCTTGCTTTGTGTTGGCAGGGTTGGCATTGATCCCTCTTGCCGAGGTGAGAAAGTCTCGTTTTATGTTAATCTAATCTACCACTGACACCTGACATAGGGATCGATACATTCCCGTGCAACAAATGCAGCGCCTCTCGTTTGTTACGGAGGAAGTTGCAGGGCACACTAGCCAGACCATAGGCGCGCTTCTTAACGCCACGTTTGGGAATGCACCGGAGCTGCTGATTTCCAGCGCTGCCCTCAGAGAAGGCTTTTATCGAGTGGTTCAACTGACTTTGCTAGGATCCATGCTAACAAATTTACTATTTGTGTTTGGCCTTTCGTGTTTGATTGGGGGTTTGAGGTTTCAAGTACAAGAGTTGAGGATCACAACGGGAAATGCGTCTATTGGGATGTTGACGTTGGCCGTGGGAGGACTGGCCTTGCCAGCAGCGCTGATGCTAAGTGACGAAATGGTGGTAATCGGAGAGCAGAAACAGTACGTAGACAAGAACGGCGATGGAATAAGTGACATCAACGATGGACCATCTACTGCCATGATAGGTTTTTCCAGATTCAACGCAGTTATTATGGTTCTAGGTTATTTGATGTATTTGCTCTTTCAGTTGGGCAGTCATAAGGATGAGTTTGAAGACATCGAGGATGAAGGGCCTGTTGATGAAGATGTCGAACGCAATGGCGAAGTGGTGAATGCTACTGGAAAAATGGCAGGAGAGAAGAAAGCCCGAAAAAATAAATTTTGCAGCCGCTTGTTTGGTTTTTCTGACGAAACAGAAGAGGATCTGTCTATCCCATACGAAAGGGTTCAAGCTATACCCAATGAATCTAGCTTGGAAATTGAACTGTCGCCCTCGAATGGATCGCATAATGAACTTGGTGATCAAAGATCGACTAACTCCTTACCATCATACATCGTTGACAAGCCGATTTCGGGCAATCACAGAAAACATCTTAGCCACTCTGACGTTGGACGAGGAAGATTTGATATTGACGACAACACGATCCGTAGCAGCAATGTCAGCGCAAGAAAGAGGAAGCCGGAGACATTGCTTGGGACGCAGGACGTAATCCAAAGATCACGTCCACAAGATGAACCTGCACGGTCTCAAGTTAATAACAAACAGGGGGCTACGCAGTCGTCAAAAAGCCATTGTTCGGATGGTTCGGAGGAAGAACCTCCTATAATGATACCTGTTTCTGAAGTAACGGAACAGGCGGAAGAAGGTGAGTTCTCGTGCGAAATGACATGTTGTTTCACGTTATGTTACAGAGTCAACTCATTTTGTAAAACATCGATGAACGTAAAAGACCACATGACGTTCAGAATGGGTATACTGTGGTTGTCAATAATCACTCTCAGTATTTCAGTGATGAGTGATATTCTTGTAGACACCATTGATGGCTTCGCATACAAGTATGGCATCAGTGAAGTCTTCACTTCACTAGTTATTTTACCCTACTTCTCCAACATCGCTGAACAAGGTTCGTAGTTTATCGTTGTACTGCTGACGTACATCAATGTTGTCCACATATGTTGGCTCATTTTTTTGTTTTTTAGTAAGCGCGGTGATATTTGCGTATAGAAATGAGATGGACTTATGCGTTGGGATTACAGTCGGGAGTGCAGTTCAAATTGCTTTGTTCGTTCTTCCGGGAAGTGTTATAATAGGTTGGATCATGGATCGTTCCATGTCTTTGTTCTTTAGGTAAGTTTTGCGACAGCCCTCACATACATTGCGAGCTTAAATATGATTTTGACCCATTATACCAATGATTTCGTTACTTGATTCTATAGAGGATTTGAAACTTGCTGCCTCATATTCAGTGTAATATCTGTGGCGGCAGTACTTCAAGGAGGTACGACGAATTGGTTAGGTAAGTCGAAGCCCGGTTGAGATAAACTTTGATTTAGATATGTTCGTCCCAGTATTCACACTTCTTTCCTTCAGTTGGGGTCTATTTGTTAGGAGTCTACTTCATGATTGCAGCTGGCTTCTGGTTCCACGAGCTCGAAAACCTATCAATAGATGGAGAATTAGAAGGCAGCGGTCTTCACAATCAAACATCCATTATGTATCCGAGGCCTGGATCCAGCCATTGAAAACCGAACCACTCTCCGAAACCAAAGATTGAAGGCTACGTTCGATATTTTTTCTTCATACCTCCTTGAATTGTTACGCATCATCCTTCGATGCACTTGTTTTAAGTGTAACGCTGAGCTATCGCTCTTAACAGGAATGAATACTGTTGTCTCGAGGTCAACGTAGCTGTAAGTGAATTCTGAATGACAATAATGGTGACTCCTAGCGGTGGAAAGTCTGAAAGGTTGTGCGGTTAGAAATTAGTTTTCGCTTCGACATCAGATTCAATAAAAAAGATTCAATATGTTTATAGCGCGGGAGAACATGTCAATGACGTAGTAGAGATAGAACTGTTAGAATTAGAAGCAAACATCTCTTATTAAGAGCCGCTACCAAGTGCCAACTGACGGCATTCATGAAAAGAAAGCACATTTCGAAGCTGTTTCGAAAGTACTTGTAGTCCCTCGCCCGTTACACCGGCACTTATACCCATAATATTATCCTTTTCACAATTGATGCCTACTTCCTCTGCCGCATTTCCCAAATGGAACAAAAGTTCTTCTCTCCGACCTAAACCAACCTCATTTTTCGGTATCAAGTCCATCTTGTTTGCCAAAATAAGTGAGGGACGATTCATAATTTCTCTGCGTCTCCTTTTCATTTCTTCCTCGAAGCTCACTTCGAGTCCATCTGGAAAGTCAATTTCATTTTCTTCAAAGTAACCACTGCTCCCATATTCTCTTAATTCTTTCCCCAAGATTCTCAAATCATTCACGGCATCTCTTCCATCGACACCGGCGGCATCCACGATGTACACCAATGCCTTAGTTCGTTCAATGTGACGCAAAAACTCGACGCCCCTGCCTCTCCCTTCTGCTGCGCCATCAATCAAGCCGGGCACATCGGCCATGACAATTTTGTACCCATCCTTATAATGAATTGTCCCCACCAAAGGATGCAACGTAGTGAATGGGTACGAAGCAATCTTGGGTCTTGCACGACTCATTGCCGACAGCAAGCTGCTTTTTCCCGCATTGGGAAACCCTACGAGTCCAACATCCGCGATTAATTTCAATTCTAATTCGAGGTAGGTGCACTCTCCGTCTTCTGGTTTGGATTTTTTTGCTGCATGAGCCATTAAGTGGGCAGTGTGTTGGCGGTTGGCATAAGCTTGATTTCCGACGCCCGGTTTCCCTCCCTGCGCCACAAGGAGGGAAACGTGGGGTTGATCTAGATCCGCTACAAATACTGATTTTCGTTTGGCACCAGAGGATTCGTAAGTGTTTTCGGTCAGGGCCATTTCGTCGGTGACATCGTCGGTTTCGGCAGTATTCCAATGATACATTCCATCTTCACCTCGTAATTCTTGGTTCACGACCTCATCGTAATCTATGGGGAGTTGGTGTCTTCTTCTGCCGCGGCCTCGATACCTCTTCGACGCTTTCAATTGTTGATAGTAGGTGTCAAAATCTTCGAATTCATCCTCGATATTATTTCCGTCTTCATCGTCATGAGTGTGTTGTTCCTCATCTATAATAGAATCATCGCTAACCATGTCTAGGTCGTCCTGTAAATGTTGCTCATTGTCGCTGTCGCTATTGTCGGGATACACCACAAGACCTGCTTCGTCAATGAAATCCTCGTCGTCCTCGTCCTCGTCCTCGTCGTCCTCTTCATCCTCCTCTTCCAATTCGTCCCAGTGTTCCTCCTCCTGATCCTCCCCACCATCAAACAAATCCATCTCTTCCCAATCCAATACCCTCCGAACAACCACCCCACAAGGAACCCGAACAAACACATCCCGTCCATCCTTCCCCTGTCTCCCATTCGTCCCACCCCTCCCCCCATCCATGGCATGAAAATGATGCTTCTCCATCTTCAAACTACCCACGGTAGGATCGGTAACGAGGTATACATTCCCCCCCTTGCCGCCGTGTCCCCCCGACGGACGTCGTTTGTACGATCCAATGTGGTGGTAGGAGATGCAGCCTTTGCCTCCCGATCCGGCGCGGGTGCGGATGTGTATTCGATCGATGAAGGGGGGGGGAGAGGAGTGGATGGGTTTGGATTTTGGGGGGCGCTTTTTACGATGGGAGGAGGAGGACGAGGATGGATCGATGGTTATTTTTTGGCCTGGGCGGAGAATTTCGGTGGAGAAGGGGCGGAGGGAGGTTGGAGGCCGTTGTTGTGGTGTGGAGATTGTTGGTGGGGGCGGTCTGTGAGGGCAGACGCGGTGTGCGGCGATTTTGATGTGGCATGAGATGCGATGCAATTGTTTCATCGTAGGTTCATGGGCGTTTTCGTGAGGTTGAGGACCTCCGCTGTACAATTACTATGTGTGTCTTTTGCAATAACGACCGAGTAGCCCGGTGATTGGATGTGAGTGAGAAGTGGTGATGGATCTTGCTGATGGATGCTTGATGGATGTAAATAGGTGAGTGGACATAATCTATTTTAGTGGGCGATTCCTTTAAAACATTTCTTCCATCAACGATCACTATCAGATTCCTACTACGTACCCTACAACTTGTACCTACCACACTGGACCGTTGACAGTCAGTTGACAGTCGTCAGTGCCTGTCAACCCCGCCACATCCAATTGCCTTCCAATTGCCCCTCAAATCTCGCTCACATCCGCCATCAGTCCGCCATCCCACGGACATAACATCATATAGAGCACACTAGGAGCACACTTACCATGACGAGCAACGACACGACAAAACTAGCCGCCACAGCCCTCGTGGCAGGAGGACTCGGCGCCCTCCTAAGCTACTACCTCTCGCAGCGCCAACGACCGTCCTCCTCCCCCCCCAACGCCCTCGCCCACACCACCCGCACCTCCTTCATCTTCCACGACCCCACCAACGAAACCACCCCCACCACCTCCGACGCCACCGTCCTCTTCCCACACTCCCACGAAGAACGCATGCGACGCCGCATCGCCGCACGAATGTCCATCGAGGAAGAGAACTCCCAGCCCCGTCGATCGGTCACGGTCCGCGTTCCCGCCAGTTCGGCCAACTGCGGTCCGGGATTCGACTGCATCGGCCTCGCCGTCGACCTGTGGACCGAGGTCACGGTGAGCCGGGCCGAGACGTTTGAGATTACGGCCGAGGGGGAGGGGGCGGACGATATGCCCAAAGACGAGACCAATTACATCGTTACCGGTGTCAAGGCTGCCTATGAGACGGCAGAGAAGCCCATGCCCCCGCTCAAGTATCATATTGTGAGTCGTATTCCCTATGCGAGGGGGCTGGGGAGCAGTTCGGCCGCGATTGTGGCGGGAATTATTGCAGGGCTGGTGTTGGCCGGTCATCGGCTGCCGGTTTGGGGCAGTGAGAGTTTGTTGCAGATTGCGGCTAGTATCGAAGGCCACCCGGATAATGTTGCACCGGTAAGCGGTAGAGATATATCTAGGTGTCGTTTCGGAGTACCGTGTTTGTCTCTCAGTGCATACAATACTCATACCCAACATCCCATTATTATTTGTCATCTTATCTCCCGAAAAGGTCATTTACGGAGGATTTCAAATCGGAATTCACAACGGAACACGCTGGATCACAGAACGCATCCCCACCCCACCCGGTCTCCAATTAGTCATGTTCATTCCAGATTTCATAGGGAAAACATCCGCGGCTAGAGGACTTCTCAAAGACACAATAAACAGACAAGACGCAGCATTCAACATTGGTCGCGTGGCATTTCTAGTACACGCATTGGCTGTTGGCAATCTCGACAATCTCAAATGGGGTGTGCAAGATAAAATGCACCAGCCTCAAAGAGCCGCGGCAATATACCCTCATTTATACCCCATGATCAAAGCGGCAGAGGAAGCGGGAGCATGCTGTGCCTATCTCAGTGGGGCCGGTCCTACGGTCATGGCCATGACGAGCGGTGCCAGTGGGGATATATTCACGCAAAGGGAGAAGGAGAGGACAGATTTTACCGTGGCGAGGGCGATGATGGAGGTGGCGCAGGAGTTTAATGTCAAGGGACGGATTGTGGTTACGCAGGCGTCTCAGGATGGGGCGAGGGTGGTCAAGGTGGATCCTCCTTTTAGTACTGCAGATATTACATTTCGAGATAATGTATAGTATGTATCCTCTCTCTCGTGTTGAGAGTTCCAGTAGGAATGGAAGCACGCGCTTGCGTTGTTGCAAATGTACTCCGTGGCACTGGGTCATGTGTCTGAATGTAGGTTGTTTTGCAAGCCAGCATACCATATTTATGCACAAAGAGTATGGTACCAATGCCAAAATTAGTTGCCAAGTGAAAGGGATTCATTAGTAATAGTAGTTGTATACGAAATGCTAAACATTCTTTTAATGATGGAAACCGTGAAAAGATTCACTGATTTTGAGGGAGGCTTTGGAGGATACTGAGGTCTATCAAGATTTTTCAAAATCTTAGTTGTGTTGGAAACTGTGTCCCTTTTCTCCTCCTCGTCCTCCTTCTTCTTCTTCTTCTTCAGTGAACAGTTTTTTCACTTTTTGTCATGATAGGTACTTCTACTGTAAGCTCAAGTCAACTTACCTGTAAATAATTAATTTTCCGAGTAACTTTCATGGGTAGTCATCATGTTGTGACCCCTGCTTACCTTTAAAATAATATCTTATTTCAAAAATGAGAGCGACGCGAGAGATGCTCAGGAGGCACACGCGCCCATTTCCAGCTAATCATAGACAAGCCACATTATTTTAAACTACTATTTCCTCTGTTTCTACAAATTGCATTCTGTCTAGCTCGTTACAAAAAATCTTGCACCGGCTGCTAGTAATGTTGATGTGGGAAGATCCCAAAGTAAGGGGGTAGTCTCAGTTTGCCCCTGTAATTGAGCAAACAATTTCACTCATTCTGAACTTTTGACAAAGGAATGTGTTGGTGATTATGGCTTTCACCATCTCTGCCTTTACGGGCTTCTTGCTCTACAGCAAGCACAGAGAGTTTCTCTTCTCGCTCACTGTTTGACCATAAGGTATCTCCTTGACCAGTTATCATACCTGCCACATTTTGATGAGCAAAGCACTTGCTCAAGGGTGTTAGCTTTTGCTCTTCATGTTACACAAGCAGACATTGGATTATTGTAGTAAGTTTCGTTGGTTTTTCAATGAACATGTTGTTTTAAGAGAATGATAAATTGTGTGCATGTTCAATGGTTAGACTCATCTCCAGATGACCCAGAAGGTACCCTGATGAGCATTATCAGGACCTCTCTTTGAATCATGTGTACACAATGGTATGCCTTCAGTTTCAAAAAGAAAACTTTGAGAAGCAGACAACAAACTCTCTTTTAAGTTATCATTGTCCTCCGACCAGTTGGCATTAACCAGGCAACGTGATAATGGTCATGAAATTGGTGTGTTGCATTGTAAGAAGAATTTGCATGACTGAGCTGAAACCTTTCATTTTCTGGTGCTCATTGTTCTGTAACTTATGCAAGGATTGCTATGAGTTGATCTCTTTCTTCTAACAAGGCCATGTTGTGTTTGGGATTGATCTCAGTGCCCAAGATGTACCCAAAGGAGGTCTGGTCTATGTTTGCATGACATGTTTGTACCAAATTTACCATTTCCTCCAGATCAGTGATTATCTATGTTGGGAAGCAAAGTTCTGCCAAATGTAGCCTCAGTTGTATACCATTGATTTTATGACCATATGGATATGGTTTTTTACTATTTTTGCTGCTGTGACACTTTACCCTCCAATAAGAGTTGGTCTACAATGGTCAAATCTCTAAAATTATGCGCATTGATGATAAATGAAGTTCTTCCCATTGGTGGCATTTAAAAGAACAAAGAAATTCATGTGATATGTATCAGGTTTTCATGAGCTATGCTTAGAAACAGGATTGTTGCTTGACTTGCTTGCAATGTCACCTTCATGAGGTGAGCAATGTCAGCCCAGGATGAATGCACACTTTGTATGCTCATTCAGCCATTCAATTGCAGCATTGAGTTGATGATGTTTGTTATTGACATTTGACACTTCAGATTCTGGATGAAGTGCTGCACTTAATGACTGAACCTATATTCTTTTAAAACATTTGCATCCCAACATGTGAATCCTTTATCTCAAGTTGAATCTTTTGTGGAACTGAATAACTCAACAGGGGGTACAAAATAAGATTGAAATCCACTGAGCTGTTGATTACCAATACTTGTCTTCAGCATAATGCCTAAGGCAAAGAAAATTTCATAAGTCTACATCTACTCCCTGCAAATTTGTATCATACCAAATGTGTTCCTGCATATTCGTTTGAGTTTGAAGTAATGTGTTTTATCAGTCCAAGAGAAAATCCACCTGCAATACCACAAGCCTGCAGAACTGTAAGGTTTTTTTAGTCTCAGCATGCTGTCCGAGGCAAGGACCAGGGCCACCATAAGTGTGGTGTTCTTTGATTATCCCTTCTAGGGGTAAATCTTGACAGGACCATGTTAATTCCTCAGGGTAAGATGGACGTTCTCTGTGCTTGTTGGATCGTGGCTATCATCAGGAATGTATCAATGCAGTCAATGATTCAACATCAGGGATCTATCGACAATTTCTTCAAGTTCACTCTTCAAACGTTTCTTCTTCTAAGTTGTATATCTCTTCATTGGATTCTGCATTTCCTTCAGTTGAATTTTGTCCATCTTTATTGCATCGCTTGAATCCCGTCTATCAATGTACATGCAAGCAGTACCAATGCCAAAATTAGTTGTCAAGATAAAGTGATTCATTAGTATAAGTAGTTATATTCAAAGTTTTAGAGATGTTTTATGGATGATAACAGTGAAGAGATTGGCCAATTATGAGGGAGGCTTTGGAGGATAATGAGGTCTATGTTGATTTGGGAACATTCCGAAGTAAGGGGGGTTACCTTGCATGACATTTGAGTAAGCTGGAGTATATGGTACAGGGTGTGCAGGGTGATGTTGTTGAATCGAACTTGGTCGTGTAGTATGAGATGGAATGACCCTAGATGCTTCTTGTGTACTTTTATTGCTGTCAACAACCGGCGCGCTGGCTTTGAATTTAGCTGTGTAGTCTAAAAATTCCATCGGCCACATCTCTTTTCTTGGCTGTGGCCAGCTTGCTGTAGCAGCCTGTATGGATTCACGATGAGAAGCATGAACGGGAACTAGCCTAACGGTGGTTTCGTTCCCCACAGTAGTTGCGCCTGGTATTGTTGTTGTTGTGACGCGCCGCTTTTTGGATGTTTCTTTGAGTTGTTTGATTCTGTCGAAAGCTGATTTGCCAGCACCATTTGAGTTCCCCAGCGGTGTGTTGTGACTTGGAGCTGAGTTCGGATTGCGTATCCAAGGACCGTAATAATTTGGACCGTTTTGCTTTTCATCTGGAGTCATTGTAAGTGAACTTCTATAAACGAAATACTCTTTTGTGTCATTGATGGAATGGCCGGGAAAGAGTAGAATTTTGGTATTAGCTAAAGAGTCACAACTGGCTGCGCTCTCTTTCCTAGCATCACCATTCTCTGTCATTGTTGACTCCCAACGAAGCTGGCACTGGTTGGGTGATCGCCTTGACGCAAGTAAAACATTCGGTGGCCGACAAATATTGAAATTTGACACTGCTCGAGATGCTAGCTGCCAATTCATACCATACTTCGCCACACTTTCCTGAAGTAGCGTGTCTTCCTTGTCTGTCCATGGTTCGTCTGTCTCTTCTAACGAGCTCGTGAACTTTCTAGCTAAACGCGGTCTTTTTACTCCCATGGGCAAGGTGATTCCACTGCGGCTTCTTTCTCTGCGAATGAGTTTTGAAACATTTTGTCTCGCTCTCTCTCCAAATAAAAATGGCCCAAAGTCTGTATTACCCGCAGTCGGATACTGTACCATGCTCGAGTGTTGTGAGAGGAGGAAACTTGCATGTATATATGAGTTCGATAAAGCATCACTCAGGCGGAAACGTAGTCTAGCTGAACCTACGAGAGATGCAGCAAGATTGAATCGGATACCTTCTCTAATGGCAAACGATCTCCCCAGCGGTTTGTCCTTCTTGAAATGTAATACTGCAATTTTGTCTTGGGCCGCCGTAAACAAGCTCTGTTGATGTTTTTTCATCTTCTTGACGTCTGCCTTCCGTTCATCATGATCGGCAGGTTGCTGTTCTGGCTCTGAATTAAGTACTTTCGGAGCAGAAACATGATTCTGGGAAGCATTGGCAGCCAAACTTGACATAGACAATTGTCCGATAGTTTTTTTCTCCCTTTTGAAATTTCCGATGCGCATCTGATGCTTCCGCACCACCAAGATGATTGAATTTGCAGCGGGCCATTGTTGACGCGTTGCTATCTCTTTTGCGTCGGACTCAAGGCGTCGCCCCCAAAATATAGTGTCGGTGTCTTCATTTCCAACAAGGCCGGAATAAGGATTCGTCTCAACATCAAGTTCAAAACAGTCACTGTCACCTTCATCGTCGATAAGTTGTTCATCGTAAGACGTGAAGTATGTACGCAACTGGTGTTGCGGTATTGTTGAACGTACTTCTTGTAGTGGATCAGAAAACTTCAACCGTTTTTGGTCAACACCTGACGATTCTGGGACGGTGGCTTTGCGCTTCATGCTGCTCGATGGAGCAATGGAGTTACGAATGGTTTTGCGAATGGTGTTGAGGAGCAACGGTAGAAATGAAGGGCCATAAACCAAGGGCTCGACACCATGATTGTTGTCTGGAACAAAAGGAAACACTGAGTTTCTAGCTGTAGAAAATCCCAGTATAAGACGATTCAAATCGAAGGTGGTGTCCAGTTGTAGCGTGGAGCTCGTCCCTTGCAATTCATCAAACCTCCTTTTGCGCCCCAAAAAATATTCCATACATGAGTTTGAAGGCTCCTTACTAACAAAGCTGGCTCGTTCTTTTGAAAGTGTCTGAGGCAATTCATAGATCAAAAGGGAGCTGGCATTAAAAGGGGGTGCAATATTGTTGGCAACGTTTTTTGAAGATGTACTCTTCTCTGTGATCCCTGAATCACGGTTTTGCGTTACATTGTTTTGTGCAGGCGAGTTACCGTCACGACCTGGTGTCAATTCGCTTACGGACCTAGACATATCGTAGGAGAATTGATCAAACAACTGAATATAGTGCCAGATTGGGGGAGACGTCGAGCTTGATAGAGTTTGAGCCGGTTCGATGACGAGAAGGGGAGCCTTTGAAGGAGAATGTAAGCCAAGAGCGCCTACCACTTTTTTTACTGGCAGTACCAAACCGTAGGAATATGGTACTTCGTTGTCGACGGTAGATAAGGCGAAGCCAGTTCCGGGTGCAAACTTTGTGAGCAGAGGTGAGCTATAGGTGTCGTTCGATGGAATTTGAGTGAAGTGCAGAGAACATGTATTATGAATGTGATCCATGGCACTGAAACCAAGATCTGGCTGTGCGCGTTCGCGTAGAACAACGGGACCTATTGCGGCATCCATTCCCGCATCATTGCTGTTGACACTCGAAATCCGTTTCGGAGTAATCTTAACAGAATTACAGCCATTGATTTCTTTCGGTGAGTTGTCTGGCTTGAATTGAAAACATTTTGTGTCATTTTCGTCGTGCGAAGAATGTTGGACGATTGATACGTCGTGTTCCTTCCGTCCACGGATCATCTCTTCTTCAAAGGTGTTTTTGCAAACAATTTTGACGAATTTGCAGAAAGAGGAGGTTGCAGTATCATTTTGTTTTTTACAGCAAATTTTCTTTGCAATTGAGGTGACATGAGTTGCTTCTCTACCATTCCAGTCTTCGTCGATGTTTATCACAACATCAGCAGATGTTGGACATATACCACCATTCAATGATGATAATGTCGCTGGTGATGAGATTATAATCCTGCAAGTCCCGTGTATACAGCCATCCGCGTCTTCATTTGTATTAAACTGGGACAAAATACTCTGACTCCAGTTCCAAGCAGCAATCGGCAAATTGGACAAATTCGGATCCCTACTCAGGTTAGAGCTCAAAAAACCGGTTGTGATAAAAACTTCGTGATGAAGGCCAACGCAGGATAAAAAGAAAGATGTCAACATTTGCGCCTCGACGAGACTTGCAAGAATCACAATCTTCTTGCGAGGAGCCATTTCTGGCACGCCTCCCGTTTCCGACTCGTCTTCAATTCTCGAGTTTGTCGGGGCTTCTGGTTCAATGTCGGCACTGAACCCACATTCATTTGTCAACACAGAAAGTAGCTCTTTCATCTTTGAAGACTTTTCCATTATGCTCCGCGCAACTTCCATATTAGGCTCCGAAGTTGCTCCTCTTAGCAAAATCGAACCTGATCTACTAGCACTGCGACGCAACTGAAATCCATGCCTCTGGAATGATGGCAAAGTTGTCACTATTTCATCGAGGTTGCTGTGAATACAAACTTTGTGCAAGTTATCGAGAACATTTGAAACCACACTTGGAGTCTGAGGCTTCGCGCTTTCATTAAGTCGATCATGAGAGAATATATCCAAGTTGACTGGTTGACTAGGCTTGATGAGCTGGGATCCTTCTATGTCAAGGCAATGACTGCGGTATGCTCTGTTCTGAAGTGGTGTCAACGGGCAATCGCGCAGCTCCCACATTATGCTATGCAAATTATCCTGTACGACACCGTTTTCTATTGCAACCGAGTCAATGGTGAAACAAACACTGAGTAATAACTCATCCAGAATGGACCGGATCCTTTGTAGTGCTGAAATTCTATCATCTCTAATGTTGAGCTTAAAAATGCTGCGAGGCAACGTCTTTTGACTTTTCGCCCACGAGACAACACGCTTTCCTGTCGAAACTGTTTGCGAATAAAATAAAAATGGGTGATAAACGAATGCCACCTTCATTGCTAACAACTTGGCGCAGTGCCTAGCATTATCGTCGCATTCTCTTCTCCTTGTATGGACATCTTTCAGAGTAATGCCCAAATGCTCAATTATCAACCTATTGCTCTGAGGGAATTTCGAAACAAATTTGATGATTGAATCCCACCATTCGAAAATATCTGTTCCAAGCAATGTGCTTTGGTTCATTCCATCAGAGTCGAATGCGGAATGGCGAAGATCCAAAATCAAGCAGCCGAGTGTTGTTGTCAAAGGAATATCGTTTTTTATTATCTCCAAAAAAGTTAGATAGTCGCAAACCGAAACATCACACGTCGGACTCGAACGCCACTCGTTGCTGCTAACAACATTGACTTTCAAGTCGTGAAACTTATTGAGCTCCGCTTTCCATCGCATCTTGGCAGAGTCAAGTGTAACAAGACATTATGAGACAGCGAGAGTACAAACAAAAACATGCATTCGGATCCAGCACCCTTACCACAGCACCTACGGAGCATAAAACTAGTTGATGACCTGCATTTCTATTACTCCAAATAAGTGAACAGGCGATGACAGTCTTTCCAGTTCCAAAGCTTCCACCTAATACTGCTGAAATTTTCGCGTCATTGGACGTCCGCTTTGCGAGCTTCGCTTTCCAAATATTTTCTATAAAATATATGGCACAGAGCTGTGTCCTGTTAAGTTTCACTTCACATTGTATTGATTCGTGATTTTTTTGCTGCCTACTCTTCGTTTTCAATGAATGGACTATCTGTATTGATGATTGCACGTGTTGCGATATTTCATCGAAGCTCAATTGTTTTACTGTTCCTCCGGGAGTTACGTACTCATCTAACATCGTTTTTGAAGAGCATTCGATTGTCATTCGTTCGCCTACGCCAGTACTCACGCACCCATTGTTGCTAAGCATTCTTTTTCTCATAGCATTAAATCTTTCGTGGCATGTCTCGTCGCTGTCACCTTTCTCAAATGAGTCGCGCTTGCCCAGTGCAGTATCCCAGTGATCCGAAACGACAACTGATAATAAATGTGAAATGCTTCGCGAGGAATCTAGATCATCTACCGTTGCATCTAAGTACAGCGGCGTAGCAGCTATGAGAGCAGGGATCTTCGTCGGAGATACAGTCAGCTTCGAATGAGGTATAACCTGATCTTTCGACTTGGGCGTCCCAGCTTCTGTTGCGTCTGCTTTATTCGTTGTACCAATGCCCGTACCAAGTATCATAGATTTTGCTAATTTCTTGACAGGCTTACTAACCGCAGCATCTTCAACGTATTGACTTCTAGATGCAGTCGACAAAAATTTTGCGGTTGCAACTTTCCACTTTCGCTCTCCGATGAAATCCGATGCCATCCAGCGCACTTCCTCCAAAACAAAGTCCCAGTGAGTTTTTCGCCGGGTAGGTAATCGAGGGGCTTGTTGCGGTAGGCAAAGATCCGAAAGCGATAGAGGTTTTGAGACTAAATGATTGTTCAATTTGTTTCGTGGACAAATTAGACACGACTTTTGGGTAGATTTCGTAGGCAATGCAAGAGTCTTGGCACCAAGTTGGGCAGCATACTTGTGTCTTGCGCTTAGTAAATTGTCGATTTTCAAAGATAATGCATCCCTTTGTTCAATCAATGAGGAAGCGCGCGACGTAAGTTCCAAAGGTTGATTTGGGTTGAATGACTCTAATAATGTTGTCCCCCCCTGATCATGCATATTGTGCTGAGCGGTTCGCACAGGCAAATCGGTTGGTGCTTCATTTCCACCATGTCCCGCTTTCTTCATGATGCCGGATCTCTTTTTTACTTTTTTGGTAGCCTTTTCGGAAATCAGTCCTAAACTTTGCGGTTGAAATCGCTTGCCAAAAATGGGTTTAGCGACACCCATCGCTTGCGAATTTGTTTCTTTCACTGGTGGTACTGCGGCATCATTCATGACAGCTCCCTCTACAACGGCAGCAGTAGACTGCGGCAGTTGATTTCCCGTCAACTGTGAATTGGAACTTTCTGAAGAGGACAGCCATCCCACGTTGCTAGTTAATGTCGAAACGGCGGCCGTCATTCGCTTGCCAATGTTGGCACCTTTCCTCAACTCCCTCGTGGGGGCGTTCAAATTTTCTAAAGACGATCCATGGGACTTGGGCCGCTTCAGTATTGACGAGGTCCCTGCGAAGGCAGAGATTTTTTGGAATTTTTTCTTCTCCGCCGCTGCGTCTTCGGGTTCTTGCTGTTGCTCGGACTCTCCCCCCTGAGACTGGAACGCGCCGACCATCATTTCCGAAATAAAAGTAGTCTTCTTCCCAGAAGACAGCTCGTCCAAAGTAGCTTCGCATGCCGACCGACTCGCCGTCACCCATGACAGAAGTTTACGTCGATGTTGGAGATTTTCCAGGATTTTCTGCCGACGCGAGTCTTCCAGCACCTGTCCGGCGGGCTGGCGGGCAATGCAGCTTTCCTCGCTTCCAGCGGTGACCGACGAGAGAGGAATTTTGGGGGGGACTTCCTCCCCGTGATTGGACTCGTTTGTTGTCGCGTCAATGACAGTGGAGGCAGCGTGGTGGTGCTGCCCGTTCGATTCCGGTTTCTCGGATGTTTGGTGGAGTGTGGTCATCTCTCTCGGGTCTAAATTTTTGGCCTCGTGTGCCTTTTTCTCTGATGACGTCTCAACTCCATTCGAATTATTAATATGTGCCATAATTATTCGTCGTCCACGACGGCGATCAGAGAGCAATTCCCCCCAACAAAATGTCCATGGTCATTGAATTCACTGACGCTCTTTTCGCTGGTTTTATGGCGGGGGCGCTGTGTACGATAGGGGGGGCTATGGGCAGTCGAGGAGAGTCGACGGTATGGTATTGTACGTATTGCTGTATTGTACATACCTATGGTACCTACGGTGATAGGTAAAAAAGTACCTATGTAAGGTACAATACCCTGGTACGCTTCTCTTGCAGACTGCCAGACACCAAGACAGGCAACATTCGACTTTGGCGATTAATATCACCAGATCGAGTCGTCAGATGTACCTACCTAGTCAAGAAAATTTTTAGGGTCCTCACCAGGAGGTAACATTGGTTGTCCAAGGTAGTCAGCCTTTGTCGTCAGGGTCATCGAGGTCATATTTTGGTCGTCACTTGGGTCGCCATTTGTTGTCATCAGTAGTCATAACTGTCATCACACAAGATTTGTCAAGTCATCACTTAAGGCCATAGTCATCCTTGTTGTCACTGAGCTGTACTTTTTGTCACTTGAACTCAATCACAGGACAAGAAGAGAGACAGTTATTTGCTGATAGTTGTCAATATCATCACATGCGTTGTCAGTGACGTCATGCGGAGTTGTCACAAGGTACCCATGAGTTGGAACAGGGTTCATCAAAGCGTCTTCACCACTAGTGTTCAGGGTCGTCAAATTGACTTCACACTCAGTTGCCAGCATTGTCAAAATGTTGTCACCATTAGATGCCAGGGTTGTCTGAAGGTTGTGAAAGGTAGTCACATGAGTAAAAACATGCCAAAGCCATCACTTCTCATCAGTTTGGCTTGCCACAACTTCCACCTGGCAAAGTTGCATGTTTTGCTGATGTTCTGAGCTAGGGCTGTACAATATTAGTATGTCATACCCTGCTAATAGGGTAATTAATGGGTGATATGCCCGGCATAAATGCCAATGCACAATGAAGCCATGCGGAGTCTGCAGCAAGCAGCAGGACAATATGAGAGAGTGCACAAGATTCCAGACACATCGTTCTGACATAGGCCAAGAATCAGTGAGCTTCCAGGTGGAACTCCATAAAGTCTCCTTCACTTGTTTGATACAGAGGAAGGACAAAAGTCATAAGATATTGGTTTCTCAGAAACAATATATTTGAAGTACATACCTATCTGGTATGTTCCAAAGAAGACAATATTCCAAGTAAGCAGTTGAGGGAGTTCAACTGCTCAACTGACAAGCCTGCAGTGTGAGAGCTTCTCTGGAAAAATTAGACCATGATGTGTTTTTTTACAATGAAGCATTTCTGCTTCATCATGGTGTTTTGCTCATTCACAAATGTAACTAAATTAACTCACCAAAACACAAAGCTGAAAAGCAAACTACAAGATTTTTTAAACTACTTTTTGGCTTAGGTCACTATCAATTGATAACCTACTCGAGCGAATTTTTTTGGACCGTCTGTCCATCACCGCACTGTCCAACCATCGTCCGTTCAACACCGTCGCATCTGTCCTCCGCCAGTCCCACGTTCAGCATCCACGTGTTTGCCCGTCGAGCCATTGTCTTTTGTGCGCCGGGAAATAGTAGCACCACGTCTGCGCTACGTGATCCCGCCACCAACAAGATTCGTGCCAATCGTGTCTCCTTCGAGTGCGAACCACCACGAAGCTCCTACAAGACCCTTTTTCTTGGAACAAGTCTCGGAGCAGCCCTCTCAAGAATGTCTACTGAGAAGATTGCCCCTATTGGGCTTAAGAACCAAGAGTGCGAGCGCGGAAGAGGTGGCGAGAAAGCCCCTATCCGTTATGTGCCGGATCGGGACCCAGTCCAAGAAGCTTTGGACCTCAAGCCTGAAACCCTTAAGTGCACCCTCGCGAATGGGTCAGAAACCCGAGTCACGGTTTGGTCCGGACACGGTACCAACAAGCAGTTTGTACTGCACGTGAACAAGGCGTATAGTACCGCCAAGACAATGGAGCTAATTCCCCGCCTGCGATGATGCCAAAAAGGCATATGAGTCGAAAAAAGGTGATTGGAAGGTGACCTAAGCCAGAAAGTATTTAAAAAATCTTGTTGTAGACTTTGCTGACTTTGTTTTTATGAGCTTAATACTACTGTACAACTGATGAATGAGATACTAGTTATCTCATGCATAAAAAACACAAATGATCATGGGAGAGATCGGCAGTGATTTGTGGCAGTTCCATGACTGGCTCATATTCAACTGCCCAAAGGAACTGTCCCATGGGAAGGTTCCTGAGAAGGAAATCCTCCATTGGATATTCAACCTAAGAAAACACCTACAATGTGTATGGTGGAGTTCTGGGAAGGAAAATCCTATTTGGATATGATTTCTGAGAAACTCATATCTTATGACTTTTGAGTCCTTCCTCTGTATCAAACAATGTGAAGGAGACTTATGGAGTTCCAGCTGGAAGCTCCAGATTCTTGGCCTATGTCACTCGCCCCCACGAATGGAGGGTCAGGTGAGGTGTGAAAAAAACCTTTTCTTTGGAAAGGAAAAATGGGGAGGCCTGTTTTGTGAGCGGAAGACACTTGTTTGTGTACCAATTTATACTGGTGATACAAGACTTTCCTGGCTGAGTAGTGACTACGAAGCATTATTTCAAGCGTAAGTGTTAGTGGAGAGAGGAGTAAGAGTGATTCACTGACATGTTCTTTATTTTAAGTGTCTGTAGTGTCAAAGTATGGTGTTACTCTCCTAATGTTTAATCTTTCTGATTTTGTTCCGCGGTGAACCCTGATAGTACCATTCGTATGGACTGTCGATATAGTCCAAGGATCTTTATGGTATTTGCTTTCTGATTTGCGGAGGATACCTTCTTTGCGAAGAAGTACTCTATCACCAATTTTATAATCCCAATCGGCGAGACTTGTTTTCACGTTCGGTGTTGCGATCGGTTTGGCGTTGCCTATGGTCTCCTATTTTGTTCCAGTCAGCTAGGAAGGGAATGTCAAACAGCATGTCCCTGCCAAATATTGCTGCACCTGGAGAGGCTTTGAGTACCGTGTGGTATGTGGAGCGAGCGGCCCATGCAGCATCTGTGAGGAAGTCTGCTATGTCACTAGGAGCCACTGTATTGGCCATGTCTAATTCAGCGGTGCGAGACATTGTCATGATTACTTGATGCATCCGTTCTAGTATTGCGTTTGCTTGGGGGTTCTTGATGCTGGTTGGCTTACGCTTGATACCGTATGAATCACATAGGGTTTGAAATTGAGCTTGAACTTCGCTTCCATTGTCGTAAATGATTACTTGACAACGTGGGTAGCGGCTAAACCAGATCTTGTTTACTAAAGAGCCAACTTGTGCTGATGATTTATCAAAGTATGCTTCTTTAGGTTTATTATGTGTGTTAGTACCCTTGAGGCCCTTTTTACCCTTGGGAGTAACAGAATTGAATTCAGTTACCGGTAGTTCCACAATTTCGAACCAACTGGTAGCTGGATCTATCATTGTGACACACATAAAGTCAATTTCAGTGCCGTCTTTGCCCTTGAGAGTGTATGGTCGATTAGGTCCACACATAGTACCTCCCAGGGGTTTGATACAACCAATTTTGTAGGCAATTTACCGTACTTATGTTGGCGTCGTTTGTTGACTTGGCATTTATGACAATTTTTGACAAAGGTGCGGACAGAGTGTCTCAAACCTTTCCAATACATCGCAGCGAAGAGTTTCTTCGAGACGGGTTGTCCCTGGATGCTGCAGGTAGTGATGGTACCACTGTACTGCTCGCTGCTGGAGTTCCTGTGGGATGACAAGTTTGCCATCTTTGCACAGTACTTGAACATTTTCTACCAGCTGAGGTTTGTATGCCTCCAGCAGGCTGAGTTTGTCCAGCATTTTATCCGTTTGTTGAGCTGCGGCAATCTCCCGAACTGTCAGGGGATAGATCGCATTCTCTTCGCTGCGGTTAGCAAACACAAAGTTCATGAGGTCTGAGTGTTGTGCTGGGGATGGGTCCTCTTCTGATTGCATAGTGTAATAACACCAGCATTTGGTGAAGGTCATCCAGTTTTCCTTGGCGTCCTTTGTTGGACCAAAGTCAAGGCGTGAAATCGCATCCGCAACTGTGTTGTGGATTCCTTTGATGTACACGATTTCAGGACCATATTCCTCTAGTAATAAACGCCAGCGGTAAACCCTGTCACAGGTTAAACCGAGTGCATCTTGCATGAGGTTCTTGTGGTCTGTGTAGACTACAATAGGCTGGCCCCACAGCATTCCTTTGAATTCTTTGAGTGTTTCAACAATGGCTAGAAGTTCAATTTCGGTTACGCTGTATTTTTGCTGACAGACAGAGAGTTTTCTGCTGAAAAATGCAATTGGCCGGTTGTTCTGAGTAATGACGGCTCCAAGTTGTCTCTTGGATCCATCAGTATAGATCTCAAACCCTTTTGAGTAATCAGGGTAGGCCAAGGACACATCTTTGGCGATAGTGGCCTTTACGTCATCGAATGCTTTTGATGTTCCTCAGTCCATTTCCAGGGTTTCTTTTTAACCTTGAGAAGTTTGGATTGTTTGGTATGACCACACTCGCCTACGAGGCTTGTGAGTGGGGCAAGCATTTCGCTGCGCCGTGCCCAAAGATCTCGATAGTATTGGACCATGCCAAGAAATCTACGGAGGTCTTTGACATTTTTGGGCGGTGTCAGTGCAAGTATCGACTGTACCTTCTTGGGTTGTGGTTTAATTCCCTCTCGTGAGAGGATGTACCCAAGATATTCTGTTTCAATGGCACAGAAGTTTGATTTGCGAGCATTTACTTTTAGGTTCGCATCTTGCAGTCTGGAGAGGACCAATTCCAATTTAGCCAGGTGGTCTTCCAGGGTTCCCTTGGTGATACATAGTAGATCATCAATGTAAGCTCTTACGAACTCAAGGGTGGCCATTAGTTCCGTCATTTTCGATTGAAATATGTCCGGAGAACCAGCAATTCCCATTGGTAACCTGAGGTAAGAGTACTTACCCCATGGAAATATAATGGTGCAGATCTTGGATGCATCTGGATCCAACCTAATGGTGTAGTAGCCCATGTTTAAATCAAGGGCTGTGGCAAAAGTGAAACCTTCTAACTCTTGCATGACTGTACTAATTTTAGGTAACGGGAATGGTTTTCTAACTATCCTTTTGTTTACTTCTCTAAAATCACTTAGGAAGCGTACAGTCTGATCTTTTTTGGTACTATGAATGATGGTGAAGCCCATTCAGATGCGGGCTGCCACTGTAGTACCCCTAGGTCACATAGTCTTTTGAGCTCTTTCATGAGAGTCTCTTTTACTGAATGTGGCACTGGGTAGGCTCTGCCATGGTGCGGTTTTGCACCTTCCTTCAGTTCGAAGGAGACAGGCTCAGTATTCCAATCACCTAGTGTACCATCAAAGAGGTCCTCATATTTACGGAGGAGCTCCAACAACTTATTTTGATCTTGTAGACTAAGGTGAGGACAATTGTTGTCAACAACTGATTGGAGGTCTGCTTTTTCATATTTTGCATCTAAGATGTGAACTGCACGCTGAGTGGCTTCCTCAGTACTACGTGGTTCATGAATCATGCTGTGGTTAACTGACCAAGCTTTTTCAATCTTAGAGCTAGTTGACAGACTGTTGATGTCTCTCATCGGCAAGATGATCTCATCAATGGTAATATCCTTTGTTCGAAAATCTAGAACAATTCCAAGCTCTCTTAGTGTTTTTACACCTAAGATGAGGTCAAACGCTGGCTTAGCCATCTTTTTACCATCATACTCCACAACATCAGGTTTAACTGTGTATTCCTTGCTGTTGGAGTACTCTAGGAATTTTAGAGTAACCGCCTCTTCCTTTGGTTTGGAAGCACCCATTCGACGTGTGCCAAGACTTTGACACCTGCCTAGTCAAGTAGGGAAAAGCGCTTGGTGGTTCCTTTTTCATGGAACATGAGGTCACCATCGGAACCAGTGTCCAATAGTACTCTCAAGAAGTTGTTTTGCGACTCCTGGACAAGTGTTTGAGTTTTGTCGAGGACTGACTTCCAGTCGCTAATTTTTGTACAGCTAGTACTGCTGTTACTGAGTCCATTGATTTTTGTGGGTTAGATGGCTCAATTGACTTTGATTTATGTAGGGTGTCCCTCACTGAGTTGGGATCTACATCAAAGTTAGTGGACAAGTTCGAGGTGTCTTTGAGATTTTTCAAAGTTACATCCACTAAGGGACTCGAATAATCCGAATTAAAATTTTGTCATTTAATTCTAATTTTGGTTTACTGGTAGTTTTTATCGGACCAGGGGTAGTGTAATTGGCTAACTTCGTGGTTAGTTTTAATTTTCTTACAACTATTTTCATTTTCCCGGTACTACCCGACCCAACACTTCAGGATGAGTCGGAATCGCTGTCACTTTCTTCGCGACGGCGGCGTTTCTTGCCTTTTTGTTGGCTTTCTTGAGAGACTTCTCAAGTTTCTCCATGCGAGCCAAGACCTGGGCGTAGGACTTCTTGGGGCGACTATCCTCGCGGGACTTTCGTGCAGCTTGCCCGAAAGTACCTCGCGTAGGAGTTCCGTCTTTGTTGTACCGGCGACACTCCGCGGTGTTATGCGTGGTGTGTGCGCCCCCATGCTTTTGCATAGCTCGCAGTTCTTGTCTACGCGCGTATACTCCGTGCGTGCTTGCTTGGGCTTCTTGGGAATTCGTGCGCCTAGCGCGAACTTCTTGGAGGGCTGTTCAGCTCCTTGGGCCTTTGCAGGCTTAGAAGGCGACTGCCTCTCATCCACTGGGTGCGCCACCTCAATTCGCTCAAGAATGAGCAATAGAGGCTTAACCCCTTCGGGATAGCACTTCTCAAGCAAGTGGTACTGGTCCTGCCACTTCAACGGACACATGCGCAATATGTGGCATGCAAGTTCAGCGTCAGTGAAGGAGTAGACCTGTTGGGTCTGTGTACTAGCGCTCGGGCTGTAATACAAGCACGGGAGGTCTTCCACGTAGTTGTTCAGCTGCATCACGCGCTGCACAAACTGACGCACCCGAACCTTGTTGGGCTTCTTGAGGCAATTTGAAATATAGAATTTCAAATTTTTCGCCTGCGTCATGTGGAAACACGATTGGAGGTGGAGTAACTGGCACCTCCTGAATGACTCGGACGTCTTGCCCGGTGACTTCTTCCTTTCGACTCCGAAGATGTCATGAAAGGGACTTGACTCTGTCTGCTCCTTGACAATTAAGTCCCAGGGCTGACGTGCCTCCTCAGTGAGAAGGTTGGCGTAGAGTTGAAAAACTTCTAGGGCCGAGTCGGTCATTTTTGTCCTTAAGGCGAGCATGTCGGCCTTTAGGGAGAGTGACTCTGCGGTCTTTTTCTCCTTCTCAGTCTTGCTGAGGGGTCATCGGCAAGTTCGCGTAGAACAGCCTTCCAATCACCTTTTTTCGAGTCATATGCCTTTTCGGCATCATCGCAGGCGGGAATTAGACCCATTTTCTTGGCGGTACTATACGCCTTGTTCACGTGCAGTACAAACTGCTCGTTGGTACCGTGTCGGACCAAACCGTGACTCGGGTTTCTGACCCATTTGCGAGGGTGCACTTGAGGGTCTCAGGCTTGAGGTCCAAAGCTTCTTGGACTGGGTCCCGATCCGGCACATAACGGATAGGGGCTTTCTCGCCACCCCTTCCGCTCGCACTCTTGGTTCTTAAGCCCAATAGGGGCTATTTTCTCAGCAGACATTCTTGAGAGGGCTGCTCCGAGACTTGTTCAAGGAAAAGGGTCTTGTAGGAGCTTCGTGGCGGTTCGCACTCGAAGGAGACACGATTGGCACGAATCTTGTTGGCGGCGGGATCACGTAGCGCAGGCGTGGTGCTACTACTTACCGGCGCACAAAAGGCGGTGGCTCGGCGGGCGAACACGTGGATGCTGAGCGCTGGACTGGCGGAGGACAGACGCGGCGGTGTTGAACGGACGGTGGTCGGCTCGGCGGTGACGGACGGTCGAAGGACAGTGCGGCGATGGACAGACGGTCCAAAAAAATTCGCTCGAGTAGGTTATCAATTGATAGTGACCTAAGCCAGAAAGTATTTAAAAATCTTGTTGTAGACTTTGCTGACTTTGTTTTTATGAGCTTAATACTACTGTACAACTGATGAATGAGATACTAGTTATCTCATGCATAAAAAACACAAATGATCATGGGAGAGATTGGCAGTGATTTGTGGCAGTTCCATGACTGGCTCATATTCAACTGCCCAAAGGAACTGTCCCATGGGAAGGTTCCTGAGAAGGAAATCCTCCATTGGATATTCAACCTAAGAAAACACCTACAATGTGTATGGTGGAGTTCTGGGAAGGAAAATCCTATTTGGATATGATTTCTGAGAAACTCATATCTTATGACTTTTGAGTCCTTCCTCTGTATCAAACAATGTGAAGGAGACTTATGGAGTTCCAGCTGGAAGCTCCAGATTCTTGGCCTATGTCAGAAGGCTGTTCTATGCGAACTTGCCGATGACCCCACAAAAAGACAGAAAAAAAAAAAAACCCGCAGACCCCCCCCCAAAACCCCCCCCCGCCCCCCTTAAAAAAAAAAAAAACGGCCCGGCCCCTTTTTTTTTACCCCCCCCCCCCCCCCCCCACGGGGGCCCCCCCCCCCCCCCGGCCCCCCCCCCCCCCCCCCCCTTGGGGGGGAGGAAAAAGAACACCCCCCCCGCCCACCCCGGCAGGCAGGGGGGGGCGCTCAACCTCCAATCGTGTTTAGCACATGATGCAGGCAAAAATTTGAAATTCTATATTTCAAATTGCCTCAAGAAGCCCAACAAGGTTCGGGTGAGTCAGTTTGTGCTGCACGTGATGCAGCTGAACAACTATGTGGAAGACCTCCCGTGTTTGTATTACAGCCCGAGTGCGAGTACAATGACCCAACAGGTCTATTCCTTCACTGACGCGGAACTTGCATGCCATATATTGTGCATGTGTCCGTTGAAGTGGCAGGACCAGTACCACTTGCTTGAGAAGTGCTATCCCGAAGGGGTTCAGCCTCTATTGCTCATTCTTGAGTGAATTGAGGTGGCGCACCCAGTGGATGAGAGGCAGTCATCATCTAAGCCTGCAAAGGCCCAAGGAGCTGAACAGCCCTCCAAGAAGTTCACGCCAGGCGCACGAATTCCCAAGAAGCCCAAGCAAGCACGCACGGAGTATACGCGCATAGACAAGAACTGCGAGCTATGCAAAAAGCATGGGGGTGCACACACCACGCATAACACTGCGGAGTGTCGCCGCTACAACAAAGACGGAACTCCTACATGAGGTACTTTCGGGCAATCTGCACGAAAGTCCCGCGAGGACAGTCGCCCCAAGAAGTCCTACGCCCAGGTCTTGGCTCATATGGAGAAACTTGAGAAGTCTCTCAAGAAAGCCGACAAAAAAGGCAAGAAACGTCGCCGTTGCGAAGAAAGTGACAGCGATTCCGACTCATCCTGAAGTGTCGGGTCGGGTAGTACCGGGGAAAATGAAAATAGATGTAAGAAAATTAAAACTAACCACAAGTTAGCCAATTACACTGCCCCTGGTCCGATAAAAACTACCAGTAACCAAAAATTAGAATTAAGTGAAAAAAATTTAATTCCGGATTATTCGAGTCCCTTAGTGGACCTAACTTTGAAAAATCTCAAAGACACCTCGAACTTATCCACTAACTTTGATGTAGATCCCAACTCAGTGAGGGACACCCCACATAAATCAGTCAATTGAGCCATCTAACCCACAAAAATCAATGGACTCAGTAACAGCAGTACTAGCTGTCCAAAAATTAGCGACTGGAAGTCAGTCCTCGACAAAACTCAAACACTTGTCCAGGAGTCGCAAAAACAACTTCTTGAGAGTACTATTGGACACTGGTTCCGATGGTGACCTCATGTTCCATGAAAAAGGAACCACCAAGCGTTTTCCCTACTTGACTAGGCAGGTGTCAAAGTCTTGGCACATGTCGAATGGGTGCTTCCAAACCAAAAGAAGAGGCGAAGTCACTTTAAAAATCCTAGAGTACTCCAACAGCAAGGAATACACAGTTAAACCTGATGTTGTTGAATATGATGGAAAAAAGATGGCTAAGCCAGCGTTTGACCTCATCTTAGGTGTAAAAACACTAAGAGAGCTTGGAATTGTTCTAGATTTTCGAACAAAGGATATTACCATTGATGAGATCATCTTACCGATGAGAGACATCAACGAAATTTGTTGTATCGAACCCCTGGGAGGTACTATGTGTGGACCTAATAGGACCATACACTCTCAAGGGCAAAGACGGCACTGAAATTGACTTAATGTGTGTCACAATGATTGATCCAGCTACCAGTTGGTTCGAAATTGTGGAACTACCGGTAACCGAATTGAATTCTGTTACTCCCAAGGGTAAAAAGGGCCCCAAGGGTACTAACACACATAATAAACCTAAAGAAGCATAATTTGATAAATCATCAGCACAAGTTGGCTCTTTAGTAAACAAGATCTGGTTTATCGGTTACCCACGTTGTCAAGTAATCATTTACGACAATGGAAGCGAGTTCAAGCTCAATTTCGAAACCCTATGTGATTCATACGGTATAAAGCGTAAGCCAACCAGCATCAAGAACCCCCAAGCAAACGCAATACTAGAACGGATGCATCAAGTAATCATGACAATGCTCCGTACCGCTGAATTAGACATGGCCAATACAGTGGCTCCTAGTGACATAGCAGACTTCCTCACAGATGCTGCATGGGCCGTTCGCTCCGCATACCACACGGTACTCAAAGCCTCTCCAGGTGCAGCAATATTTGGCAGGGACATGCTGTTTGACATTCCCTTCCTACTCTGCAAACGAATTGTTAGTAAGGCTGGAAAGCCTGTTAGTTAAACCGTAAACAAGTTTTTTTACTTTCAGAATACCTAACATGAGGCTCAACGGTCGGTCGGAGGGGCAGAGTCACAAATTCTTTCTCACTTCTTGCTAACTGTTAGTAAGGTTGTGGGGACAATGTTAGACTTCGACGGACTGCTAACAGCTTTACTAAGATTAGGTACTAAAACATGTGTTTTAATCTAAATAATCTCTTAACCTAGGCAGAATTTTTCAACACTTCCCATTTGTGTAGTTCCCCACCCTATGTAGTCTGGCCCTCAACAGCATTCACGCACTTCGCACTTCACACGATTTCACAATAATAAAGAAGGGCGGGAAATACCTATGACATTCTTGTCTTTATTGCAAGTGTGATACATGATAAACTTTTTCAATTAAATTGTTACATTTTGGATCCACCCCGCGATCAATCACACTGAAGCCCACAGACCGTCTTTTGCTCCACCGTTGCCGCCACCCGCTTGAGTTCATTTCAGCAGAGCGGCAGCACAAAAAAATGGTGAGAAAACATCAAGTTTTGATGATGTTACAGTTTTTTTACTCACCATTTTTCAATTAAATTGCTCCTTTTAATTCGTACGTGCAATCTGGGCTATTGAAGCCCACAGACCGTCTTTTGCTCCACCGTTGCTGCCACCTGCTCGCGTTCATAACAGCAGAGCGGCAAAGCAAAAAAAAAGGGGGAGATAACATCAAGTTTTGATGATGTTACAGTTTTTTTACTCACCATTTTTTCAATTAAATTGCTGCTTTTAATTCGTCTTTTGCTCTGCTGTTGCTGCCACCTGCTCGCGTTCATAACAGCAGAGCGGCAAAGCAAAAAGAACGGTGAGAAAACATCAAGTTTTGATGATGTTACAGTTTTTTTACTCACCATTTTTTCAATTAAATTGCTGCTTTTAATTCCTACGCATGATCTGTGGTGTTGAAGCCCACAGACCGTCGTTTGCTCCGCTGTTGCTGCCACCTGCTCGCGTTCATTCCAGCAGAGCGGCAAAGCAAAAAGAACGGTGAGAAAAGATCATCTTTTGATTATGTTACAGCTTTTTTACTCACTGTTTTTTTTTTCAATTAAATTGCTGCCTTAAATGCTCATGCGCGAGCTGTGGTATTGAAGCCCACAGACAGTCTTTTGCGCCGCCATTGCCACCACCCACTCGCGTTCATTTCAGTAGAGTGGCAGCACAAAAAGAATGGTGAGAAATCATCATATTTTGATGATGTTTCAGTTTTTTTTAACTCACCAGTTTTTCAATTAAATTTCTGTTCTGCAAATCTCCCAACTCAACAATGGGAAACTTTGCGCACAGATTGATTGAGGCCACGCCCCCGCCACTCATCACTAGCCAACATCATTCTCTGTCATCAAATCACACGCGCAAGGTGAGACTTTATTTAGGTTTTTTTGTTTTCACTCTTCCCTTCCCTGACAATTTAATAATTTTCAATTAAATTGTTCACCTTCCTCTCAACATTACCACGGAAATCTTTGTCCACAGAGGAAATTAGGCCGTGCCACCAACACCCACCACTAGCCATTAGAATTCCCTGTCAGGCAATCCTGCTCACAAGGTGAGACTATGTTTGATTTTTTTTGTTTCACAGTTCAAGCCATGAGGACAAGTTAACAATTTTCAATTATATTGTCCACCTCCCTCCCAACTCTACCCTGGGAATCTTGGGCCACCACCCACCACTAGCCAACAGAATTCCTTTCAGCCAAAACTGCTTGCAAGGTGAGACCGTTTTGCTGTTTTCTTTTTTGTTTGTTTTTGCTCTTCATATCATGAGGGTTTAACAATTTCCAATTTATTGTTTGACTTCTCTACACTGGCTAAGAATTAGGTAACAGTTATATAGAGGGGCAACTAAAGTAGAATGGTGAGAAAATATCACCATTTAATGATGTTGCATTTCTTTATCCACTCACCATTTTTCAATTAAATTTCTTTGAGATGTGAAATATCATATCCCACAGATGAAGCTTTGTCCTGCTGTCAATGCCACCAGCAGCAATTCAAAAGATTGGTTGGCCCGCATCACCACTGCTTACTCCCTTCCACTATGTCTCAAATCTTGTTGATTTATACTCTCTGTTTATTTTGTTTGTACCTGTTTATATGTTTTGTTGATTGTTATTTTGCCTGGTTGGGAATGGTGGGACATTTTGATTTGACTGATTTCATTGCATGAACTGGGATCGTGGTCTTGCAACCGCAGTACTAGTGTCCTTTGTGGGCATAGACTCTTTTGCGAAACGAGATTCTGTTCTTGCATTGAAATCTTTCGCTTTAAAATTGTCCCCACTTATCTCCCAGCCACCCCTCTTCCTCCTATTTACCCTTGTCTCTATTTACTGCCTCAAATTTATTTTTTCTTAAATGTTGATGGTTATTCTTTCTATTGTGTCATTCTTGGTTTGAAATCTTTTGCTTGAAAAACTCCTCCTTTCTCTGCTAGCCACCTGGTCTTCCTCCATTTCCTCCTCTTTTCCTTCGTTTCCAACACAATTTTAATGTTTTTGTTTGTTGTTGAATATTTTTCTCCATTCTCTGACTTCCATTAAAATCCTTCCATTAAAATCCTTTAGTTCAAAAACTATTCCTCTTTTCTCCTAGCCACCCCGTCAATGCTCCTCTCTTCTTCCATTTCCACTCTTTTCTTCTTTCTCTGGCAGTTCTGCCTTTAAAGTTCCTGTCTTAGAGGAGTGAACACTTTTTGTTAATATGGTAAGATTTTATTAGACCCATTTTTTCTCCCTGAGACTAAACCTAATCCTTTTGTCACCCAACCCACTGCTACTGTCTATCTCAGTTAATATGGTGAGTTTTTAACTCATATTCCGAGACTTTGCTTTTTCTTCATAAATTTTAATTTCTAAATTTGATTGAATTTTAAATTTTTGGTTCATTTTCATAGTTTAGACTAGAGAAGATAACAGCTAGATGTTAATTCATACTGCTTTGTGTGCGAGTCGCAGGGGGTAGTTAAAACCAAGCAATGTTTATTTTGCAGAGGTTAGAATGTTTGTTACTTCAGGTGGCTTTGTGTGAGAGAGGGACAGGATTTTTAAATCATGCCTTGGTTTTGCAGGGTGATCTGATAGGTGAAAATATTATGTGGTAGGGGTGAGATTAATTTTCTCATGGCAATGTTATGTGAGCCTGTGTTCAGTTTTGTCCAATTCACAGATCCTTTGGTAATGATGATCTAACATTTTTTCATCCAAATCTATCTCAGGAGAAACAATCTATCTCAGGAGAAACCAATTGTCAACATTGGATTTTTTAAACAATTAAATTGTCAATTCCGTTGATTTGTTTAGAAGGTGACAACTAGGTGCTACTTCATATGGCTTTGTCTGAGAGTTGAACAGGAAATGGTAAATCATACAATGTCTTTGAAGGGTGGTCTGATTGGTGAAAATATGTAGCATGGACGAGATAAAGTTGGCTCAAGACAATGTAATGTGAGCCTATGTTGAGTTTTGTTCTCTTCACAGATCCTGTGGTAATGATGACCTAACATTTTTTCATCCGAACTCTTTCTCAGGAGAAACCAATTATGGACATCGGATTTTAGACAATTAAATTGTCAATTCTGTTTATTAGTTTAGAAGGTAACATCTAGTTGTTACTTCATATGGCTTTGAGTGAGAGTTGAACAGGACAGTGAAAATCAAACAATGTTTTTGACAGGTGGTCTGATGGGTGAAAATATGTGGCAGGGGTGAGATTATGTAGGCTCATGGCAATGTTATGTGAGCCTGTGTTCAGTTTTGTTCTTTTCACAGATCCTGTGGTAGAGATGATCTAACATTTTTCATCCCAACTCTATCTCAGGAGAAACCAATTATGGACATTGGATTTTTTAGAGAACAGGAAAGTAAAAATCATGCAATGGTTATTTGCACGGGTGGTCTGATTGGTGAAAATATGTGGCATGGATGAGATTGATATGGCTAATGACAATTTAATGTGAGTGTATGTTCAGTTTTGTTCTTTTCACAAATCCTGCAGGACGGGTGATCTAATAAATTTTGAATTGTTCAAATTCCTCCCAACTCTGTCTTTGGAAAAACTGACTATAGACATATGATTGTTTTCTAAGCTGGTAGGATTTATTCTTGATAGAGTCTGACAGGACAGAATCATATGTTTGCAATGTTGCATTGTGGTCTGCTTTGTGATGATATAACAGAAAGATTCCTGGTGAGATTGAGTTGACCTGAAACAATGTTATGTATTCATGTCTTATACCTTAAAGTCATACCAACATGCTACATTGACTGGACAACAAGCTAACAACATTTTTTTCTGCAAATACAACTCCGGAGATTTTCAATCAAGTTGACAAGAAAGAAGCTCGCCCATTGCAGAGCAAGGATTACTCTCATTTATCTCAAACAACCCAATGCTCATTGTTGTCTCCTACACAGGTTCTACCCCAACTCTCTATATTCATTCACATCTAACCAATCAGGTAAGACTATGATAAAATCTGTTTTTATACAGTTCCTGTCAACTACACCTGATGCACCATTTCTCAATTAAATTGATAACAAAACACATTCAATGACTGGGGACATTTCCCATTTACAAATGAGAGCACTGAATTGCTAAGATCCACCTCCTGCCACAACATCAACATAGAAAAGCAAATGAGAGGGAGTTTGAGTCTGAGTGACACATTGTCTGATTCAATTGATTGCTCTGAGTTAAACTGGGATCGTGGTCTTGTCACTGTAGTACCAGTATCCTTCGCGGGTGTGGACTCTTTGGACGAAACGAGATTCTGTTTTTTGCTGAGCAGTCCTTCGCATATCAAGACTTATTGTTGCTCGGCTCCTCCTCCTACCCTCAATTCTCTTCCATCCACCACCACCCAAAACACATCCATCTTTTTCCTCTGCCCATCAACGCGGGAACAGAAACATGAGGGGACAACACATTGTCCGATTCGATTGATTGCTCTGAGTTAAACTGGGATCGTGGTCTTGTCACTGTAGTACCAGTATCCTTTGCAGGTGTGGACTCTTTGGACAAAACGAGATTCTGTTTTTCACTGGGCAGTCCTTTGCATTTCGAGACTCGTTGTTGCTCAGCTCCTCCTCCTATCCTCAATTCTTGTCTGTCCACCACCGTCACAATCACATCCACTGTGTTGCCTCTGCTCATCAACAGGAGAAAGGAAACGTGAGGGGGTGGCACATTGTCTGATTCGATTGATTGCTCTGAGTTAAACTGGGATGGTGGTCTTGTCACTGTAGTACCAGTATCCTTTGTGGGTGTGGACTCTTTGGACGAAACGAGATTCTGTTTTTCGCTGGGCAGTCCTTTGCATATCAAGACTTATTGTTGCTTGGCTCCTCTTCGTACCCTGAATTCTCTTCCATGATTCTTTCCCATTTACAAATGAGACACTGAATTGCTAAGATTCACCTCCTGCCACCACATCAACATAGAAAAGCAAATGAGAGGGAGTTTGAGTCTGAGTGACACATTGTCTGATTCAATTGATTGCTCTGAGTTAAACTGGGATTGTGGTCTTGTCACTGTAGTACCAGTATCCTTCGCGGGTGTTGACTCTTTGGACGAAACGAGATTCTTTTTTTTACTGGGCAGTCCTTTGCATTTCAAGACTCATTGTTGCTCAGCTCCTCATTTTACTTCCATTCACCACTACAACTGGAATCACATCCACCTTGTTTCGTCTGAGCCTCAATGTGAGAACGAAAAGGAAAGGGGGTGATACATTGTCCCATTCATCTCTTTTGGCAAAATGGATTCTGTTTATTGCATAAACATCTGCCATTTCAAAAATTGTTTCCTCTCACCTGTCCCCACCTTTGAGGAACACCCACTTTCCGCTCCTGTGTTCCCCCATATCCAACTGGTAGATCACCATGTAATCCCCTCTTAGTCTCTTCTGTCCTCACTTTCATTATTGATGAATTGATTGATTTGCTTTAAACTGAGAATGTGGCCTTGCTGACTGTGGTACCAATGTCCCTCATGGATGTGGACTCTTTTGGCATAATTCAGAATATGTCTCCTCTAATCTCCCCCACCTTCATTCAACACCTGATTTTCCATTCCTGTCTCTCCCCGATTTCCAATGCAATTACATGCGGGCTGGTGAGAAAGGTTTGAAATCTAGGGGCTGGGGAGAAAAGGACAGCATCTTGATTTGAATTCATGTTTCGTTTCAAAAATTGTATCACCTTCCTCTCTTAAAGCCTCTCTTATCTTTTCTATCATCCAAAACCCTGCCGTCTCCCTCATCACTAAGGGGAACCCCAAATGGGATGATTATCTGTCGTTTTTCTCTCAAGAAGCATTGTCACAAAAACTAGGGGCTGGGGAGAAAAGGACGGCATCTTGATTTGAATTCATGATTCTTTTCAAAACTTGTATCACCTTCCTCTCTTAAAGCCTCTCTTATCTTTTCTATCATCCAAAACCCTGCCGTCTCCCTCATCACTAAGGGGAACCCCAAATGGGATGATTATCTGTTGTTTTTCTCTCAAGAAGCATTGTCACAACTTGATGCAATATTGAATGCAACTTACACAGATTCCAAAGATATAAGGGAGCATGAAGCTTCTGGATGACAAAAATATGATATTACTCTTTTGAGATGCTCATTTGTCTCCAGTTACCACTCAGATTATCAAACCACTGGGCCTCACAAGCACAAGTTCACATACCAAGAACAGTTTAAGTTGATGGACATACTTCATGGAAATTGATTACCTCTATATTTTACTTTGACATCTGTCATTACTCAAAATCTCTCTCCTGTCAATTTTTCCTAAGTCCAGATGTTATCTCACGTGTGATCACATTCCATCAAATTCTGTTTCGATTGATGTGAACATTATGTCTTGCCACAATATCTCATAAACTTGATACATAGGTACAATGATCGAATGGGATGATTATCTGTTGTTTTCCTCTCAAGAGGCATTGTAGAAACTTGATGCAAGAATGGATGTAACTTACACCGGTGCTGAAGATATGTGTAACTGTCGAGCTTCTGGATGGCACCCAAAATATAATACTACTTTTAGGACTACACATAGATGCTCTTTTTTCTCCACTTACCACTCAGATTATGATAGCACCAAACCTCACAGTCATACTTTCACATACCAAGTGCAATATAATATTAATCAACACACTTTATGATACAAAACTTCAACCAAACTTGAAGTGAAACCTTCATGTAAAAAGTTTATGATATCAAATCCACCATGAAATGAGATCAATTCTCAGGCAAAATGAAAGCTAGCACAAAATGAGCTTTATTGTGAGGTTGTTGCCAGCTGATCATTGTTTTGCCTGCTCATGTTTGAATGGTGTCTTGATAATGTATTACATAATGTACCATTCTGTTATGTCATTAAATTTATTATTTTTTCTTAAAAAATTTGTCTCTAGTATATCATTTTTTATGTATGACCTTTATATCATTAACATTTATGGGAAATTTGTTACTTCGCTTTTGACACATATAGAAGGTATTGCCTTGTGTGAACAGTGTTGCACGATGCATGCAGTTGCCGCGCCCATTATTTTCGTGGCTCATAAAAATTGACTTCACTACAGCAAGATGGGATTTCCGATCGTCCCCACAATCTCCCCCTCGTATCTCGGCATTTTGGTGGACTTTTGAGCTGCAAGTTGGCGCGTCTTCTCGACCCAGCTCTTGGCAACAAGGCGCCCTGCGATGTGGCAAAAAGGTAGGTTGGTTGTTGTGTTTCGTATTGTTTTTTTCTGCCAAACTATTTAATTAGAAATTCACGCCCTGTTCTGCCATCTTCTGCCACTCCCCCTCCATGACTTTCAAAACCCCACACCCCACGCCCCACACCGCACTCTTCTCACGGATTCAATCCAACAACAAGAAAAGAAGCAGGGCAATTGACCATGTGAGTGGTGAGAATCGCGATTTTTTAATTTGCTGAATTATTTAATTGGAAATCGTCGTGCTGTCCTGCCATCTTCTGCAACAACCCTCCTCTACGAAGAACAAACCCTACGTCCCACGCCGCGCCCTCTCGCAGCTTCAATCCAGAAACCCCCTAAAGAAGCAGGACAATTGACCGTCCAAGTGGTGAGTTTTGTGATTTTTTTATCTGGTCAATTATTAAATTGGAATTGTCGCGCTGATCTGCCTACTTCTGCAACAACCCTCCTCTACGAAGAACAAACCCCACGTCCCACGCCGCGCCCTCCCGCGGCTTCAATCCAGAACCCCCTTAAAGAAGCAGGACAATTGACCGTCCAAGTGGTGAGTTTTGTGATTTTTTTATCTGGTCAATTATTTAATTTGAATTGTCACGCTGATCTGCCTACTTCTGCAATGGCCCTCCTCTTCGAATTAGGTACACTACGCCCCATGCCACGCCCTCCCGCGGCTTCAATCCAGAACCCCCCTAAAGAAGCAGGACATTTGACCGTGCAAGTGGTGAGTTGAGCAAATTTTATTTTTCTTCAATTATTGTATTTAATATGTCCGAGCTGACCTGCCCTCTTCTGCCACCCCCCTCTTATATGAATCACAAACCTCACGCCACGCCCTCCCGTGGCTTGAATTGAAAGCCTTTAGAAAGAAGCCGGGCAAGTGATCACACCAATGGTGAGGTTTTGTCAATTATTTTACTTTGTCAACTATTTAACTGGGAACGACGGTCCCTGACCTGCCATCTTCTGCCATTGCCCCCCTCCATGAGTTAAACACCCACGCCACCCTCCCATGGCTTAAATCTAAAGCCTGAAAAAGAGGGAGGACAATTGACTACACCCATGGTGAGTTTTTCAATTCTTTTATTTGCCAAACTATTTAATTTGAAATTATTGTTTGCCCTTCACATGTCATCTTCCCACTACCCCCCACCACAACCATGAAATACAACCCCCACTCCTACAGAACTTCCCTCCCATTGCATCAATCTAAACAAATGATGTTGTTGTGTAATGATATAGTTGTTGTCGTCCCCATTGTAAACCTAAATTTCAAAATTATTGTTCGGAAATATGATTACATTTCAAAAATGGTTTTTGTAGGGACAGAGTTAACATCATGTTAGGGGTGTACTCCTACTACCCGGAGGGGGGAGTACTTGTTAGTAATTCTGTTAGTAAGGAAATTGGAGTCCATCCGACTCCATCTTCATCAATGTTGATAGCTAAAATGTTAGCAAAAACAGATGTTGTTAGTAAGACTGTAAGCAAGGCCATAAAATGATCAAGGGCAATACCAACTTACACTTTAACTAACAGTTTTGATTTTTCACGAACTCATGAGAAAAAAGCCTAAGTACTACTCCTACATACGATTTGTTAGCAAGAGATAATTTTTCACCGACAGTCTTGCTAACATCTCGTTTGCATTGTAGCTGACAGGAACAAAATAGGAGATCATAGGCAACGCCAAACTGGTCGCAACACCGAACGTGAAAACAAGTCTCGCGTCTATTGGGATTATAAAATTGGTGATAGAGTACTTCTTTGCAAAGAAGGTATCCTCCGCAAATCAGAAAGCAAATACCATAAAGATCCTTGGACTATATCGACAGTCCATATGAATGGTACTATCAGGGTTCACCGCGGAACAAAATCAGAAAGACTGAACATTAGGAGAGTAACACCACACTTTGACACTACAGACACTTAAAATAAGAACATGTTAGTAAATTACTCTTACTCCTCCACTAACACTTACGCTTGAAATTATGCTTCGTAGTCACTACTCAGCAAGGAAAGTCTTGTTTCACGGGCATTACTCGGTACACAACACACGTGTCTTCCACCCAAAATGGCCTCCCCATTTTTGCTTTCCACAGAAAAGGTTTTTTTCACACAACTCACCTGACCCTCCATTCGTGGGGGCGAGTGACATAGGCCAAGAATCAGTGAGCTTCCAGGTGGAACTCCATAAAGTCTCCTTCACTTGTTTGATACAGAGGAAGGACAAAGGTCATAAGATATTGGTTTCTCAGAAACAATATATGACGGCTAGAAACAATATGAGCACTGTGTATCCTAGAGGTATCATGATACCCAGCCGGACAGACAGTGGATTCCAAAAAACTGATTTCGAGTAAATTAAAAAAAAGAATTTTGGAGCGAACGAAGTAGCTCTATTATAGTACTGTAGAAACATACCAATTTTCTACAAGAATGAATTGATAGGATTGTTCCGATATGCTTTATTCAACAGACAATAACTCGTGAAACAGTGTTCAAAAGAACAAAATAAGAACACAGTTCAAAAGCTAGGAAAGCGATCTTTCGATTGATGTAACGTTGTAAAAATGTGTTTACATCAGATGTGACGTCATTTTCGTCCGTCACACGGATGAAAGACAGAGCAGGAGTGCTCCTTTTGTTTTTAGCCGTCATATATATTTGAAGTACATACCTATCTGGTATGTTCCAAAGAAGACATGCTCAACTGACAAGACTGCAGTGTGAGAGCTTCTCTGGAAAAATTAGACCATGATTTGTTTTTTTACAATGAAGCATTTCTGCTTCATCATGGTGTTTTGATCATTCACAAATGTAACTAAATTAACTCACAAAAACACAAAGCTGAAAAGCAAGCTACAAGATTTTTTAAACTACTTTTCGGCTTAGGTCACGTTCCACCAAAATCCAGACCAGGTTCAAATGGGAAAGTAGGTAAGTTGGATGTTGTATTACAAGAGTCACAGTGTTAATGATCAATGAGGAGACATTGGAATGCACGGAATCATGATATCATAGGTTTAAACAAGGACTATGATTATGAGCTGGCTCCTTACACCACCAATGAGTGTCAGTATGATATTTGCCATTTGCTCTACCGTAAAATGTGCATTCTAAGGTCAGCAAATGTCAAAAGATACATTTGTGAAGAAGACCAAAGCTAGTGACGTTAACATGTGAAAAAAATATTAGTATCCACTTCTAGGTACCAACGTACCTGGAATTGTATTGTAGAGGCATCATTTTTATGATGAGAGTGTTAGCGCAGTTCGTTGTGGTGAGTTTTGCATGTTAAATGACATAATTCGCGAACCTGAAGGAGTTACGCAGAGCAATATATACTGTTGTGACGTAGTTGACTAAGGCTATCACTTTGTAATATTTGCTGGCTCTGAAAAGCAAGTTAAGTGCGTAAAAATGAAATTTTTATTGCGGTTGGAGTCTAGGCCTTAGAATGTGTGGGTCTTAGAATGCGCATTTTACGGTATTTTCTATAATAAAATGAAAAGTATCTTTTACATAAAAGTAAAAGATTGCAAGATCCAAGATCAGGATCCAAAATGGATTCTAATTGTCACAAGAAAATTCAGGCAAGAAATACCCTTGACAAGGGTATTGGAACAAATCTACCAATCCTGTGTTATTCCTACGCATCTTCATTTTTGGATAATTTGAGTACCGAGTTGCCTGTGCTGGAGTGCATTTGTTCCGTGGGCTGGAGAAGCAGTGAATCTCTCATGTAGCCGGTATTCAATCTGTGCGTGCTTCTTCTTCGTCCCTTTGCTATCTGTAGCATCCCATGTCTGTAGTATTTGGATGATACCCATGGCTTCGTCTAGTGATTTGAATCTACTGCGATAAGTGAAGACTTCTCGGATGCTTCACACACTTGTTTGTCAATGTTTTTGTAGAACATCTTCTTGAACTCAGCCATCTGTTCTTTGCTAGCTTCGGAAGGTGAATTGAGTGGGTCAGGAACGGATGGCGCCTCTTCATCTTTGCTCTGGGAGTGGGATGGTGGTGTGTCTTCCTCAACATCACCAATCATGAAGCCTGTCTCCTCCATTGTTGGCAAACAAGGGAGTACTATTCCAGAAGGTGATGGATCTTCTTCATCATGAACGGGGGAATCAACAGGAAGTTCCCTAACATCTTCATCATTTTCGTCAGTTGGTGTGACAGGAGGGGGAGGTGGTGTGGCAGGAGGGGATTCTGAACTATGCACAGTTGTGATGCTGTTGTAGCATATCAGACATAGAAGCAGATCCACTCTGAGACAGCTTCTCCACCTGCGATGGTATATCCACTCCTTCCAAGACTCCATCTGGAAATTCGTAACCACAAATACCTCGATGCATAGGCGCCAAACTGTTGAGACATACATGCCTTCCCATTTCCACTGGGACATGTGGCATGGCACACAGCTGTTGCTGCACAATTGAATCTCATGCTTGTATTAAGATTGCATGAAACTGGGAAAGAAGTGCGACGAGCCAGCTGAAGAAGAGCATGTTGAAGAAGCGTGTTACCTGCTTGCGATCGTAAGAATCGGAGGTCAAAGTACCAGCCGACTGCACGATCCACGATCAACCGAAGTTGCTCAGAAGGAGAGGGATGATCAAACATGCTCATGCGCAAAGGGGCGACGCAACCGTATAATGGTGCAAGCGGAGAAGTGGCCCAGCACAATATGACAACAGTCACGCAATCGTACTTGCGCAGTCTGTAACTCCACAGTGAGAACAAATGGATAATCCACAATCGAAGCCGTGCTGAAGTAGACTGTCACGCACGATCATAGTTCCAAAGGAGCACAACTCACGTCGCTAGGTTGCAAATTCCGATTTTGGTTACTGTCCGAAAAACACAGTAACCAGTAACCCATCAGAGTTACTGCAGTAATTACTGTAGGTTCTGGACATATTACTGTAAATTTTGTCAAAATGAGTCTTATTTTGTGATGTCACGGTGTCACAGTTTTTAAGTATTGAGCAAAGTACTTAAGTAAGTCTTTCTCAGTAATCTCACGATCACAGTAATCAGGTTACTGTCAAAATTAGCAAATATTCCGGAGTAACGCGTAATTCCGCCGGAATTCCTCCGAAATTTGCAACCTAGCACAGTCGGAAGTGTGAAATGAAAGACTGAATCCGCGAAAGTACTAGACTTCCAATAAGAGAATAGAAATGAATTTGAAGAGTAGCTGTAGCTTGTCGTCGAAGTAGCAATATTACACCGTTTGAGGAATCACATCATGTATTCACCATTGGTGACACCAGTGAGCCATTATCCGACCAGCCCCTTTGGTCTTTGGTCAAAAATTTAAGAACAGGATTCCAAAATTTAGGCACGATTAGGAATAGGTTCTCTAAAAATTAACGGTTGAATCTAAATGAAATTGCAACCAATGTAGGACTATTCACACAATTTTAAACCACTTACAAGTGTTCCCAATTGATTCTCGCCTTTTTTGGCCGGATTGCAAGATCCTGTGAGAAAACGATTCTCTGGATATTGCAATTCGTTGAACTGAAGTTTTTGCGATTCCCAGGGAATCGCACTTTCCCTGGATTTTGGCCTAACACATGTGCCTGTTTTCAGCTTTCTGGACACCCTCCATACGGCTTTCACCACGATGACGTACGCCTGTACCTGTAGATAGGTGACGGGTTCATCGTGGTGAAACCCTCCCAGGTTTGGACACCCACCTTTACGTACCATAGTTAATTGCTAGTACATGTATAAAAATATAGAGGTAATTTTGAGGCAAAAGTTGGGAAAGAATCCGAGCGTCCGCCAAAAATTTATCTAGCACGACCAGTAACAAATTGAGCGATCCACCATGGCAAAATGGAAATCAGCTATTGCTCGACCGGAAGGGCAATTGGTGCATATTCCTTCCAGACTACTGCCCTCCGATGCATTCCGGTCAGGGCGATATGTTGGGGTACACCCTTGCACGGGTGAAATATGATGAACTCGACAGCCCCTTCTCACCGTGATGTTGTATGTAAATTGCAACAAACACAACACATCGAACGATGTTTTTGCCGTCACCACATGATGGTGGAGGCAAACAGAGTCACTGCAGCCCCACCTTTTCACCCAATTACCAATTGGCTCATCTCGTGCGCAACGGTGCGTCTCCTGGGACGGCATCTCCCCATCTTGCCGCCGATGAAGATAGCCATGCTGCCGACGACGTCCTTCACCAAGATGACCCAACATCGCTTTTCATGATGTCGTCCACATCCCAAAGAGCCATCGTCTATTGCTAACCCATGCTTTCACTGTGGGTTCCACCACGCCAGCCACCACTTTGCCGGCTTCCAAAGAATGCAGACATCACGAGTCTCCTCCCTTCACTAATGAAGGTCCGAGGAAGATTTGAGTGATGATGAAGAAGAAGACAACAACAACACTAACAATGGTCTCAATACAAAACTCATCAAAAAGAAGGATAAGCTGACACGGGCACAACTCAACAAACACAAAAATGGATAAACTGACATGAGCACAACTCAACAAACACAAACACATCAAGGCTGAACAGATTGCTTTGTTTGAGCACAAGCAAACAAAACAATTCACGATCAAATCAGTGAAATTCAAATCAGTCAAAAGCAGAGAGAACAAGACAGTGTGATAACTCCCTATGTATCTGATTGGAAAAATCAAATAACAGGTGGATGCTTTGTTGTTCAATGTGACAATTGACAACTGTTTTGTCAACTGTGAACAGAGATTGTTCTCCGGTCCATTGTTATGTGGTTTTATGGTGTATTTGTTTGTTCTTGAGCTAAGGTCAATTTACTAACAATGAAATACTGATGTAGTTGTGAGTGTAACAAAACTGCGAAGTTCAATTTAACTTCCAAATATTTAGAAAATAACATGCTCTAACGCAAATCATAGCTCTCAGCATTCCCGCGCTCACTAAGCCAATTGAAATTTCCCTTTGTCAAGGTTACTCCCAAGTGTCTTAACAAAGAAGTGAAAGGCTCATGGTGTGGGGATGAACCATTGTGTCCTGGTGCGGTTGTTATTCCAAACATGGATTGGTGTGGTGAAATGTGGTGCTGGTCCAATGAAGTACAATACTGTATACACTACCATACTAAGGTATTGTACGGTGTGACGTGATGGGCAAGAGACAAAATCGTCCCCAGCTTTTTTCTTAGATTTTGACCCAAACCTGGTTGGGTCTACATGACATGTAGACCTTCACTATCTACCTATTTGTTAGATAGTGAAGCAGTACATGTCATAGTAGAGCCGTATGGAGGGTGCCTTCTGGAGGCGAAGCATGGCTGGCTGACAGACCAAAGAGCTTTTTGGGTACAATAACATACCAGATTATAGATTATGATGTACAATACCATAATAATATATCCCAATACTTTGAAATTCTGCCGTTTTTACCACCGCTACGTGAAATCCTGCCGTATTGGCAGAATGTCAGAAGGACTGGGGTATTTATTAGTACCATTTATTCACGTGGATGCTGCCCCAATATAATATTATAGGAAAGGGATAGTCGCCATTTTTTCTGTATGTCTTCAACATAGGAATCCAAGTAATCGCTAAAAATCCTGGTGCATGCCTTGTCGTCCTCGTGAATCTTTCTCTGCTGTTGATTCTTGACATCTTTTCAAAGCCGATGGCACTTCGATTGCAGCATATCCATCGGGTCACCCACCAAACTGCTCAGACTACTACGACGACAATAACTGTCGCATTCTAAGTCCTGAGAACCCTTCTTCTTGAAAGCCGTCTAAATTGCGCCTGTTCAACTCGAGGCCACCGCCATCCTTATCAACCCCCTTGGCAGCGATCACATATTGCACATTACAGCTCGGTTCCCATAGCCAGCGGCGCGAATTTCACCATGGACCAACCTCCCCCCAGCCCAACCAGCCACCCCACCGTAATCCAAAATGTCACTCCGAGCCTGAGCTACCCCCAAGTCCCGCCCATCCATCAACTGCCCGTCACGCAAGCGACCCCCGACCCGCTCTCGTGTCAACCACCCGACCCGCCGCCGCCGCCGCCGACGCACGCAAGCACCGAGGTGACCACCTTCCCATCGGCCGTGCCGACACCGACAGCAGCAACAACAATCGCAGCAGCAGCAGCAGCAACAGTCCCCAAACCAAAGCCCTCCACAACTCCCGTCGCACCGCCACCCACCGCCCGCACGAATCAAAAAGTCGTTGAAACCGGCCAAGAACACACCGGCCGCTGGACCAAGGAAGAACACGAGGCCTTCCTCTCGGCCTTGCAACAATACGGCAAGGAGTGGAAGAAGGTAGCCGCGAAAGTTAAGACGAGGACGGTGGTGCAGACGAGGACTCATGCGCAAAAGTATTTCCAGAAGTTGCAAAAGGTGTTGGAGGGGGAGCATGGGGGGAATCTTGGGGTGGGGGGATTGGAGGGAGGGTGAGTGACTCTTCTGTTGAGCGTTTGATGTTGGTTTTCCTTTCTGTGTCTCGGATGCCAAATTTTTGCCATTTCCTAATTTCCTTGCTTCCTGCCGGACCGTCGATGCATAACATAGAATACTGCAGGGAAGTGGATCCCTGTCACTAGGCAGCTCATCAGCAACTATAATGAATGCTCAGAGTCTAGCGGCGATGATTGACTTGGGTTTAGGGCCTGGCTCGGAGAAGAAGGGGAAGAAGAAGAAACCGAGTGCTCCTAAGCAGCCGAAGCAAACTCAACCCTTGGTGCAACAACAGCAGCAGCCCATTCAACACCACCACCATCAGCAGCAGCAGCAGCCGCAGTCGATTCAACATCACCACCACCAGCAGCAAGCTCCTCAACAGCACCATCATCAACAGGGTCCACAACAAACCCCAAGAACTACGAGTACCGCCGAGGCATTATTAAACATGTCTGCCTTCACTGGTGGACTTGACACAGATTCCTATCCTGGTACCACCGAATCGGATCCCTATCTCAATTCATCACAACAGCAAGAACATCAGCATCAACAACAACTGTCTCATGGTTTCGTATATCCCGTCCCATCCTCTCACGATCCCACATCTTTCGCTCCAAACACAACGAATTCTGGAATATCCATCAAGGCACCCACCCACGAAGACATGATTTCTGCCGGAAAATTTCCCGAGCCCAGTCCCGCCGCCTGCGGCAAACGCAAAGTGGCTGAAATTGCCGCAGCTCAAATGTTGGTGGGGGTAACGGGAGGATTTTCCCCCAATCATATTGCTTCCACGATGAATAAGAGACCCAGCATCGGGGGTGCCGCGGCTGCGGCTCAGGATGTTTTGGATGATAATACGCACTTTTCCTCCTCCATGCCTTTTCAGTCCGACGATGATGCCTTTCTTGCGGAGGTTTTTGGAGTGGATGATGGAAGGGCCACTCCCCCGCCTCATGACAATTTGGATGATACGGGCATGTCCATTGGGTTTGCGCAGATGAGTGCCGGGCGTGGAATGTCGCTACAGATTCTGAATCCGGATTCGCTTGTGGACGACGAAATGGATGGAATGCACAAGAGGCGATTTATGAATGGACAGGCTTCTCCGTCGACTCCGTGGGATGGTCAGTTGGAAGCTCTTGTTAGGTGAGTCTTTGCTTTGTGCATTATTCATAGCGCTATTTATCTTACGTATTTGTCTGATGCATTGTCAACTGCGTAGTCACGTTCATCGACAAGAAGAAAACTTGTCATATGAAAGCACCATAAACTACACCGAGGATCCTATCGTGGCTGACCAAAATACAACATCTCCCGAGATCACAGTCCCCAAACCCAATCCAGTCCCATTACCATTAAGAAACCCGCGCTCAGAACTACAACATGCCATTTGCAATGCCTCCGTTCACGAAGTTTCACAAATCATAGTCAACGCATCGTCCAATGCTGCAGCCTTGATTAACGAACGCGACGATGACGGCTATCACGCTCTTCATTCCTCATCTGCATTGGGGATTTTGGATCACCTGGGTCCGAATTGTGAGGAGTCTGTGGAAATTTGTCGACTTCTACTGGATGCGGGAGCAGACGTGATGTGGAAAGATAAAGACGGGAACGCCCCAGTTCACTGGGCAGCTCGTGCTGGACATTGCGGTGTTTTAGAATTGTTGTTGCTGAAAAATTGCCCTATTGGTAAGTTCTGGCTCCTTTGTCACACCCACTTGTCTGAGATATGTTTCCCCTCACTTACATAAATCGAATGCTAGATTCCCAAAATGATGTTGGTGAGACTGCGCTGCATTGGGCAATGCGTTCGGGAGCCATAGGCATGGCTGCTGTGCAATTTCTCGTTGAAAGTGGTGCTCGGACTAATTTGTATAGTCGCAATTATAAGCGCCCGCTGGACGTTGCAGCGGAAGGTTTTGCTAACCTGAAAGAGGATGGCGACGAAAATGAGAATAACGTAACTTTGCCCGTCGATCAACGGGAAAGGAGAACGACTCGATGGAACATGTTGAATTTTTCTTCGCAGTGTAGAACATTGGTTTTGCATCATCACGAATGTCTCGATCACATGACCAAGTCTGACCATGACTGGGAGGTTCCAGATAGAATCGATTCTATTATGTCAACTTTGGCGAGTAGGACTTTTGATTCCTGTAGCCCCGATGACGAGTACAACTTCAACTCGTGCGAAATAACCGTTTCAAATGAGTTTGAACGCGCAACATTGGAGCTTCTCAGTCGAATCCACAGTGCCGACTATCTGGCTTTTGTGAATGAGCTGAGTAAGGAACTCGATCGGAAACGAAAAAAACAACTACTTGATGATGCCCAGCATAATTCGTCTAGCGACCCCCAGAGCGCGTCTGAGAAGTCTGTGCACGTTGTCCCATTCACTCCTATGGTATGTTGTTTTCCTTGTTGCTAAACCTGTTAGGTTTGAGACGTCACAGCATTATGATAATGACTCCTTCATACCTTAAAACTCCATGTCTCTCTCTTGCTCGTTTAGATCCAACGTAAATTTATCAAGGAGACAATGGCAAAAGCAGATGGCCATTCAGATACTTCTTTCAGCGCTGGGTCCTTGAAAGCAGCACGACGTGCTGCAGGTGCAGTGCAGCATGCGGTGGATTGGTGAGTCTCAACGCTTGTTTTTGTCACCCACCACTGTAGTATTTCGCTCATCGTTTTGGAATACTGTTTTCCTCAAATGCAAATAGTGTACTTGTTGGTAGAAACCGAAATGCATTCTGTGTCATTCGTCCGCCGGGGCATCATGCCGGCATAAATGGGTTGCTGTCAAATGCTGAGTCATGTGGTTTTTGCCTATTTAACAATGTCGCTGCAGGAGCAATGCATGCCCTCTCTGACGAGAAGCATCGTCCGAGATGCGAGAGATGTGCCATTGTTGATATTGATGCACACCATGGAAACGGAACGGAAGAGATTGTTCGGAAATGCCATGATTCAGGCAGACTTCTATTTTTCTCTGTGCATCTATATGATTATGACAAACCAAAGAAGGGTAGTAAAGAAGGAGACTTTCAATACAAGTTTTATCCTGGAACTGGGGCGGATGATGATGTGGCCCATAATGTGATAAATGTACCCATAGCTCCACTGTGGAGGGAAAAGGAGGTCATAAGAAGCATCACTTCTTCTTCCCTGAATGGAACAACCCACATTTCGGAGCCTCGCCAGACAAGGCAGAAGACAAAAGCCGAGATGAGAGTTGCTTCGTCCTCAGATTTGAAAAATATTGCTGTCAATGATCCGTTACAACAGACCAATATGAAGAGCAGTGGTGCTTCTGTTGGATCAGAGAGTGCTGCTTCTGAAAATACTCCCTTATATAAACAACGGCCGCACCCGCCGTCTTCGTCAAATTACCCTCCTCATTTCATGATGGGTGTCGGAAGACTTGCATACCGCCGTGCTATCCAGCATCGCCTACTTCCAGCCTTGAGGGCTTTTAATCCTGATTTAATTATAATGAGCACTGGGTTTGATGCTGCACGTGGAGATGTTGGCAATGCCCGGCACTTCGTAAATGGAACAGAAGCGATGGGATTGGATCTGGAACCAGAGGACTATGCATGGACATCCAGGAAGGTAAGTTTCCTTTGATGTCATTGATAATTTTTGTTCGTCGAAACACGCTGAACATATGGATGCTCTCATCTGTTAGATTTGTGAGATAGCAGATATTTGTTGCAATGGGCGAGTTGTGTCTGTCTTGGAGGGGGGTTATGGTCGCACACCACCACCCATTCCCCCGCCCCCACTTGCTGATACAGTCGAATCTGAGTCTGTTCGGCAGCCACTCGAGAAGTCATTCTTTTCTGAATGTGCCATACACCATCTCAAGGGTCTGATAGACCCATATTGTGGAGAGAAATAATTATTACATGCTTCATTTCTTACGAGTCTCGAACTCACCGAGAGTATATTTTGCAAGTGCATCATACACGTCAGCTTTGTAACAGAACATACTCTAATTTTATAATATTAGGATCTTGAAGTGAAAAACAAAACCAACGAGGGCTACCTTCATGATTGAGATTACTAGGATTAAGAACAGCGAACAACTTCGAGATCTCTCTTCATCAACCCGCTCCTATCAACCTCATGAAATTGAAACAGTTAACATAACGCATTTCATCGCGATATCTAAAATGCGTAACATCTACGGACTTCCATATCGATCCAAGTTAGGCACATGAATCACCCATGCGATACCTCCATCAGCAGGTTGCTTTAAATATAAAATGATTCGTTGGTTTGCGATTGCCCAGACACTGACAGAATGGAAAGTCCAAAACTAACTACAACCATGATTCCGATCCAGAACTGGAATGATGAAAGGGGGAAGAGAGATAAGAGTGCACGAACAATCTATGGGAATATGAGACGAAGCCCCCCCTCACCTTCCAGTCCCCTTGCAAAGAACGAATGTTTGGCATCCTCGGAAGGCTAGCCTTAATTTCTTTCGAGGCATCAAACACATTCTTGGCAACATTATTGGTAGTTTTGATAGCTTTTATTTCCAAGTCGCTCTTATATCTGGGGCCCGGACGCTTAGCTGGCTGATCGCGATTTTCTACGACCTTCTTCCACTCAGCATCCCAGTCTACCGATCCCTCAAACTGTTCGCCGATGTCAAGCCTCTCTTCGTCTGGGATCTGGTTCGGATTCTCATAATGTAAGATGACTAACGAGGTTGACGTTTGCGGATGTTCAGAACGCATGACAGGGTTGAGAGTTGTGCGGCCTCCACGGTTGCCAAGTTGAAAGGCAGAGGAGCATTGGATGAACGCCACCAGGACACAAACGAAAGTTGCAAATGATGCAGTGGTCATGTTCAGCAGTAGAGCGCTTTCTCAATTCGCAATATCTCTGTGAAACGGTGGTTGCACACTGGCAAGTATTAGATAGTTGAGAGAAGATTATCAAGTAACGTTGGTTCGACAGCTGATTCTGATTTATTTGATGTGTCCGCGTTATCATAGAAGAGGAAGTCTGAAATCTTTCATACAAAAAATTCTGATCTTCCGTGATCTTACCTATTATTTACTATTAACTCTATGTTCCATGCAGATGGCTGCGTGGGGCGCTATCTGACGCTATGCGTTTTTTTGTTCTGCGGGGTAAGGCGTGGTCGATATTGGTATCCATCGTGTATCTCATACGCATGTACCTTCATCGTATGTATTTAGTTTTCTTATTATACATTTTTATTTCATGTGCAACAAAAATGCAATGAAACATAAAACTCTCACGGTCGGGGTGTGTATTGTATGGTACTCTCGTGTTGGAGATGAAAATGTCCAGAGGAAATGAATCCACGCCATATAACCAAAATACCTCCATCATGTAAGACTATACAACCTAATTTGTGCGAATCTGATTTTGCAAGAAAGCCGGACATAGTTTGTATCCAGTTATTTTGAATTGTAGAAACTTTTCTTGCCATCGGCTGACAGAGGCGTGAATACAACCGTTGAAATGCTTAACTTTCTTTTGTTTTAACGATATGCACAACCACAGAAATAGATGAGATCATTTTTATCGTCCTCCGGGCCTAAAATTGGATATAATGCAATTAAGATTTTGGGGGGAAAATCAGATAGGCACAAATTAGGTTTTACTGTCTTATGTGACAATTGCTTTCAACCCCCTCCCCAATACAGTTTCAGTCCCTGTTTTGCTTATTAGTACATTGAAAAGTGAAGCGGATTCAAAATGATTTGTGATTTATCAGCATTTGCATCCAACCCCTACCTTCTTATGAAAACAAACCCCGAAGACTTGCTTCAATTCTTGGATTTATCGTGTACCTAGATGAACTAAAAAATAATTCAATTGCAATATCTTTTGACATCACAGCATTCGGCATACCATCTCATATGATCTTATCAGCTTTTTCAAATAACTTTGCCTAAATGCCACCAATCTTGGTGGGCATGCATCACTCACAAAGGATGTTTTCTAAAGAGGCTAGCTCTATCATCAGATGATGACAAAGGCCTATTGGGTTACATAATCCATCATACGATTGGCAATGTTGTGTTCTTGTCTCATGACATCATTTGCATTACTGATTTTCATGACAAACAGTAAAGAGGTATGATTATCATGATATAAAAGATCCATATGTGTTGCCAGGCAGTGTTGTTGTGGTTAGGACTTAGAATAATATGATTTTAATGTCAGTTTTCTACATTTGATTTTTGAGGCTTATGGCAATAAGACATTCCATGGGCCCATGGGAGTTGCGCTTGCAAAAAAACAGTCAGTGCCCATTTTTGACAGCTTACAGTAATAATAATATGCTCTGTGGACATGACAGACAAAAGAAAGGAAACTTCCACTTTGAAATGGATCTCCTTTTGCACAACATTGCATTTGTGATATGTATAATACGGAAGCTGTCTATAAACTAAGTTCCGCTCATTTAAATTTCCTAATTATCAATTTTTGAGCAGTGAGGCAACAGAGTGGCAAATTTGTAAAAACTGGTTTTTCAGAAATCTGTATAAGTAAGACCATTTGCATCTATGTAAAAGTACTTACTTCATAAATCAATTTTTCAATCCGATGTCATGTGGGCATGTGAAATTGGTAAAAGACTCTAATTTTTTGGCCAGGAGAGGCTTAATTAGGGAGCTGCTTAGTTAGTAAACAATAGTATACTTTGTTTGTCAGCTTTGTATGTGAATACAAATGGTGTTCTTTTCAAGCAGAGTAATCACTCTATGGAGAAAAGCTTTCATGATTGTTGCTCTTATTCACTCCAACATTATTTATCCCAACATGTCTTATATTTCTTTCGATAGTAGAAATATTTGATGTTTTATACCATGCATTCATCATCAATTAACTCTGAGTCTTCTTTTAGTGGGAAAATAATCTTTGCACTCTAAGCAGAATCCAAAGTTCCAGGATTCACATGATTTTTGCTTTATCCTATTGTGTTACTACAACAAGGTAGAAAAATCACTGTGTGATGTTGTACTGAGTTATATTTGTCAACTTCTGGCATGTGGGTGGGTCTCTCCTAAGTAGCCCCACTATTTTCGAGCACTGTGCAGGGGTTCTCCATGGGAATGTGAACCATCTAACCACTAACCAATGGCACCACTTTTTTGACTCCCATATGCCATGTTCCATGAGGATGCGAGCAATCTAGCTACCCCAAAATAATCATTTCGACAAATTTTTATTCATTTGTTATTTTTATAGTTGAAGTTCATAGTGTTCTTCTTTTGACATGTGAATGCATCCCAAACAAGATCAATCTTTTATATAATTGGATTTTATAATTGAATACATTGAAATGTCTATGGATCCCAGCTATTTTTGTCAGAGTGCTAGAGCTATGATTCATAAACCCAAGTGCATTTTGATTCTTGTAGGTGCCATCCCAGGATGAGTGGAAACGCAAGGAAGGGAATGGGTCCTACATCCTATTACTTTTAATTTTGAAAGCTGAGCAAGACAGCATGATACAATGGGACAACCTTGGAGCTGTTGTGTATTTATAGTTTTACAGGTAGTAGTTTCTATCAAGATTTTTTCAAAATCTTAGTTGTGTTGGAAACTGAGCCGTTTTCTCCTTCTTCTTCTTCTTCTTCTTCTACTTCTTCAGTGAGACAGTTTTTTTGCTTTTTGCCAAAACAGGTACTGACCATGAAGTTGTTGTGAACTTACCTGTAAATAAATTATTTTTCGCTTGGACTTACATGGGTAGTTATATTGTCCTAAGTAATTGTTTACCTTTAAAATTATATCTTTTTGTATAACGTATGACATAATTTTCAAGAATGTTTCTGTAAACTTGAAGGGAACATTAGTCAATAATTCTCATTTTAATCATACAACACTGGTTCTGTAAACTTGAAGGGAATGTTATCGTGTCACAAAACATCCCTCAATATATCAAAAATTCCCGTAACTCCCAGCATGGTCATCATAAAAGTTTTATGATAATATTACGAACCGAAGTTTCATGCTGCTGAGAAAAGCCGTGGTTATTTTGCACTGTTGAAAAAAGATGACGCCAAAATAACATAAAATAATGTTTTATGATATTCCTGTTATCGTGCAATACCATAAGGTACCGCATACAATACAGGTAAAGGGTAACTATCCATTATTTTTTAAGTAATATGCCTGGTAACTTACCTAACATACCGCCTAGGTAAATAAAATATATCCTGTAAATTAGTATTGCATAATGTCATGAATCCAACATAAGCAAGAACTCCAACTTTGTTGTCTCTTTTTATGTACATTTTACAGTATATGGTGTTCTAGCCATCAACAATGGTATGATGCCACAGTACAATGCACACTAACTATATGTGATATACCACCAGCCTCATCTACACAACACAAAGAGTGTTTTGAAGTACTTATGATGCAGAGATGGCGCATACTTCTACACAATGGAGAAAGTCCTTTGTCATACATATATAGCCATTGCAGCAGATAGAGCTGAAGCATAGATAAGATTAAATGATTGAACCAAAACCTCCAACAACACAACATCGACTTCTACAAAGTTGTTTGTGACCTAAGCCGTTTGAATTTTGCTAAGAGTGTTTTGGGGCCGACACGTAGTCGCTTTGGGTCCATCTTGTTGCCCCCATGCGTGCTGGGACTTGGAGACAATACTCCGCATCACTCTGACGTCTGACCAGGATGCGGCAATATCTTGCGCTCCTATGCCCGCGGTGAGGAGTGAATGTTCGCTCCTAGGCTGGTCCATCGCACACGGGCTAAGCCCAGCGAAGCTACAGATATGATATGGTCGCTTTTTCAGATCGCGGATCGCGAGGGCTGTGTCCTGCTGCAGAAGTGGGCGCCCCTACGTATGTGAATGGGGCTGATCGCATCGGGACTACGCCCTGCTTCATTTTCCTTTAGGATGTGTCTTACACATTGGAAACATGAGAACCGCGAACTTCCAGGGGAATCGCGAGTCTTTCAAGTGACCAAACCTCTCGGGGTCACGAGCAAGCTTTTTAGGCCTTAGAGGCCATACGATTCTTCATAGGGTCATTTTATGCCCTAGAAGATCTTTTTGTACTGCCCTAAGGCTATAGTACTACGTGACCGCGGGTGTCACTGCATCTGCATGTGATCACGTGCAACGGACTAATTTTAAGTCTAATCGTTTTAGGTCTAAAATAGACTACACACATATTGCTCTTTCGGATAAAAAATAAACCGAGGCATTTATGTTTATTGCCTCCTCATTTTAATGAGGGGCTGCTACTACCTAATAGGCAAGTAAGCATTCGTGCCACAAGTGCGTATGATACGTCACAAGTCAAGTGGTCTTTTTTTACGGCAAGTGCACTCAGTGCTAAATGCGCACTCTGCTAACACAGCGGAGTATACGCTGTCAAGTGGGATCTAGTCCTCACTGACATACATGGCAATTGTTCTTGGCTACGCGGTTTAAAAACACATGCCGGCCTGTGAGTAAACTCACTTCAACTGGCTGAGTACGGACTCGGGCTCAGCTGTGGCAATATTGCTACTCTTGGGGTCAGGCAGCACAAGTTGCCCCGTGTAACACACCAAGTGTATTGACGGCTTCAAGCAACAAGGGACGACGGACAGACGAACCTACCATGGTCAACCACCGACTACAGCTGATGGATGATGGATGGTGGAGACGGACAGACGATCCGATCTGGTTGCCAAGGCTATCAATTGATAGTGACCTAAGCCGCTTTTGCTGTAGTTGTTACTATGTAGTAAACGGGTAGATACATGTTGTTGAAAGATTTTATTTATTTATGAGAGTTACACTACTGAAATAGATATTGCATGGTACACTAGGTGATCTTCTAAGCACAGGTGATCCTGTTAGAGATTGGAGGTAATTTAGGGCAGTTCCATGACTGCTCCTTTCTCTCAACTGCCAACAGGAACTGTCCCATGAGAAGGTTTCTGAGAAAGAAATCCTCTTGGATATTTTGTCCAAGAAACACCTAGAATGTATATGGGTTCTCAAGAAAGAAATTGTCTTTTGAATATTGTTTCTCAGAAACAATATCTTATGACTATTGTACTTCCTTTGTGTTACACAAAGGAAGAGGACCATTGGAGGTTCCACCTGGAACCTCTTTGGTTTACCAGTTAAGGTAGATAATTGGCCTATGTCAGTTTGAGACAGAGAATCTTTTTGCTATAACATCAGCTGGACTCTATTGACAAATCCATATCCCAACCATTTTCAAAAGAGTGAATTAATTTCTCTTTACTCATTATACGGTATTTTTCTTATGTAACAAAAGGAGTCAGTTATTTCAGTCTGCCTCCACATACCATCCTGTGAATTTGGACTCCTAAGACTTTGACGGATAACAAATTGTTAGGGCAAAGTTTCTGAGAGGGAGCATGAGAGACAGCTCCATATCCAAGGAAGGCAGCACACACATTAATTACCCAATAGTAAAACATTGAAGTAACGACAATAAATACCAATGCCTATGAATATGGGTACATAATATACATTTTAGGTGACAGGTATCAGTGGATAAGACACTGCAATATCTAAAAGGTAGAGCGTGTTAGCACTATTTGCTACTAGACAATGTAATGAAAGAAATTTGGCTGTAATTTTATAGCATATTAGAAAACAAGGGCGGTGCAGTGACTGACAAATCATTCGTGACAATATACTTACACAACGGCGACTACAACTGTTTCAAACACGAACAAAAATGCACAGTGATCAGTTTAAGCAATGAAATGAAATACCACCTACTGATGTGCAGTTCATACACAAATTTGTGTAAAGTGGGATTATTTTTTATAACCCCTCGAGGTAATGTAGTTTTTTTGATTTCGAAAGTATGATTGGAACTTGGAGTGAATTTTGATTGTCAGATGGTCAAGAACCATATGGCTTGAACTGACACCACAACAATAAAGTAAGTGCTATGGTGTGTATTGTATAGAATTGAAAGTACGTAGCGCGCGAGGCGCTCGCGAAGCATGCGAGGCGCCGCCCCATTTGCAACTACTATAGTACATATTAATTAAGCGTAGAAAAGTGGCATACTACAACAAGCACTTTATTTCAAAAGTACGTCTTCCTCTGTCTCTTCAACTCCAATTCTGTCCAGCAAGCTACAAAAAATCTTGCAACGGCTGCTGGTAATTTAAAAAACGGGGGGTTGAAAAACTCCGAAATGACCAAGATAGGAAAACGGGAATCGGAGTCAGACGTCTCTATATAGAAGACATTGGGTGTGATAAATAATAGTCCAGGTTTGTTTGTGAGTACCTAGAGGTGGGAGAACGCTCGGGCATATCGATGTGTCTGGGTTTTTGGTTATATAATCAACAGATGATGATGATGATCAACTCTACGTCAAGTAGCGAAGTTTCCGTCATACAATTGTCTTGTTGTCGAAGACCAACTACCGTAAAAGTGAACCCAATTGCTCTCCAGGAAGCGAAAGCGAAATAAATTATTCAATATATAATATAGACCATGAGCTCCCAAAGAAAAAGCTACCACCACACCAGTCGCGGCCGCCGACGAGCAAGAACAGACGACATACCGAAAACAATAACGCTCCCAAGCCCAGCATCCCGATCGTCCGCTGCTTATGCCCACCTCTCCAAGAATGCCGCCGCCGCCCTCGTCCTCGCGTTCTGCGTCGCGTCCGTTGTTCAATTCTCCCACATGCTGAGACCCGTCCACGAACGAGGCAGACACCGCCGCTCCCTCCTCTCATCCCTCTATCTCTCTGCCCACTCTACTCTAATGCCTTGGGCCCATCACAATCTCGTCGACGTGACGGAGACACCCGATCCGTCTCGCGAGACAGCCCTGTTTTGGCACATCCCCAAGTCGGGAGGGACGACGGCCAAGCGTCTGTATCAATGTATGGGTCAGACGTTGGCGCATCGAGTGGGGGCGGATCCGCGGTTTGGGCATGACAAGGATAGCGAAATTGTGGTGTTTGAGCCTCACTCGGGGAAGGATTGGAAGGTGGTGAATGTGGACACCACAATAAGGGCGGGTATCATAAAGGCCAGCAACATGGGCTTGATCAAGAGTCACACGGCGGATTTGGTGAGTGGGTTGTGTATCCTGGGGTTTTTCCTCGTGCCGCGAATATTGTGAATGAATGGACTCATAGTTGTTGTTTTGTGTCTTCACTAGATATTTACAATGGAGCCTGCCTTTGCAGGTGAGCGACTATATGATGAAGACAACAAGGGGCGGTTCCTAGCCTTGTTCCGCCATCCCGTAGATAGAGCCGTGAGCATGTTCTACTACCTTCAATCCGCAACTTGGGAGAGGACCTATCGTCCTGAATGGGCTAAGATGACCGTCGTCGAGTGGGCAAATCTGCCTAACTTCGAAGAAGACTACATGATTCATAAGCTGGTCGATAAAAAATTTGGTGAACCCGTCACTGAGACTGATTTAATCATCGCCAAGGAGTTAGTTCGACAACGTTTCGTTGTTGGGTTGATGAAAGAAATGGAAGAGAGCGTTCGTAGGTTCAACATCGTCTTGGGTCTGGATGTGAATAGTGGAAGGAATGCAGAGTGCATGGAGGAGTTCTTCGGGCCGAAGGATGAAACTCCTGCTATTCAGGAAGAGGAGGAGAAGACTCTAGCCAATACTGATACTAAGAATTCGAACAAGCATCCAAAGGTTAGTAGTTCTGTGATGTGATTGCACGTCGTGGAAGTTCCCTCTGTCTCATCGTCTTGTCCTCCGTTTCTTATTTTGCTCCCCAGTTCGATGAAAATAGTCCAGAGTACAAGGCTATAGCCGACAGAAATCGTCTTGACATGATTCTGTACCAGTACGTTGAGAAGTTGTTTGAGGAACAGAAAAAAATAATTGATCATTACTTTGATGAAGACATGGAAGATATCAGCGTTGCGGAGCACCCAGAAGCCAACAAAGAAGACAGCGTCGCAGAACTCTCCCCTGAGACCGAATCCGACTCTGAGGTTCTAGCTGTCGATTCCAGAAACCTTTTAAATGTTGAAGTTAGCGTACCTACTCAAGCACAGAGTAATTTGGTAAACGTCGGAAAAGCTTTTGAGCGCACTAATTCTTCAACCCCATTTTTCTGGCATGTCCCCAAGTGTGGCGGTACCACTGTCCAGCGCCTTTACTGGTGCATGGGCTTGAGTATTGCGAACGAAGTTGGAGGAAACCCCAAGTTTGCAGCCATAGTCGACCGTTCTACATTGCAAGCCTTCAAGCCTTGGACAGGCAATCCCGGGAGGGTAGTGAATGTTGATGTATCAACGCATCAAGGCATAATGGATGCCAATCGAAGGGGTTTCCTTCGCAATGCCGAGCAGCCCGAAGTTGATTTTATTTCTACTTCTGAGTTCCAATTCGCGTACACCATGCTATATTCGCCAAATCACAAGGCACGTATGTTTGCCCTGTTTCGACACCCGATTGAACGACAAGTGAGCAAGTTCTTCTACCTTCGAAAGGCCACGTGGGAGCCAACTTACAATATACATTGGCAAACCATGTCCTTGACAGAATGGGCTTCTCGAGAGCGCGGTGAAAATAATTGGATGGTGCGCAAGCTTGTTGGCAAAGACCCCACCTCAGAGTTGGGTCCTGATGACTTGAAGATTGCCATGGAAATTATACGCACCAAGTTTTTGATTGGACTACTGGACAGATATCAAGAAAGTATTCACAGATTCAATATTTTCCTTGGTATCGATGAAAGTACCCCAAGGAATCAACAATGTATTAACGAATTTACAGAAAGCAGGAAGTCCGACAGGCGGGGCCAGAAGAATGAGGGCAACAGTTATGCCCATCCAGAAGCCAAAGAAGGCAGCCCTGCTTGGAAATCCCTATCTCAAATCCACTCCTACGATGTGGCCTTGTTCAAATTTATTCGTCAAGAGTACGGAAATCAAGCTCGTTTGTTCGAAAGCAATACTGCAGTGCAGTGAATTATGTAATCTTAGGTTTCAAGCAATGTACTAGTTTCCTCTCAGTTTTGAAACGTCTACTCCTAGTCATTTACATGTGCAAGCCGGCAAGTGACTGCCTCTCGTACTGCTCTCATTTATTACCCCTGAAAGTGTTGCCTTCGATTTCGTGATCAGAAAACTGTATCGTGCTTGTTTTGAAAGGATTACTCTGCAGTTGAGTGAATTATTCAATCGTTGGTTTGATTCCAGCTATGAATATCTCCTACCTCTAGTTTATTACATGGACAAAACATATTATTATATTCCGCTCGTCACTTCTACTGCCAAATTACCCGTCAGTCTTGCTTTCATTTTCAGTTGAAGCTTCAATGCTAAGTAACAACTTAGACACCTGTTTCTCGAGATGTAGAAGATATTGCTTGGTAAAGTCATTCAAGATTTCACTCTGAGCCCTGAAGAGTTCAACAACATAGTTGTAGAGTCTGACATCGAGCTCATTCTTGGCATAGAGCGCATTCCATTCGGGTGATCCTTCACTAATCTGTCGCGGAAGAGCAGCGGGAAGAAACAGGTGAGTGACGTGAAGTAAGAGCGGAGCGATTGTAGAGACGCAGGAGTAAGCAAACACGTACCGTTGGGTGAGAGTGAGCATTCATTTTCTTCTGGACGTCTTTCCCAAAATAGAGCCTCATACATTTTTCTTTGTTTTCAGATTTTTCATCGACGCCCATGACTCGATTGAAACGACGAACACTTTCTTCCATTTCATCAGTAAGTCCAACAACAAACCTCCTTCGGAGCGTTTTCATGGCCTCACGCAAGTCCTGTCCCCTGAGTTCAGATGGTTTCTTCCCTGAAAGCTTCGTGAGGAAAAAGTTATTGTCCGTATTGTAATGTGTGGCCCATTCCAACAACGATAAGTCTTTCAACTTGGGATCGTAAGATCGTTCCCATTTTGCAGATTGCATGTAATAAAACTTGCTGACCAGTCTGTGTATTGGGTGCCGGAAAAGAGCGAACAAACGCCCCGGGTGCTCTTCGTCGAAGAGTGTCTCGACCGCAAATTTGACATCCGTTGTGAAAATGACGTCCACCTTTCCTGATTCGACTAATCCCATTTCTTTAGCTCGGATCAGACCCTTTCTGTTAGACGTATCGACATTTACGTAGTTACCTGTACCATATGGATTGAAAACTATTACTTGATTATTATCTGGAATGAATATGCGCCCCGCACCTGCTGCGGTGGCAAGTGTTTGACCCTGTTGAAGCGAAGCTTTATTTGTTAGCAGCAACCTGAACATGGAAGTCGAAAGCAAGAATAAACTCACCATGCATTCGTATAACTTTTTGACTGTCGTTTCCATGGGACGGGTTTCGCGGTGTGTAAAAGATTGCTAAGCAAGTGTTGCCAAAGAGAAGCAAAATCAACAGATTTCGGCTTGACTAACCTGTCGTTCCGCCACTCTTGGGGATATGCCAAAAGAGAGAAACTTCCTCCCCTGTCTTCGCCGTCGCACGAAGGGGTTTGATGTGATGCTGAGCCCAAGATTTATGTGCTTGCTGATTCTCGGCCCCATCGGTATTTTGAGTCTGTCTCCTATCTCGCGTGCTGGAATCACTTAGCGTTCCTGTCGAGGTACTGAATATGAAGGTGGCGAGACCAACGACGGCATAGAAAAGGACGCGGCGATTTTTGTGGTTTATAAGTGAGGAGAGTTTAGCACAAAGTGAGGGACGGGAATCCATCTCGTGACGATGGCGATCGAGGACAGCTGCGAAAGAGTGTAACGTTGCCTGGCGTTAGTCATAAAAAGGTTGCTTGCAATCAATTTCGTGCGGTATGGTAAAAAACCACAAAATTTACACGACGACTTCAACGTTTAGTTCATCTACCAATGAATTTGAGTTCTTGCGAAGAAGAGTGTTATGGTGTAGGACTGCATGTTGGCTGGATGGGTTTCTATTTTTTTTTTGATGAAGCTTCTCGGGTGTATGACGGGTGATTGCTCTTTGCTAGTCGTACTTATGCTTATGTCTTTTTTGCAGCGATACGACATTCGTGAGTCCAGAAGGTCACTGCGGGAAAACTCCCTCGAATGCTATTGCGGCGGTACGTAGAGAAGCAACCCCATAAACGACGACAACTATATTGTGTATTGTACAATACCATACCTACCTACAGAAGAACTCCAATCGCCCATTACGGTATTTTTTTATTCCAGTATGGTTGGTACCTCACGATCTAATTTATAATTGACAATTCGAAAACGATACAACAAACAATAATGGCGGCTTCATCATAATTATCGTTGTCGTCCAATTCCCATCCCCTAGCCGAAGAAAAGATGAGCGTAAAATCAGATTCATCATCAATAAACCGCCGGCGGTGGCAACGCAGAAAAATACGAACATCGTCTAGACCACAGCCACAGCAGTTGACAACATACGATGATAGTCGAAACAGAGTCCTCCTTGGCGCAGCAACTACCCTAGCTATCTGCGTCGTCAATTTCCTTAATTTTAGAGGGTATTTGCATAATACCCATTCTCCGCGAAGGTCACTTCTAAATGATGTCGAAGAACACGAGTCCACGTCCCAATACTTAATTCAAGTTGACGACCAGGCGAGTGACCACGACTTGGGCATCCTGTGGCAAGAACCCCCATTTTCACCTGCAGTGAATGAATTTTACCAGTGTATGGGAAAGCAACTAACTGGTAAAGTTGGAATAGAAGCCGATGGTGCCATTACTACATCACATATTGATATAGCTGAGGATTGGATCGATAGAATGAGCAAACTGGCCTTCATGCCCATAGATGCTTTCGCGTTGGTCAAATCAGGACACGTCAATGATTTACAGGTTATTACAGATCAACCTATCACGGCAGTGAAGTCGCTGCTCTCTGAAAAGCAGCGCGGTCGGATATTGGGGTTATTTCGTCATCCGGTGGAGCACATGGCGAATCAATTGTATAAGATTAAAGCGGAGGAAGGACAAGAAAAGATGTCCTTATTGGAATGGATGGCGAATACTACTAGTACTGAAATTAGAAAGGAGTCTGACATGATCGTCAAAAAGATTGTTGGCGCCAAATCCACAGACAGTGTTAGTATTACTGACCTTAAAATTGCAATGGATTTTGTGAGGGATTATGTTGTTGTAGGATTGATGAGCGAGCAAGAAGAAAGCTTAAGAAGGTTCAATCTAGCCATGGGTTGGGACGGACGCCAAAAGAATGCGGATTGCATGAATGGGATTTTTGATGAGGAGGAATCATCGCTTGATCAACCTGCGGTTGCCCCGAATTCTCCTGAATGGAATGCCATAGCGAAGAGTGAGATATATTGTTGAGCGTTTGCGACCCAACAAGCCATTTGCGATCTCCATCGCACTCACCACTCGTTTTTTCTCTTTCACCATGCAAGGAACGCCTCTTGACATGATGCTTTTTAATCTCATTCAAAAACTCTTTGAAGAACAGTACGATATTTTCAACGAATTCCCTGAAGAAGTTGAAGGTTCCGAGGACCCAGTTTGGTGGAGTGACACACTCAACTCTGACACTATCAAACGCCACTTAGCGCCAGTGAATGGCCCTTTTTCCAATCATGAGGAGGAAACCCCGTTCTTTTGGCACGTGCCCAGAGCAGGAGGGTCCCACCTTCAAGACTTGTATTGGTGCATGAACTTTACTCTCGCAAACCAGGTCGGGGGCGAACGACGGTTTAACAAGCGTGTCCCTCGACACATGCTGGTGGAGTTTCAACCATGGAAAGCATACGGCAATGAAGCCAAGGTCATCAACATTGACATGTACACTCGGAATGGCATCGTTCACGCCAAGAACTTGGGCTTTCTTTCCGAGGAGGATGTCCCCAGGGCGGATATCATTTTTTCAACTCAATTTTATTATACTTCAGTCATTCTGTTTTCACGGTACCACCAAGCTCGTGTGTTTGCGTTCTTTCGCCACCCAGTAGAGCGTGCGTTATCGAGGTTTACATCTCTTAAGAAAACCAACAAAGCATGGGCACATCTATCGGTCGACAACTGGGCCACACACCACACAGGAGAGGCAAACTGGATGGTTCGCCAATTAGTTGGTAAGGTTCAAGATGAAGCAGTTGACATCAAGGATTTAGAGCTTGCCAAGGACATTGTCCGATCTAAGTTTATAGTCGGCCTCTTGGATAAGTACCAAGAAAGTCTACATCGCTTTAACGTTCTACTGGGTGTGGACGAGAGTGACGCCAAGGTAAAGCAGTGTATGCAATCCCATGCATCAGGGGACCGGAATTACACTCCCTTAAAGATCCCGAAAGGAAGCCCAGCTTACGTGACGCTAATGAGTATCAACTTCCTAGACGTAATGCTGTTTCAGTATCTCGAGGAACTCTTTGAAAGCCAAGAACGTTTGTTTCACGAGGTGAAAGGGGAAAAGGTTGTCCATTTGTGATAGTGGTGTCTCGTAGGATGGCGTCCTTTCATTTCAATTTTTTTTTATGACCGTAACAAGAAGGATGTATAGGTTCTACCTCATTAGGAGTAACAAAATTAAACGCATTCTTACATTTGTGATTACATCATGGCCTGCATGAAGTCAATGATTACACGGAGGATGAAACAGGCACGTCCTTGGCACACTTTTTTCGGTAGTCCTTCAACATAATTAACGCAGCTTCTGCTCTCCTCTGGACACCCTCTCCCTTCTGCATCCCTTCAATCACAGGATAATTCTTTTTTTCCTCGGCCAATTCGCCTACGGCATAGTGAGAGAGATGGGCTCCAAGCTTGTTTGCCAGTTCGCAGTCTATCTGTGGCCCATCCTCACCATACTTGGCAGAGTACGGAAAGCCGTAGGAGTAATTGTTTCTCCACAAAGTGACGCCCATTTCGTCTTCGGTCAAGTAATCATGCAGCAACTTGAGTACGAACATATCAGTGATCTTCTCCAATCCAAAATCCTCGGATACGGTATCAATCATCAGACTCGCCAGTTGGTTCCATCCCTGTTTATCTGCATGAATTCTGAAGGCACGGTCGTTGGAAGTTAGATGAAAGAGTACAGGTCAAGTAAATCAAAAAGTAAAAAATCTTGCAGACGTACAATGTTGGAACGTGAGCCGCCCATGACTTGAAGCCCGGTCTCTTCGCTAATTCGAGACCCAAATCCCCCGTTAGCGTAAGGGGGAAAAAGTCGTAATCACTCATCCACCCCCCATTCTCATCCTCGTTCGCAGCCATGGCGAGCCATCGCCAAAAGCAGCGTTGGTTATATTCAGAGACCCCCACCTTGAGCAACTTGTCTCTCATTACTTCAAACTCAGGATGCTTCCTCGCGTCCTTCTCGGTCAGAATCTTGGTCTTCCATCCATTGGCCTGCCATGCCTCTTCCCACGCGTGGAGTAGGTTTTCGTGCCCTTCTTGAGTCATGCCGCAGCAACCGCCCTCTACAGTTTCGAAGAAAGTGGCCATGACAGGTTTTCCATGACCCGCGGCCGGAGGCTCTGCCGTCAAAAACCTTCGTTCCCGTGGTTCGGGGCTGTCGAAATGGTTTATTAAGGCAAGCGCCCCAGCGAAGGCGAGGAACCGCTTCACTGTCTTCGAAGTGAATGCTTGGTATTCCATGGCTCTTCGCGTGCTAATAATACTTTTTAATTGCTGCTTTGTTTACAAAACTTGGTTGCGGGAGGGTTGATCGGTCGTCAACGGGTTCATTTATTTCTTCTACTATATCTCCATCCAGCATGCTGGGCGATGGCAGGAATGACTACGGAATGGTACAATACGATACACTACAACACACAATACACACAACATCCTTCCCCTCTCGAAGAGAGCTGCTAGAGGTAAGTCAGCACAATAGGGGTGTATGAAGTCTTTTCGTCAAATGCGGCATTTTCACGACTACCATAGGAGTCACAGAGTGTGGATCCGGGAGGTCATTTAAGACTTCATTAGTGACTCCATGACCCGGGAGGTTGGTTGTTTCTCCGTGTTATTATTCTCACAAATTACATAGGTAGTAGTAGTCGGTTGTAGTACCGTAGACGTACCTAACCCTACTTTACCTGCGTGGTACATCATTAAGTAGTCATAGGAGTTGGGGGAAAAGAGCCTCTGTTTTGGCAACTAAATTTAAACTGGCTTATTTATGTAGAATTTGGTACTTGAACTCAGTATGGTACTTGTAGGTAGTTTGACCTCCACAAAACAACTGGTACATACCTCGCGTAGTATGAGGATGGGCAAGGGTGAAAGGAGAGTTGATTGGCAGACGAAGGAATAAAAATTAAAACCTTTATAGGTATGGTACCAATGAGATGTGCCGTAGTTGCATTGATTGTTGTCGAATTAATTATCCCAACATGTTCCTAAAAACAAGTTACTAATTCCGTTCAACGGCTTTCTTTGGATAAGTAAGCCATTTTCCAAGAATAAGCCGTTTTAAGCAAAAACAGCTTACTCTTGAGAAAACGGCTTACTTTTGAAAATAAGCCATTTTCTGAAGAGTAAGCCTTTTCAGGCTTAAACGGCTTACTGTTCAGAAAAGGCACACTTTCAAGCTTTCTCGTAGAAACAATATTGATTCCTATGTAATTAGGCTTAATCTTATCAGAAAGACTTACTTTCAAGACTAAGCCATTTTTCTAAAGTGAGCCGTTTTCGATCGAAACGGCTTACTCATGGGAAATGGCCTACTCTAAAGATTAAGCCATTTTCGAAGAGTCAGCCGTTCGGCTTAAATAGGAATAAGCTTCGCAATGGGAATCAGTACTTTCTGGGACTCCGGCATGACACAAACAGAACCTCGACTTCTAACCAACTCTAGAGGTATAGAGGTACGAGATATTCTTATACCTGAGATGATATGGTACCATTTGGTACAGCATACACAAGAATTCCGAAAATGCGACTCTAATTACCTCCCACATCACAACCCCACTCAGTGTTGGTCTAAGAGATAAAATTATGAAATCTAAGCTAAAATGCTTTAGATGGCATATGAGCTTGACAAAAAAGCTTATTTCCCTGAACTCCATAGTATTTCACACTGTTAATCATCCGCGGGTTAGTATTACAGCGGTTCTCGCATGGACGTACTTTTTTAGTGTGTGTTGTAACGGCCAACAACGGTCCAAAAGGGGGGACATGAAAATCATGACTTCTTGGGGTCTTACAACTCAAATAAAAAGGAGGAGTCCATCATCCAGTTCACTTAACCCCATGCTGCCATCATCAAAAAATATGATCACAGTTAAAAATCCTATAGTACAGTTTCCATGATGCCAGGACAAGCAGCAACAGAAACAAAAAAGTTTATCTTACAACTTTCCAGCTTGCTATTCAAATGGAAGACCAAGTGAGGCCAAAATTGAACCCCCTTGAGTCGAAGACACACTGCCTTTTCTGAATTGTCAACGGAGGTTAATTCTGGCCACACTCAGGAGCTTGATTACTCTGTAAAGTAATTTGAAACCAACAGGAAGTTGTTGTAATCTTCATAACATTTTCTTTTTTTTATGGCTTCCGAGAGGTTGTGGGAATTTGTTGGTGCCGAGTTCTAAACTGAGTTGCAACGAAGCTAAAAGCAGTTTAAAAAATCATATCAACTTTATTTCATTGAGACCATGAATTCTAAATTGCATTTCTACCTGACTCAACATAGTTTGAAAGTCAACCCCTTTTTCCTTCATGACATAGTTCCTTGCTGATGCTGGCATTTACACAAACCAGAAACATCACCACATGTTGGTATCTCATGAAAGGTCATATTATAAGATATGTTATGCAAAAACACATCAAATGACAAGTTTCTATGCACACATGACTTGGACTGATATTTCCAAGGAATACCAATGAATTCAACAAAGACTGTGCAACGTCAAAACTGCACCACTGATTTTGGCAAAAGGTTGAAACAGACTTAAGATATCATTCTGGGACCAAATCAACAACTTTTGAGACATTGGCATCAATCAATTGAAGACAAATCAATCTTATTAATTGCAAGTATCATTATGTCTGTAACCATCAACAAGAACAAGATGATTTTGTCATCATCACTCAAGTTTGATTTTATTGTCTCATTGAAACTCAACGCCCATGGTGCTACCCCTCTCCTCTCCCTCCTCACGCAGCTGAAGCTGCCCCTGCAAACACTCCAGAATTTATTTACCTTCATCCAGCTTTTATTGTGTACAAACTTGTTTCATCATTCTGACCATTCCTTCTATCACCCCAAGATATCACTGATGTTGCTGATGCAGAAAACAGAGAATCAGATTATAAACTCAGTGAATATCTTCAAAGCAATGTACAAGGTGGCATTGGACTGGCCCGAGAAGTCAAACTTAGGCATCCCCTAGTTGCCACAAAAACTAGTCTTCTGCGAAACACACTCCCTTGTTGTATGGTATAAGACAAATATCATGAATAAAGAACCCATGCATTGTGATGTTGTTCTCGCTGTAAAGAGGTGGCTTCCTCTGAGCGTCATGTCATTAGGATGACTAATTGATACAAGATGACTAGGTGCACATTCTGCAATATCTTGCAGCACACTAGTATTTGCCTATTTTGTGCAAATTTTGCTTGAGCTCATTTCAAGCCCCCCAAAATGCAACAAGATCATGTGTGTCATGATTCTAAGACAGCTCAATTCAAGGAAAAAGTGCATTTTCATATCTTTAAAGTTTCAAAGAACGGACAAGCAAATCACCAGTGGAGCCAAGCAAGGAAGAGCATGTCATCTTCTGAAGAACATCCTCTGCACAAGTTCCATTCTCCTCATCAAATCTCAAGCCATAAAGTTTGGTTTCACTAAGTCTCGTGGTAACACCAAGGGTAATAGGGCTTTAAAGAATGGTGCTCTCATCTATTGGGGATGTGAAGATTTTTTTGAGGAGACTGGAAATTGAGAGAGGTCGGAGCCCTTTGGTTGTGAGGAATATTGTTTGGATAACTAACAACACAAATGACATTTATGCTCATTACAGTAGCACCAGATCACGTTACAGACATAATTTTGATGAGCTTGGATATGATGTGGAAACTTACAATGATGGGAACTATGGAGTTCACTGGCATAGAGAGAGACAAGAAAAACCACCCAATTGTCCACACCAGCTCCTATGGTATGGACAGGTGAACTTTTGGTCACAGTAAGGTCAGCGAAGACATTCAAGACATTTCTTAATTGTTCTGATTGATTGGCAAATCATCACAGGTGCTGCATTCCTTGTGTTGACACTACCACAGACAACTTCCTCTTCCTCCCTGAGCCCTAATGATGGGTTTGACACCAGAGAAGCCCATGTTGAAGATTCAGAAGGAGAAGAAGACAAGAGTGCATCATAAAGAAATACCACCAATGAGGATCCCACAGTTAAGTCCAGTTCAGTTACAAGGCTGATGTAACTATTCAAGCTACTGAAGGTCACCCAATCTTATCTGCGGATATGGTGTGGTCAGACCTTGTTTGATGGGGATTTCATCCATGTTGAGATGGCAAGAGCACAATGGTTGATACAAAGAAAGTTATTGCCAATGATAGGGATGAAACAATGCATGCTGATCAATCTTTTACTTTGGTTGTAGATCACATGCAAAATGTGGAAATACCAGTCTTGAACAAGTCTGTCATGTTTTGGCTAAGAGGCTGTACCCAAGGCATTTTTTCTACTGCTTGTTGATTCTGCTGTTTCAAATGAAATAGTACTCACATTATATTTCCGAGACAAGTAGAGACGAATAATGCTTATAACATATGGCTCTAAAATTTTTAGTAAAAGTAATGAATAATAAATATCTAAAAGAAAATATCAATGAGACATTACGGACAGGAGATTTTCCAATACCTCATTCAAATTTGTCCATCCATTGGTGACTTGAAGCTAGTTGTAATTTATCTACTTTGCAACATAACGATAGACCAAAGATACCTGATGACTTTGATTGTGTTGACAAGAATGATCTGAAGAGGTGTACAAGCAAACACATATTTCATACACATCAAACTGAAAATCTTGACACTATGACCATGCTGTAAAAATTACTAAAAAATAAGTCATACAATCAAACAAAAAAGATCCACTGAAACTTCAAAATTTGAATTTCCAGAAAAAGATTGAAAAGCAAGTACAACAAATCAGTAAAACCAAATCAACCAAACACTACTTGTAAATACACCTAGTTCCTGAAAAACATATAAAATTCAAGTTCAAGATGCTCACAATCATATGAAATTCTTCTCATCATGATTATGTTGTCAAGCAACATATTAAAGTGACCTAA
>JABMIG010000333.1:0-139255 GCA_013187285.1 Cyclotella cryptica
ATTCCCGATCGATGAAGGACATGGTGAATGATGGAGTACCACGATTTCATTTACAATTCTTGCAGAGGAGAAGTAGGGCCTTCCACCAAAGTGAAACAAAGATGATTTGCAGCTGGGGCATTTGATATTTTTCTTCTTGTGCCAAAAGTGTAAACGAATTTGTATCTTGTTCTGCTCCTCGAAATTCATTTTTGTATTTGATGCGGCTAGAGAGATGCAACTGCTGATATAATATTTGCAGGGGTTGTTTGATGTGGTGAGGAATGTTGCAATATTCTATTTATATATGAATGATGGTTTGTTGTTGTCATTATGCACAATCTGTAATATCATGGACCCTGATGATACCGATGCGGATGACATTTGAAATGATTGAATTATTACTTCTTTGGGCTGAGGTATTCTTAGCTCTAAAAATACCTAGTTAGAAAAAACATAATCGTTTAGATCTTGCTGTTAGTAAAATTGTTAGCAGTCGGCGACAGTCAAACATTGTCCCCTAAACCTTACTAACAGTTAGCAAGAAGTGAGAAAGAATTCATTTCTCCGCCCCCTGAACCGACCGTTGAGTTTGGTGTTAGCTATTCTGTTAGTGAAAAATACTTGCTAACACATTTACTAACAGTCTTACTGCACTTACTAACAATTCGTTTGCAGTGATACTGATTGTCATTTTGTGTGCTGGTCGGCATATTGTATTAGCATGACACACAAGGTTGAATGAATTATTATTTTCCATCCATCAACCCCACAACAAAAATCTGCCTACAACTATTCCACCATGTCTGCCAAAACATTTGACAACCAACACTGGATGATGGACAATCGCTTTGTATTGTACTGCCTGGGACCAATTTCCCCAACCCACATGATCAACAAGACACAATCCTGTTTTCAGTGCCACATTCATGGGCGCTCAAGGATAAGTCATTAAATTGAGTGAGAAATGTTTCTGTTACTAGTCTCGTCACAAACTCAAGAATCTGTCATATTTGCTAGTGGCCATTGTCCTAACGCATCCTGTGACATATCACTTTGATTTTATAAGAGAAACTTCCATAATGGTAAGCATGTTTTGACTCTATCATTTTTGCATGTTAGTGTGACAACATAATTGAGCCTCATAAATGATGCCTCTCTGGTTTCACATATGACCAGTTTACATTGTAACAGGGATTTTGGCCATGCCTATTTATCCTGCAACTGCTTGCAAGCGATTTTTCATTTTGCTGGTTACATATATATCAACCTTTTGCCCTGTGCTGGAACTGGGATGCTGCCATCCCCATACTGGCACTTGTTGTCCAAAATTGATCTGGTGAAAACCTTGGGGACAGTTCTTGGTTGAGGTAGAGACTTCGGTGTAGAACAAAAATTAGGGTTCTCATTCTTATGTAAGTAAATCGACCATCTACCCCATTCCACCCCCTTCAGTGTCATACCATCTCCCTTCATAATCCATCACAATGTTCCTATCCAATGCATGCATCTAAGCACTAATGAATGCAATCCAATGGATCTACTCCAATTACAAACTTGTGGTTACGTTGTAGGGCAATTGCCATAGATCCCAATTGCACACTCATAGATGCTGTTATCAATCTTGTTTTAATGGAATCACAATGTGGTCGCGATAGATCCTGTCATAGATTGATCATGGCAAGGGGTTCAAGAGTATAAAAACATCCAAAAAGACAGCAAAGGCTGATTCAAATGGTCATGATTATTATTCATATGCCACCACCCAGAGCAAGAGATCAGAAGGAGACAATTGTCATAATCCAGATGAGGAGTGTGTAGATGAGGATTTAATGGACAAGGAGTTCTCTAACAATGAAAATGATGAAGCTGTATTAGCAAGGAAGGCACAGTTCTACAACTACTAGGAGGTAGAGAAAAGGATTACTGCTTTGTCTAAAGTATAGGCTCATACTCATATCATTTCTGATGGGTTGTTCAACAAGATCTACAACTTCATGATGTCCATCTAGATAAATCTGACAAAGAGTTACTGAGATTAGTGAGATCAATCCCCAACAAAATTGGATACAAATGAAGAAGAAGTTTGACATCCATACTATCGACACCAGTGTTTTTGACACATTGTACCATCCAAGCTGAATGACCTTTGTGGCATCCAACAGTGCAGTATTGGGTCTAGATTCTGCTTTAGATGAATGGATGGGATTTCCAAGGATCAAAGAAAGGAAAGATGCTGCATCTATATCAATGGGTGGGTGTGAATGCAAGAATGGTACTTGTCATACTGGGAGGTGTTCGTGTTTTAAGGCTGGATTAAAATGAAAATTCAAAATGCCATGGGGGCATCAACAAGACATGCCAAAATAGGACACATATTACACATACCTGTACTGACACCAGTGCCAGAATGGGGCATCCCATATGGTCACTATTGCCAGTGTGGGGCCAGTGCCACTTTGGGGTTACAAGATGATTGTCCAGTTCCAGCAGTGGGCATAACACAATCTCATTTTGAGTTCAATTCCAGCACTGGAATCCTCATAGTGGCGTAGTGCCAGTACGGGGACATCAGCGTCCCAGTTCCAGCACTGGGCTACAAATCAGTCCCAGTTCCAACACTGGGCAGGTGCCAATATGGGGGCTAACATATATGCACCCACCCTCATGTAAACAAGTAGAACTGCTAAGCTGGTCAGCTCCAGCAAAGGTTGAATTCCCAAGAAGTCCGCTGCAGCATGCAACTTCTACCTTAGGAGCTTTTTGTGTTCTTCCAATCATGTTCCACCCACTGATCATGGTCTTCATGAGTATCAACATCTCTATCAAGCGTTTTTTTTCATTTTCAACACTAAAAACTCTGTCATCAATGCATTGTCGTTTACTTTTTCAATGATCTTGTTTAGGGATATCTTCATCATTTAACACATGGCTGTGGGCAACCTTGAAATGTTGTCTCATAGAGGCCAGAGTACGTCCAAATCTCATGAATGTTCTGTTTCCCAGATCAAGTTTGCGAATCGAATCAGAATTGGTGCAGCAGAGGAATTCTGATTTACATCCCATGCAGTTGACATGCTAGCGAACTTTACAGTAAAAATAAATTTTCTTTCTGTAATCGGCAGTTCAGAGCAACTGTAGTGAAAAATGATTAAGCAATGAAGGGTTGATGAAGATGGAAAGGAGCAACAATATTCCAACACCAATTCCGGCCAGTTTCCTACAAAAAATCAATGGGCCCTGCACCATCAGATGTTTGAGCATTGCTTCTGATAATACTAGATCCTACTTAACGTATCCGTGGGTACGTAGTGCCAATTTTAAGCCCGGCCGTTGGTTGACATCATTTTTCTGAACAGCCACAATACTTCCTCATCCCAAAATGATTTCTCAACCAAATATTCTCCAACCTGTGGTTTTTAACACTAATAATATCCATGGCAATAAGTATGGTAACCATGCTGGCGGGTCATCAGCACCAGCAGCCACAGTCCCTGAGTGCGCTCACAAGTGGGCAATGCCCTTGCTCCAATGTCACCACTTCAGGGGGCTCAAAAGAATGCCACCAGACGGACTGGCATCTCTTCTGCAACTTCCAACAATCAAATGGGTTTTGATCAAGTGGAAGTCACAAATTCTCACAACAAGGAAATGACAACAAGTCAGGAAGATGATCCATTGAATAATGATGATCACTCTCCCAGCAAACACCACCCCCTGCAGACACAGAAAAAGAAGATAAAAACACAAATCACCAGATGGTCTGATTCTGTGGGGCTGAACCCCATGAGAATTTCTGAGTGCCTCAGTTTTTGCTGCAATTAGGAGTCCGTGTCCACGTGGACCACAAAATTTTCCTGCCACAGACAGACCACGAAAGAAGTTTTGTTGCACACATTGCAAGATTGTATTGCGTATTATACTGTACTACAGTTGCATTGCATTGCTCTATGTAAAAACATGCCAAATACTATTACGTAACTAATAAAATAAAATCGTTTGCACCATGGCGATGTTTGACGCTGCCACTGTATCACCTCATTCATGAAAAGTACCACAACACCCAGTCTGACATCACCTGCAACCATCCTGTTGCTTGATTCCGTCAGATTCCTTTTATTTTGGGAGAATTTGCACCATTTCTACAGTGTTAATTTTGTTACACATACAACCATTCTGTCCGGAGGGGGGGGCAGATGTGCATTGAATGTTGAGTGAATGTAGGTAGCTATTTTTATTATTATTCCCTGATTATTCCTCTTCATCATCCCCTAATCTATGCCTTCAATGCTGTTCATTTCTGTGTTGTCTTGGGTGAGGTGTCCATCAGGTTTTGATGGTGACATTTTGCCTGCCAAGTTAGACATCACAGAAATGAGAGGTGAGTGTTTTCTCTTCCACTTTTCTCTTTGTGGTCTGTTGATGCCTCCCAAGTGCTGTGTCAGCTAAGGTAACTGGATGTGAGACGAGTTTAGTCAAATATAGTTCATTTTTACACTCCGCCTGCTTGAAGCATCCTCCCGACTATCTAGTACTTCCTTCCACTTTGAAGTTATTACACCCCTTTCTTCATCCCACTGACACCCTTGACTTGATAACAATTCAACAAGACTCGCAACTCACAAGTATTGTAAGTTTGGTTTGTACTAAAATTTCTCTTGCCTTTCTCTCAACATCCAGCATCTTTCCTTCAGCCTTCTTCCTCTTTTGCAGTTCCTTTGTTGTGTTTCAATAACCTTCTTTTGTGCAGCCAAAGCAATATCATCATCTGTCAAGTGCCACATCATGTCAAGTTAAAGAGCTTGCTGTGAGTTATTGTTTGTTGAATGTTCTCAATTCTCTCTGTCGAATGCTGCACTGTCACTAACTTTCTGATTATCTTCTTATCAGAATTTTTATGACTTCTCCATTGTATCCATTATACAAAATATTAGTGTAGACCCTGTTTGTTTATTGGCTGTGAAGCATGGTCATGTTTGTTGCATTGTAATTGTCACCCATTTCTCTCGTGACTTGTGCTAGTCATGCTCAGGTCAATGGAGCGGGGTAATACTTTTCCCATAACACATAATTGTGTTCTCTGGAGAAGCACATATCAATCACAAGCACGGAAGTGCATTAGAGATGGGTTTGGTCCCTCCAAACACAACAAGTCCAACCATCCACATCAGAAAAGTAGTAGTATAGTTGCCAATTAACCTAGAGTCTGATAGTACCTTCAAATTCATTTCAAATTGAGTCCTGAATGAACCATAGCTTTGGTCGGTCTCTTGATTGACTGTAGCAGTATTTGGTACTCATGGACAAATAATAAACCCAAGAGTCCTTGCCTCTGCCAAAAATCCTATCTCCATTCTGCCTCAACTACTATCAAACAAGTAAGCAAAGAAAAGCAAAAATATCTTCTATGTCTAAAATATACCTTCAACTGGGCAAACAAACAACAATGATCCTAGCAGGGTGATAGATGACAAGCAAGACACTGCTGCAATGTGTCTTGTGAATGCACTGGAGGATTAGCATTGCCAACTGGACATTTTCATCTGCTCCCTCACATCAATGCTTTTGAAATTGATAACAAAACTTCATTGAGCAAATCACTAGAGAAGTGTTTACGCCATGCATATTTTCAATTGACATCAACTCCTCAAATTTTGCATCACCCAATGACTGCGCAATGTTGTTTCATCATGTACATATTTCTTCACTTTTGAATAATTAATTGATTTAAGACCATTCCCATGTTCCATTTGTTTTCCAAACAAATATTTGGCTCTGGTCCCTGTTCTCATCACAAGCAATAATTACTGAGTCTTTGGTGATTGTCATTGATTTTGTGATAGCTGATATATTGTCTGCATTCTTCTAGTATTGCTTGCTCTGTATGTTGATCAGCTCAAAATAGCAAATATAATATATGTTAAGAAACGTTCAATCCCATGGAACAGGTAAGGTCCTCACAGGGGACCTGATGTAGGTTGCTCAATATCTAGAACAAGATAGACCAAGTTTAGGACATTGATTTAATTAAGGAAAAATAGAAAAATTGGTCTCAAAAATGAATAACCTAGGGAATTGGAAACTTTTGGGATGACTCCAATTTCATTTTATGATACATGTCAGTCAGTAGGTGTTTGCCCAAGCTAAATGTATCTGCATGATTTTCCTTGACCTGGAAAGCTGACGTATCTTTTCTGCCGTATCCAGACATCAACTTAGCCTCAATTTATTTTAATTCCTTAATATCTGTAATTGCAACATTTGTTATCACCAACAAGTACGATTCCCTGTAATCTAAGATCAAAACAATAAAGCCATTACAATTACAAATCTCTTTGAACTGTAATTTGATGGAAATAAATAATAATCACATGCACTTGTTACTATTCCTTAGGAATTGTATCCATTTCTATGGCATACATTTTTTTAATTCTCTGGGAATTATCCCCTCATGACAGTCTATAGAACTCCAAATGAAAGGAGGATCCAGGCCTTGGTATAGTCATACAGCTTTTGTCACATTTATATCTTGCCAAAAAATGCCCTAAAATTTGTGGATGTCGAAGGGCCGGTTAGGAAAGAAACTGCTGGAGTATGGGTTGTGAATGCCCTAGAGGTATACTTTCATCTGCTCCTGATCACTGTTTATGAAATTGATTACAAAACTTCACCAAGCAAATCACTACAGAAGTGTTCACATCATACTTACTTCAATTGAAACTTGAGTCTACAAATTATAAGTCACCCAATGACAGATACAATGCTCAACAACAGATGCAATGCTGTTTTATCATACACATATTTGCCATTTCCTCATACACATATGTCTTGGTCTTATTCTTCCTATTTATATTAATTGCTTAAAAGTCTTTCCATCCTTTCCATGATTTATTTCTTTTTTCAAACAGCATCTTCCAACAAAAAGTGACATGTTATAACTGCACATAATAGGTAATAAATACATTAGAATGACTTCTCCGCCAGCTTGGACAAGCCCTGTTAGTTATAATGTACTGCAGTACCAAATGCCTACTTTGCAATCGAATTCACAATGTATTTTGCAAGAGACAATATGCCCACATCATGAAACATAGGGTGCTGAATTATCTTAAATAAATTGATTGTCGTAAAATAACATTTTAAAAAAATAAATATAATTTCTGAGAAAAAACTTGTGTCAGCTGCTATTATTGATTGTGGTTGGCAAGAGAGGTGCACCAATTTTCGATCGGACTTTCTTTGTGATTGTGGAGTTTACACATGGAATTTCCACAATTGAAGATTCACGATGTTATGTGTCTGTCCATGGTAGCCCAATTTGTGGTGCCAACACAGTTGTGCAAACTATTTCAAGATGTTCAGCCCAGCCAAATCACCCACCCATTGCCGTACAAAAGAAGATAACCACACAAAAAGACAACCACACAAATCAACCACCCAGTGCTGCACAAGGCAGAATCAGTGTTGAGACAAACATGGAAGGCCTTGTTTTTTTTATGGTGGCCCTGTTCCAACAAAAGAGGAGAATCTCAATGTTGCACATGCAAAAAATACCAGTCCTATTATGCTTTCAATCTTCCTGACAGGAACCTTACTTGTTTTCTTTCTGTTCCAGAGGAAAATATTCGAGGATCCCCAAAATTTTGTACTTAATCTACCAAGATGTGCTCAGCATTGGAAAAGCTTCATTTAGAGCAGCAATAGTTGAAGAGTTCAATCAAAGTAGACACACAAATAGGGGTCAGCCAATAACCTGCACCACTGATATTGAAGACCTTCTGCTTATTTGGAAGGGAAGTGTCTTAAGTTGTCTCCAGCTCAATTAGAGGAATATTCACAGTCTCAACACTCAGAATATAGTGAATGCAGCAGAACACTAAAAAATATTCTAAAGGCAGCAAATCCAAGTCAAGGACCAACAATCAAGAGGAAGCAAATAACATTCACAGCAGCAGCTTCCATTGAGACTATCCTTCAATCCAAGTTCAAATCAAACAGAACATTTTAAAGATAGTTGCCAACCTAAAGGCAACATTACAGCTGATGTCATAGAAGATTTCAACTAGAGAGAGATTCAAAAGAGAGCAAACAATCACAGCTGAGGTATAAGTAACCTATAATTCCTATTTTTGCCTATTTCCCTTTTGCCTTCCATTTGTTCCCCACATTGGATTCATTTCTTTTTATTTGATTAGGATGCCAAATACAAGGTTGTACAAACCATCCTGTGTTCTCATTAGAAAGCAGGGAAAGCCATGCTGGCCAAGGTGTGATGGGTGATGGAATATCCTGATGAATGGTTAGCTTATGACAAGATTCAAAAAGACTTGAGAGACGCTTTTGAGACAAAGAATTGGAATCAAAACGGGATAAAAGGACCAAAACTCTTCATCTGTCAAGATGTCTGTCAGAACAAATGCAAAGGCTCAGCAAAATGAGAATGAAGAACAGATGTCTACATTTGCTATTGTCTGATTTTTGCATCTATAGGATGCAAAATGCAAACATGTGTCACAAACACCAGCTGAATACTCTGGAGAAAGAGATTTGGTAGTAGTGAATTATAAACTAGTTTTTTTCCTGTACAATTTTTCTTCTCAAACTTACTATTTATGTCATGCTTCTTCTCAAATCACACACCCTGAGTATCACAAGAGTACCTAATTTGTTTCCTCAATATCCTCACATCTAATGCTTAACATTCTTTCCTTTTTAGATTCAATACCAGGGTCTCAAAAGTGGTCTCATGAGTATCTTGTCTACTATTTCCCCCTGTTTCCTCACAGTTATATCTTTACCTTTTACATCCAAGTTATGATCAACGTACACTCCTTTTTCAGTATTATCCTTTCTCAGGCTTCCAAAAGGCGATGTGTAGTATATGCATGGAAGATGTGATTGACAGTCCAGATGCTAATGTTGCTGACAGACATGGACACAAGTTAAAGACAAGTTGTTATCACATAATGAATTTTACGACCAAGCCAAAAACCAAATATGCAGTAGATTGGAGCAAGTGTCATCATGATAGCAAAGAGAGCTTTCAGGCAGAAAGTGATTCCACAGACCTGAAGCAGTCTTTTCTAGAGGGAATGAGAAAGGCTGGTAAGGCTGATTCACTTCTTGGCAAGAATTGCATGAAGTGCAGCAAACCTCTGCTTCCCTTCCATGAGGGTGACATGTCGACTGATCATAGGTGTTGGAGTCTACAACATATTTGATGATCTTGAAACGAGATCAAGCAATACAGGTTGAGTGGTCCATTGCCATGATGTATGGTCACTCTTTGTTTGGTTTAGACTATTGCATGATGTGGTAGATGAATCACAGTAGGTTTGAATGGAGCATCACAGTAGACATGAAGAGCATACAGTTGGGGCTAAAAATTGACCAGGTTGCTGAGCTGTGCAAATGACGGCATTGCCTGGTTGTGTTGTTGGTATCCCAATGATGTGGAGGCAGAGTGAACTGTACCTGTTTGAATGCAAGTGGGGTCCAATAGTTGACAGTATTAAGTGGATACAATGGTGGAGTGATGATTACATATTAACATACGTATCCCTCTACATACGTAGAGTAGGCTCCAAGAGCTATTCATTTTGCGCAACAGAAGACGTACATCAACTAAGAGCTCATAAAATAGAATGACAGTTTGATCACGAGCATCATGGTGATGCCACCTCTTCTGTAGTTGTTCTATTTCTTCCAGCACAATAATCTACCTCGGCACGCATTGCCGCCCACACAACAATCCACCTGACTTGCACACAGCATGACCACCACACCTAGCATGGCTGACACATGCTTCACCCAACAAGCAACGATGCGTGAGCATGTCCAAGACAGCATTGCCAAGCTAGTCCTCCCAAAAAAACGCGAGCGGGCAGTACAACCACAAAGATATCACCACTTTCTTCACTTCTGTCGCTCGTGTTCTCAAGATCACGTTTAACCCGGCTGACCCGGGCAACGGAATGGCTCAACTCCTCATCAGCAGCACGGCCACACCATCCAGCCTCCTCTCCACCATCAAATCCACTGATGTCGCCACCGTCGCTTCCATGCTAGCTGCATCTCAAGCTGCAGTACAGGCAGCCAGCATGGCCACTGTCACCGTGCTACCAACAATCACCACTCGTGCGGATGCTCAGGAGGAGGCAGACCGCACCAACCAAACGAACCAGGCCATCATCGGGGCCAAAGAAGGAGCCACCAAAGCCATTGTCCTGCAAGTTGGCAGCGACATCACCGACACCGTCCTCTGCTCCAACAACACCAATCTCAACAGCATCAATGACTACAAACTCCATGAGCTCGTCAACGCAGCCATCCAAGGCGCCGACCGCCCGGACACAGCCAACATCCTTGGCCTCCTCACAGCCATACTCTCCTTCAAGTTCAACTTTCAATGCAAGGTAAGTTTGAACATGGAGCTCCTTCGGGCCAAAGTTGCCTGCATCCACTCGTACGGCATCACCGTGGACGGCACGCAGCTCACCATCATCCTACTGGCCAACATCGAGCTTGCAGCCAGCAAGGACTACGGACGCAAATTTTGTCCCACCATCCAAGCCATCCGACGCAAACACCCATACAACCACACCCACAACGCCGCCAGCATCCAGGCCATCCTCGTCAAATGTGTGGGCGCTGACGCCATCCGCAAACTCAATGTGGCACCCGCCCGACACCCAAGCAGCGCAAACATGGTGTCAGACCAGGCTTCCTACCTCACCAAACTCCTCTGGGAACAAGCCTTTGGTGAGGTCAACAACCACAAGGAATCCACAGCGGCGGTGCAGTCAGACAGCAACACTTCTGCTGAGGCCAGCTGATGCCGCAAACGCTGCGACGCCACACCCACACCAAAGGGAACTCGCCGTTGTTTGAAGTCACGCAACAACACATGTCAGGACTATTGGGACAACACCTGCCCACACTGCAAAAAGTTCAAATGGTACCGCTAGCATCCCAACATCCCACATGACAATTGCTTCTGGAACAAAAAGTACAGGGGTTACTGCCCCAAGGGCATTTGCGACCAGATGGAGATAAGGTACAAACCTTGCCACAAATTCACTGCGGAATTGGGAGGCTATCCAGCAGACTCTAGCGACTACTAGGGTGACACAGATTGATGGGGTGGGTCCGCTAAGACGGTAGACAGATGGATAACAGTTATAAAGTCAAAATATGCTACACAATTACATAATTACAATAAAACCCCTTTTTATGTTTCTTTGAGCAACGCTTATTCTGTTCTCCCAGCCTTTGCTGCAGACCCTCCTGACACACACCTATACACTACCAGCACCCCCCCCCCCCCCCCCTGCACGGCAGCACCTTCAAGTACAAAGTACTATGCTGCTTCCTCAAATGCCAACGCAAGCAAGACCAAGCCACAGTCGACAATGCAATCCTTGACCACCATATCACCTGGGCCGAGGACCTCCGCACCACAGTCGCCAAGACCAACACACACTGCCACAAACGCCGCACCATTGACCTGGCACACACAACCAAGACCCGCCGGACACCCTCTATTGCCCGCCGTGGCGCCAACCTGGCTGTGGCCCTGGCAGAGACCATCAAACGCACCACCCAACAATACCTCCAGACCACCAAGCATGTGCAGTTTCACACTCTGACATAGGCCAAGAATCTGGAGCTTCCAAGTGGAACTCCATAGGTCTCCTTCACATTGTTTGATACAAAGGAAGGACTCAACAGTCATAGGATATGAGTTTCTCAGAAACCATAGCCAATCAAGACTTTCCTTCCTAAGAATCCACCATACATATTGTAGGTGTTTTCTTAGGTTGAATATCCACTGGCAGCTTTCCTTCTCAGGAACCTTCCCATGGGGCGGTTCCTTTAAGACAGTTGGATATGGGGCAGTCATGCAACTGCCACCTATCACTGCCAATCTCTTAATGATCATTTATGTCTCATTCGAACATGAGGCATGTCTCACTTGTAAAACCTAAATGATAAGCTCACAATTTACCGACAACAACAATCTCTATTACCCTATCTTTGCTAATAGGTATTTAGTATTTTGTTTCTCCCAAACGGCTTAGGTCACTATCTATAGATAGCCGTTTCTGCGACCTTCTCGCGTGAAAGCCAACGAAAAGTTTTTTTCCCTCCACTCCGTCACTCGTGCTCCGTTGCGCAAGGAGACCCGTCGTCAGCTACGTCATACGAGAGTGTGCAAAATGCAACTACGTCGCGTCAGCCACGAGAATTCACGCACGTCAGCGGTACCCCTAGGAGCTTTTTTAAAGCCCTATTCATCAGTACACGCCTAGGTGATGCACTTAAGAGAATGAGCACCTCAAGGGCAGTCCCTGATGGACTTAAAAGCCAAGAGTGTGAGAGGAACCCGGGACAGAATAAGCCGCCCGTTCCATACATACCCGAAAGGAATGTAGTTCAAGATGCTTTGGCAGTAGATACTACCGCCAGCACGATGAAGCTCACCCTACCGGGTAAGGTAGAGCTGAGGGTATCCGTATGGTCAAACGGTACCCCTGAGCAATTCCTGATGCATGTCCAAGCAGCCCTGGATGCCGTGAGGCAGAAGGGCCATGATCTGACATATGATAAAGTCTGCAAGGACCAGAAGGATTGCATCAAGAAGGCAACAAAGGCCGAAGAAGCTTTTAAAAGTTACTCGGGATCGGATGCAAATCCTCCCGAAGAAAAGGCTTATGAAAAGGCCCTAGAAGCCGCAAAGAAAGCTGACGAGGCTGTTACGTCCGTCATCAATCAAGTGTTCAGCCTCTACTCCAACCTACTCACGGAGGAAGCAAAGCGCCCCTGAAAGAAGATCGTGAGTGAACAAATTGACTGTTCTCCATGGACGGATATCTACGGGGAAGAACATCCCGAGAAGCGTGAGCAGTCTTGGGGGTCATTCATGGAATGCGTCAGCTTCCATTTGTTGACCGTGTTCCGTAATGACGCTGCTGAGACCCAGCGCTTCTACATAAGTAACGGGTTGAAGAAGCCCAACAGGGTTTTGATTCGCCAGTTCATCAGCCGCATCCAGCAGCTGAATGGCTACTTGGACTTATTGCCCTGTCTTTACTACTCCAACCGTGCCACCAAGCTCACCACTGTGGTGAAGCCGTTCGATGACCCGGACCTAGCTAGTCACATATTACGCATGGTCCCAAGGAATTGGCAAGACCAATACGAACTCAGTGGGGCATCGGTACCCCAGAGCGTTCGGAAGCTTCTAGAAGCACTCGAACGTATCGAAAAGGCTTATCCAACCGACAAGGATCGTGATGGGCCTAAGAGCTCTGCAAAGTCTGGCGACTCCTCCAAGCAGAAGATGGTTACGTTTAAGGATCGTATCCCACGTAAGCGTACCACAAGTGCGAAGCACTGTATCTTGTGCAAGAAACATGGGGGCGCGCACACGACCCATAATACGCAAGACTGCCGCAAGTATGCGAAGGATGGTTCCTTCAAAAAGGATTTCACAGGAAGAAAGCCCCGTGGACCTTCGCATTCTATTGAGGCTTCTCCTCGCACCAATAGTGCCTATGCGCAATTGTCTGCAAAGATCGAAAAACTTGAGAAATCTAACAAGAAACTCAAGCGTTCGCAGAAGAAACGCAAGCGCCGTCACGAAAGTGACAGCGATGACTCCGACTCGTCCTGAAAGGATGGGTGCGGTAGTACAGGGGAATTAACTAAATGTTGTAAGAAACTAAAAAGTAATAAACAACCAAGTGATACTTACCCCTGTCCGAGTAAAACTACCGTTAACTCAAATTCAAGTATTAATTCGAATAAAGAGTTTATAAAAGATTTAAAAAATCTTAGTAAGATACCGGAACATTCAATTTCAAATAATCGAATTGTTTACAATACTACGACAAAGCAAGATCAAAAAAGTCTTGCAGCAAAAGTCAAAAACAGCACACAGAGTGAGATAACTGCCGAATTGTCGGACCCCGAACTGTCGGGTGCCTTTCTCAATAGTGTGAACACTTCTTTCAAAAGTCAAACAGAAGGAAGAGTCACAGCTGTAGTGGCCAAAGCATGGCACACCTTAGCAACTGAAAATCAACTTCCACAGAGACACGAACACTCGAGGAAGAGTTGCGCTAGTAACAAAGTCCTTAAGGTTCTACTTGACAGTGGATCTGATGGTGACTTGATGTTCCATGAAAAGGGAGCATCCATGCATTTCCCCTACTTGGCTAGGCAGGTGCCAAATTCTTGGCACACGTCGAATGGGGACTTCCTAACTAAAGGAAGGAGTGAAGTTAATCTTCAATTTTTTGATGATTCCAACAGCAAGGAGTATCTGGTGAAGCCAGACGTTGTGGAATATGATAAGAAGAAGATGGCCAAGCCAATGTATGACCTCATTCTTGGTTGTAATGCCATGAAAGAGTTAGGAATTGTTCTAGATTTTCGAACAAAAGAAATAACAATTGATGGCGTCATTTTGCCAATGAGGGACATCAATAGTCTGACTAAGTCAACAATGGACAAAGCATGGGCTGTTAACAACAGCATGGCTCATGAACCCAGCAATACGCGAGATGCGACTCAGCAAGTGGTACATATCCTAGACGCTAAATATGAAAAAGCAGACCTCCAATCAGTTGTTAGCACCTGTACTCACCTTAGTCTCCAAGACCAAAACAAGTTACTAGAGTTACTCACAGAATATGAGGAACTTTTTGATGGAACACTAGGTGATTGGAAAACAGACCATGTCTCCCTGCAATTAAAGGAAGGCGTAACGCGAATACCTAGGGTATATCTTAACAAGGACTGGCATCAAGCCACAACCAAACAAAGTACAAGCGATACTCGCAATTACGCCACCAAAACAAGTCAAAGACCTCTGTAGGTTCCTGGGCATGGTCCAGTACTATCAAGATCTTTGGGCAAGACGTAGTGAAATGCTTGCCCCACTCACCTCACTTGTAGGGGAGTGTGGTCATACCAAAGTCACCAAAGCCAAGAAGACTAAAAAGCGACCTTGGTACTGGGATGAGGTACATCAAATAGCATTTGATAACGTAAAAGCTGCTATCGCTAAAGATGTAGTTTTAGCCTACCCTGATTTTTCAAAGCCATTTGAAATATTTACTGATGCCTCGTCTAAACAACTTGGTTCAGTGATAACTCAAGGTAACAGGCCTCTTGCGTTCTTCAGTAGGAAGTTGTCTGAGACGCAACAAAGATACAGTGTGACCAAAATTGAAATACTGGCTATAGTGGAGACACTAAAAGAGTTCAAAGGTATACTGTGGGGACAACAAATAAAGGTCTTTACAGATCATAAAAACCTATTCCAAGATGCCCTTGGATTAACCTCAGACCGAGTATACCGATGGAGGTTACTCCTAGAGGAGTATGGTCCCGAAATCGTGCACATAAAAGGCATCCATAACACTGTTGCTGACGCCATCTCCAGGTTAGACTTCGGTCCGATCAAGGATGACAATGCCAATTGGATGACGTTCACGAAATGCTGGTGTCATTACACTGAGCGTGATTCAAGTGCTAACAGCACTTCTACTCACCAAGATAGTATCAATCTGGTGTTTGCAAATTGCAGCGACGAAGATGCAATTTACCCATTAACAGTGAAGGAAATTGCACAAGCCCAGGCGACAGATGCAACTTTAGAAAGGCTTAGTAGACATGACAAGTATACCACTCAATTAGTAGAGGATACACATTTGTTGTGTAAGGATGGCAAGATGGTCATTCCCACATCCCTTCAAAGTCGAGCAGTTAGCTGGTACCACCACTACTTGCAGCATCCTGGACACACACGTCTTGAAGAAACGTTACATGCAGCGATGTATTGGAAAGGAATGCGAAGTACCATCCGATCACATGTCAAAAACTGTCGTATATGTCAAGTCAACAAACGACACAAGCATAAGTATGGGAAACTCCCTACTAAGCTAGTCATCACAAACCCTTGGGAGGCATTATGTGTGGACCTTATTGGACCATATACCCTCAAAGGTAAAGATGGGACAGAAATTGACTTTATGTGTCTTACTATGATCGATCCAGCTTCCAGTTGGTTTGAAATAATAGAACTGCCGGTAACCACAGATGCGGTTACTCCCACGGATAACAAAGGGCAAAAGGGCAATAAGACTCATAATACACCTAAATTACCATACTTTGACAAGTCATCTGCAATGATCAGTAATTTAGTTAACAAGACCTGGTTTAGCCGTTATCCACGTTGTCAATACATTATCTATGACAATGGAAGCGAATTTAAACTTCACTTCGAAGCCCTTTGTGAATCATATGGGATCAATCGTAAGCCAACCAGTGTCAAGAACCCACAAGCAAATGCAATACTGGAGCGGGTGCATCAAGTAATCACTTCAATGCTCTGCACTACTGCACTAGACATGGCCGACACAGTAGTAGCCAGTGACATAGATGCGTTCCTAACAAACACAGCATGGGCCATTCGCTCAACTTACCATACAGTACCTAAAGCCTCCCCAGGTGCAGCTATCTTTGGTCGGGACATGTTGTTCGACGTGCCTTTCCTTGCTGACTTGAACAGAATAGGAGAACATAGGCAGCGCCAGACTGACCTCAACACGATGCGGGAAAATCGCTCACGCCGTGATTGGGATTATAAAGTTGGTGATCAAGTACTTCTTAGAAAAGATGGTATTCTCCGCAAATCAGAGAGTTGGTATGAAAGTGATCCTTGGACTATCACAACTATTCATACGAATGGGACTATCAGGGTTCAACGCGGTACTAAATCTGAACGATTTAACATCAGAAGAGTCACACCTTTTTTTAACCAACAGCCTTAACTTAAGCATGGTATTTTTTATGTGGCACCTCCCTCTTCTGTACAACACTTACGCTTTAGCGAGTCACCTTACAGGGGTTATAGGTTAATTTTTTTTCCTTCATGGGTTTTTTTCCTCTTTTTCCACCTGATACTCCATTTGTGGGGGCGAGTGACATAGGCCAAGAATCTGGAGCTTCCAAGTGGAACTCCATAGGTCTCCTTCACATTGTTTGATACAAAGGAAGGACTCAACAGTCATAGGATATGAGTTTCTCAGAAACCATAGCCAATCAAGACTTTCCTTCCTAAGAATCCACCATACATATTGTAGGTGTTTTCTTAGGTTGAATATCCACTGGCAGCTTTCCTTCTCAGGAACCTTCCCATGGGACGGTTCCTTTAAGACAGTTGGATATGGGGCAGTCATGCAACTGCCACCTATCACTGCCAATCTCTTAATGATCATTTATGTCTCATTCGAACATGAGGCATGTCTCACTTGTAAAACCTAAATGATAAGCTCACAATTTACCAACAACAACAATCTCTATTACCCTATCTACGCTAATAGGTATTTAGTATTTTTTTTCTCCCAAACGGCTTAGGTCACACTCTCAACCAACTATGCTTCTTCCACCATGACGACATTCCCATGGTCACTTACGACTCAGGGGCTGACGGACACTAACTCAGGGAGGCCGACCACCATGCAGCTGGCCTACCAATATTGAAACCCTCTACCAAACATTTTGGTGTCGCTAACGGCAGCACCAGTCACGGTGCCCATGCAACTCGGTTACCCTTCCCAACACTCTCTCCACTGGCAACACAAGCTGACTCCTTCAATGACTACCCTAATCTCTCATGAGTGTCCGCAAAACGGCAGACAAAAAGACAGTATCCATCTTTACGCGGGACGGTGCCACCGTTCACGCAGAAAAAGACACCCTCATCACCTGTCAAGGAGCGCCCATACTCATTGGAGTGTGCGACGCCCAAGGACGCTATCGCATTCCACTGGAACAAACACACGGACAATGGCGGCCCCGCCATCCTAGCAAGCGCGCCCAAGGTGCCCTCCACAATGCCAGCAGTGTCTATGACCTACCTTCAACCAAACAGGCCATCAAATGGTTACATGCGGTATGCGGCTACCCTGTCAAGTCCACCTGGATCAAGGCCATCAAGGCCGGCAACTTCCACGGATGGCCGCTGCTCACGGCCACGAACGTACTCAAATACTACCCTGAAACCAGCAAAACACCCAAGGGGCACCTCAACCAGACCCACAAAAATGTTTGCTCCACCAAACCGAAGCAACCCTTCGAGGAACTACGCACAAACCAACTCCGGTGATGATACAGGTAAATCTCGTATCGGTCACCAAGACCACTCATTCTACGCACAAAAGGTGTGCACAAAGACTAGCACTCATAAAATAGCAAAACCAGTTTACTATGTGTATCTAGTCTGATGCCCAGCATCTGTAGTTTTGCTATCTCCGAAACAGCTTCGTAACACCATCATGGCCGATGCATGTTTCACCGCTCGTGCCACCACACGAGATCATGTGAAGGCCGCCATCACCAAACTTACGCTGCCTCGCTGTAGCTAAGTACAATTATGGCCTAGGCCATACCCTGACCTTGGGACCTGTTAGCAGCCTTGGGACCTGCTAGCGGCCCCACAGGCCTAGGCCATACCCTGACCTTGGGACCTGTTAGCAGCCTTGGGACCTGCTAGCGGCCCCACAGGGCTGTTGGCAGCCTTGGGACCTGTTAGCGACCCCCACATGGTCTGGCCTTCAGCCACTTGCACAGCCACCGAAACACCCACATCTGGGACTGCTCTTTGCCTGCTAGTGTAGTTCGAGCCACCGTGCTCATAAATCTAGTAGGTAGATTTTATCACCACCATGGTGCTCTTCTTCATACCTACTTAGACTTCTTCATCTCCCCTCAGACAACACCGTCGGCACCTCACCTCTGACCACACACGGTCACCACCTTCTTCTGCGGCATCACCATGACACCGGAAGAAATCACCACCGCTTTCGCCACGGCGGCGACAACGTTTCAACCCATCTCGGGCCAACCCAGCGACAACGACCTCACCGAGCTTCGCGACGTCCTCTATCCCCTCCTCCTCGACATCCCGTACGATGAGGACGGCACGCACAACCTCATTGGCCTCATCGAGCCCACCACTTCGTACACCGCCACATGGGCGCACAATTCCCGCCCCGCAACGCCCACCTGCTTATCCCATCATCGACGATGCAGCAACTGCAGTTGTCCGAGCGCGCCGTGAGGCCGAACATGCCATCCTGGTCCGTGACTTTGCCTCGTACGAAGCGGCTGAACGAGCAACAGCAAAATTCATCCGCGACGCCATCGACGAAATCTGGTATCGTGACCTCCGCCACGATCGATCCTTCTACACACACGTCACGGCAAAACAACTCCTCTCACACCTCGATGACAACTGCGGGGGCCTCCACCCCAGTGAGCTCGTAAACCTCCCAACCGATATGTTGGGATTCTTTGCAACCGCGGACGGCATCCCTGAGTACATCAACATGCTCGAAGCGGCACAACGCAAACTAGCCCGTGCCAACCTCCCCATGTCAGACGACCAACTCCTGGCCATTGCCTCCACCGCAGTCCTCGCCTCAAACCACTTCCCTCGACCAACCGATGATTGGGAAGCAAAACCCCGAGTGAACAAAACATGGACCGCGTGGAAGACCCACTACCGTGCCGCCCACATTGCCCGAAAACGTCAACTCCTTGCCTCTGGAACTGCCATGCCGCCCTCCACAGCTAATGCCCTGATTGCTGAAGACGACGTACACCTGACAGAGGGGACATTTGCGAGACTGGATGGGTACCTGGACAACTTGGCAGCTGCCGCCACAACGGAACGTACCACCCTACAATCCCTGACAGAGGCTAATGCAGCACTAGTAGCGAATCTGACTGCCCTCACCACGAGTGTGGCCAGCCTCACAGCCGCCTACACCTCCTTGGCAGCGGTACAACAAGCATCGGTACCACCGAACAGCTACGCAACAACCGCGGCGCACCCGAGCAAATACCCGACCTTTGGCGACCCTACCCACTATGCCCGGCGGGTACTGCTGGACTCATGGTTTCCGAGTACGGGAGGGACACTCCAGTGCAACATGTGCCAACAAGGCGGAAGGGCACAAAGATACAGCAACATGTGCAAACACAATGGGAGGCAGCATGGTCAACAAGGGGTGGGAAAGCAAATGACAGGGAGGGCCGGTAGATGCAGCAGCTTTAAGTATTCTAACTAACCAATTTTCAAACTATAATATTTCTACTCCTGCATCCTCCTGTAGCCTCCTCCAATCCAACATGGCCATTGCTGACACAGGTGCCAGTGGTCATTACTTCCTACCAGAGGCGCCACTTACCAATATCAACGCCCATGCTCCGTGCACCACCATCCGGACAGCTACAGGCCAACCACTGTACTCTACAGGCACAGCAACCCTCAACCTGCCTACCATACCTCCCGTCACCCAGCACGGGCACATTGTCCCAGGCCTCACTCACAACCTCATTAGCATTGGCACACTGTGCGATGCAGGTTGCACAGCCCTCTTCACGGCAAATGCACTCACAGTAACAGACGCAGCGGGTACCACCATCCTCAGCGGTGCTCGCGACACGAACGCTCCACGCCTATGGAAACTCAACTTAAGGCCACATCAAGATGCTATTGCTCTGCACGTAGCAAGGCCCCGGGCCACCTTAGCTCCAACCCAACACAAGGAAACTCATGTCGACAAGCTTGCACCAACCCACACCGCCAAACCGCCCACCTGCCCCCGTGTCCATACACACCTACGTACCCACGACCTGCCAACAACTCGAGCACTGGTTGCCTTCCTCCATGCCACCGCCGGATACCCCGTTAAATCCACATGGCTACAAGCCATCAAACGCGGCTTCTACAACTCATGGCCTGGACTCACCTACACGCTGGTAGCCAAGTATTGCCCAACGGCTGACGCGACCATCCAAGGCCACATGGCCCAACCACGGCAACACATCAGATCTACCAAGCGCAACGTTCCATCAGCAAACTACCCCGCATCACCACAACATGACATTGACATCTTCACTGTCCCACTAAACAAGATATTCACCGATGACACGGGTCGCTTCCACCCACGGGCGCGCAGTGGGAACCAGTATATTATGATTGCGTTCCATTCTGACACAAATGCCATCCTAGTCCGTCCCTTCCCCACCAAGCATGATGTCCACCGTATCGCCGCGTACCAAGACATCCATGTGCGCTTGTGCAACGCCAACCGCAAGCCCATGGTACACATCATGGATAATGAAGCCAGCCTTGCCTTCCGACAGGCCATCACCTCAAATGGTTCTACCTTCCAACTAGTCCCACCATATGTCCATCGGCGCAATGCTGCAGAACGTGCTATACGCACATTTAAGGACCACTTCCTTGCCATCCTAGCGGGAGCAGCTCCATCCTTCCCAGCAGACCGGTGGGACCTGCTCATCCCACATGCATAACTCACACTAAACCTCCTCCGAGCCAGCCACTGCAACCCCACACTCTCGGCATGGGAAGACCTTTTTGGTCCTTTCAACTTTGATGCCACGCCACTGGGACCAGCGGGTTGCCGCATACTCATCCACAGCAAAGCAACCACACGGCGCTCCTGGGATTATCGCAGTCACGAAGGGTTCTACGTTGGACCAGCACTTCACCACTATCGCTGCTACCGTGTACTCAACAAAGAATCGCGCTCGGTGGCCATCACAGACGCCATCAAATTCAGACACCACTACCTACCCACCCGGATCTGACAGCTGAGGACAAAATCATTGCTGCACTTCAGCAACTCCAACTTGCCACCAAATCCCCAACGGCACAACTACACGCCATATACAAACTGCGTGATATCTTCCGTCACTACGCCACTACTGCGACCAACCCGGACACAACACCTCCAAGGGTGCAAGCATTACCTCCAAGGGTGCCACCAGAAGCGCCCATCCGAGACACCACACTGCACCCGACCCCAACAACCGCCTGGCAGACAGTACCAGAACACACCCGACGTGGCGTCCCGACAACGATAGACCAACCCATCGCCGCCCGCACTCGGGCCGCCTCGGGCCATAGACCCTCCCGAAACTCCTTCGCGGCCTTAGCTGACACAACGGACAACGAATCCGTTGGTACCGCCATGCCCGTGTTGGATCAGGACACAGGTCAATTACTGGAACACAAACAACTCCGCCGACATCCCAAACACAAGGCTACATGGGACACGTCCTACTCTAATGAACTGGGCCGCCTATGCCAAGGCATTGGCCACCATCCGTACATAAACACAAGAAGCGTATAGACGGCACCGACACCTTCAAACCGATCCAGTATCGGGACATCCCAAATCAACGCAAAGGCGATGTCACCTATACCCGAGTGGTCTGCGAAATCCGCCCGCAACAAGCTGACCCTTACCTCACACGCATCACCCTCGGAGGCGACCGCATCCGGTACCCAGGCGACTGTGGGACCAAAACGGGCTCATTGGAAACCGTCAAACTCCTTCTCAATAGCGTTCTTTCCACACCTACTGCACGCTTTGCATCATTCGATATCTCCAACTTCTACCTTGGCACACCACTCGACAGACCAGAGTATGCCCGCATCAAACTCTCCGATATTCCTGACGACTTTGTCCAAGAATACAGCCTCCACGACTTTGCACACAATGGTTATGTTTACTTCGAAGTCTCCAAAGGCGTCTATGGCCTCAAACAAGCTGGCAAACTAGCCAATGATTTGCTCACTCAACGCTTGGAAATGCACGGATACTACCAATGTGCCACAACCCCTGGTCTTTGGCGACATAAGTGGCGACCAGTCCTGTTTGTCCTCATCGTCGATGACTTTGGCATCCAATATTCCGACCGCCGACATGCTGAGCACCTCCTGCAGGCCCTACAACAACATTACACAGTCACCACTGACTGGACAGGCACCAAGTTTGCAGGCATTGACATCAAATGGGACTACAACAAACGAACCTGCCGCCTCACCATGGACACCTACATTTCCGCCCTGCTACTGAAGTACGACCATCCCCGACCACGTAAACCTCAGCATGCACCACATAAACACCGCGAAATCATCTACGGCGCCAAGGAACAGCTCCTTCCTGATAACGACACCAGTCCACCAATAGACGCTGCAGGCATCAAACGTATACAAGGCATTGTGGGCTCCCTCCTCTACTACGCCAGAGCCGTGGACAACAAACTGCTCGTGGCACTCAGCACCATCAGCTCGCAACAAACAGCTGCGACCCAGAACACAGCAGCAGCAGTCCACCAACTCCTTGACTATGTTGCAACATACCCCAACGATGGCATAACGTACCGTGCCAGCTCTATGATACTTGCTGCGCACTCAGATGCCAGCTACCTCACTGAGCCTGGCTCACGTAGCAGGGCGGGAGCACATATCTTCCTATCAGAGGGACGACCCTGTTCCCGGCATAACATGCCAGTCCTCACAATCTCCCAGATCATTAAGTACGTCATGGCATCTGCTGCTGAAGCAGAACTTGCAGCCTTATACATCACTGCACGCGAACTGATCCCACTACGTAATGCTCTGGAGGAAATGGGATGGACACAGCCCAAAACACCCATCCAAACAGACAACTCCACCGCCACAGGTTTCGTCAATGACACCATCATCCAAAGACGCATCAAAATGATCTGGATGCGACTGCACTGGCTCCGATGCCGAGAGGCCCAAGGGCGATTCCGTTTTTATTGGGATCGCGGCTCTGCCAACCTGGCAGATTACAGCACAAAGCACCACCCACCTGCATATCACCTGGCGCACCACCCCACACATGCAGGTTAAGTCCCCGATGTAGCTGCAAGGGTGTGTAGCTAAGTACAATTATGGCCTAGGCCATACCCTGACCTTGGGACCTGTTAGCAGCCTTGGGACCTGCTAGCGGCCCCACAGGGCTGTTGGCAGCCTTGGGACCTGTTAGCGGCCCCCACATGGTCTGGCCTTCAGCCACTTGCACAGCCACCGAAACACCCACATCTGGGACTGCTCTTTGCCTGCTAGTGTAGTTCGAGCCACCGTGCTCATAAATCTAGTAGGTAGATTTTATCACCACCATGGTGCTCTTCTTCACTCGCAACTCCAGCAACCAGTACACCCACGACGCCATCACTACTTTCTTCGCGGGTGTCCGTCGCGTGCTCAAAAGCACCTACAACCCTGGCGACCCGGGCAACGGCATGGAAAAGCTGCTCATCAGCAGCACAGCTACCCCACCGTCGCTCCTCGCTCGCATCCTGTCCACCGATGCCGCCACGATCACGTCGGTCCTCAACGAAGCGCGCACCATCGCAGATACGCAATCCACCACCCAGCTCCCCGTACTCCCTACCATCACCGCCCGCGCCGACGCCCAAGACGAAGCTGATCGCATCAACATGGTTAACCAAGCCGTCATTGGCGCGAAAGAAGGCGCCACGGACGCGATCACCGAAAAGGTCGGCTCCGACATCACCGACGCTGTTCTTCGCACGGCCGACGGCACGGACTACAGGAGCATCGACGACTACAAGCTCCACAACCTCGTCAACGCCGCCATCCAAGGAGCCGACCGACCCAACGCGAGCGATGTCCTCGAGCAACTCGCCTCCATTCTAGCCTTCCGCTTCGACTTCCAGAATAAGGTCATCACGAACGTCGAGCTCCTCCGTGCCAAGATCGCACGAATGCACTCCTACGGCATCGTTGTCGACGACACCCAACTCGCACTCGTACTCCTTGCCAACATCGAGCTCGCAACCAGCGAAGCGTGGGGCCGGGAGTTTCGTCCTGCTCTCCAAACCATCCGCTGAGCCTACGCTTACAAATTTGCGCACACCAACGACAGCATCACCGTCATACTCCGAGAACTCGCGGGCGCGGACGGAGTATGAAAACTCAAAGAAGCCCCTGCAACATCCACAGGTGCCGCCAATGCCGTCACCGATCAAATCTCATACCTCACATCCTTGCTCCACCAACAGTCCGTCGACGACACCGAGGGTGCTGCCTATGCCGCCCAGTCGGACAGTGAATCCTCAGCGAGCAAGACTCGCCACGGCACGCGCAACCACGCCAAGCACACAACAACAAACCGTGAACCTCGTCGGGGCCGAGACCGTGCACGTTCGAGATCCCAGCAGCGCGGCTCCCACAAAAACAACCCTTGTAAGCATTGCCGTCGTTTTTGCCGCTACCGCCACCATCCCAACATTCCCAAGAAGGACTGCTTCTGGAACACAAAGTTTAAGGGGTTTCGCCAGGAATGGGTGTGCAAGGAGATGGGCATCACCTACAAGCCCCGCATCCAATTCTCCTGTGCACTTGGTGGGTATCCAGACTCCAGTGGGTCAGACAGTGGGGGCGATTGATGGGAGGGGTCGGCGACTTCAGACGAGTGGATAAAAATACGTCCTAAAAATAAAGGCCACACTATTCATCCTAATAGTTACACTTCCAAACCTAGATTTTATGTTGCGATCAGCAACGCTTACTCCACTCTTCCGCAGTACGCTGCAGACCCACCTGTCCCCTCAACCCCCACTCACAATGTATTTCTACCCCCACCTGTTCCCATTCCCAGCACATTCAGACTCAAAGCCATGCGACGCCTCCATGCCCGCCAACACAAAAGGGCCCAGACCGCAGCCGACCACCAGCTCCTTGACCAGCACATCACATGGGTGGAGGACAAATGCACAGCCGCCGCTAAAGCCAACATCCTCCACCCACGACGCCCGCGCTATCAACACTGCCCATACGCGCACCCGTAAGCCGACGGTTACCCTCCTACAAGCATCCAAGAACACCGGCTACGCCCTGGCAACCAACATCAGGCGAACCCTTCGCAAGTGTTTACCCTCTGCTCACCAAGTCACCTTCCAGGCACAAGCACAAGTGCGGTACTTCCATCCCAACAACAGCGAGCCCATGATAACGTACGACTCCGGCGCCGATGGCCACTACCTCAGCGAAGCCGATCGCCACTTGGCCAATCTCCCCATTCTACGACCCTCCACCAAACGCGTTGGTGTTGCCAACGGCAGCACTAGCATGGGTAAACATGCCACCACTCTGCCCTTCTCGCTTCTGTCCCAAACAGCTGCCGCCGCCTATTCCTTCGATGACTTCCCTACTTCCCTCATGAGCGTAGGCAAAACCTCAGACGACGGCACCATCTCCATCTTCACCAAAGATGGAGTCACGATCCATAAAGAACAGGATGTGCTCATCACCTGCCATGGCAAACCACTCCTCATTGGAGTCCGCGATGTACAAGGCCGCTACCGCATACCGCTTGTCCAACACCGCGGCCAATGGCAACCACGGATCCCCACCAAAAAGGCGCGCACAGTCCTCAGCCAAGCACACAGTGTGTATGACCTGCCCTCCACAGAACAGGCCATCAAGTGGATGCACGCGGTCTGTGGCTACCCAGTCAAATCCACTTGGCTCAAGGCTGTCCAAGCTGGCAACTTTATCGGCTGGCCACTCCTCACCGCCAAGAATGTACAAAAGTACTACCCGGACTCGACCGAAACACCCCGGGGACACCTCAACCAGACCCACAAGAACGTCCGCTCTACCAAACCTAAACCGGCACCCTTCGAGGAAATCCACTCCAACCAACTCCGGGGCCGCAAAGTCCACGACATCTACACCACTACCTACGAAGTGCGCGACACCATCTTCACCGACCAAACCGGCCAATTCCCCGTGCGCTCACTGGCAGGCAACAAATACATCATTGTTATGGTAGAAATTGACAGCAGCGCCATCCTTGTTGAACCCATCAAGAACCGCACCGACGCTGAACTCACCCGCGCGTATTCTGCCCTCATGCTCAAACTACGACGCGCTGGTATTGTGCCAGGCAAGCATGTACTGGACAACGAAATCTCCGCCGCTATGAAAGACCTCATCCAGGACACCTATAAAATGTCGCTCGAATTAGTTCCACCCGGATGTCACCGCCGCAACGCCGCCGAGGTAGCCATCCGAAACTTCAAGTCGCATTTTCTCAGCGTCCTGGCAGGGGTTGCTGACGATTTCCCTCTCACGCTTTGGGACAAACTACTATACCGCAAACCGAGATCACTCTCAACCTACTTCGCCAATCCAATGCCACCCCCACTGTCTCCGCATACGCGCATCTCAACGGCCCCTTCGATTATAACAAAATGCCGCTAGCTCCCATGGGATGCAATGTCCAAGTTCATGAGAAGACTGACTCACGAGGGACATGGGCTTTCCACTCCGTAGATGGGTGGTACGTCAGTACTTCCCCCGAATACTACCGCACGCATCGCTGCCATATCAAGTCCACCAACAGTGATCGCCTCAATGACACAGTACACTTTCACCACAAGCACATCACCAACCCTACCCTCACCCCCGCGGATAAACTCATGGCAGCCATAGCCGACTGCTCCCGGGCGCTACTCACACATGCACCTCCCGCAGGTGCTTGCAACCTACGCCAGCTCCAAGAGCTGCTCCAACAAACATCCACCCAGCTTAACTCGGCAGGCCCACCTCAACCACAACACAATATGATGCACCCACCTCCAAGGGTGGCACAACAAATAGAGCTACCACCTCCAAGGGTGCTCGATCCCAACATGCACATCACACGCTCCATGACAACTCCTCTCCCAGCCGTGCCTCCCATGCCCATCCCCCGCACACCACGTCACAGCCCCCCTCGACGACGCCACTCTGCCCGCCCATCTCTCCCCCTCCCCGCCAACACACCAGCCCGGAACACGCGATCCCAAACCGCAGCAGTAGCCAAACTCGCCGTGCCTCCCGCGCTCAACACGCGGTCGCACGCTTCCCGCATCCCGCCTCCCACACCGGTTACCCGCCGTCAAAACTCGCGCTTGTCACGTATGGAAAATGAAGTCCACAAAGCACTGGCCGTGCTGGACAAATCCACGGGTAAACTGCTCAACTACCGTCAACTCCTGCGGCACCCTGTGTACCAAGGCGACTGGACCATATCTTCTGCAAACGAATTTGGACGCCTCGCACAAGGCGTCGGCGGCCGGATCAAGGGTACCGACACCATTCGATTCATCCGCAAGTCTGACATTCCCCAGGACTGCCGAAAAGACGTCACATATGGACGGTTCGTCTGCAACGTCCGCCCCGAAAAAGCGGAGCCCAATCACACCCGCTTCACTGTCGGCGGCGACCGCATCAATTACCCGGGCGAAGTAGCCACCCCCACGGCCAAAATGCTCACAGCAAAACTTCTTTTCAACAGCATCATTTCCACACCAGGTTCTAAGTTTATGACCATGGACATTTCCAATTTCTACCTCATGACCCCCCTTCCGCGGCCGGAATACCTACGCCTAAAGCTCAGTGACATACCCACTGAAATCATCAGAGAATACCGCCTCGACCTCTTTGCAGAGCCGGATGGGACCATCTATGTCCTCGTGCGACTCGGCATGTACGGTCTCCCACAGGCAGGGCTACTCGCCAACGAACTACTAGAAAAACGCCTCAACGCACACGGCTACCACCAAAGCAAGCTTGTCCCAGGCCTATGGAAGCACATCTGGCGACCCATTCAATTCACCCTGGTGGTGGATGATTTTGGTATTAAATACATTGGGGACGACCACCCACAACATCTCCTCAAGGTGCTGCAGGAGCATTATACAGTGACTACCGACTGGACAGGATCCCGCTACATCGGCATCACCCTGGACTGGGACTACGACAAACACCGCGTTCACCTCTCAATACCAGGCTATGTTAAAAAGGCTCTCAGCCAGTTCCAACACCCCAGACCACAGACGCCGCAACATGCACCCTTTCCGGCTACGCCAATCAACTATGGCGCCCGTCAGCAGTACGCTCAAACACCCTCAACGACCACACTCCTCGACCCAAAGGGCAAGAAATTCATCCAACAAGTCTGTGGAAAATTCCTCTTCCTAGGCCGTGCTGTAGATCCCACACTGCTGTGACCTATCAGCGCCATCGCTTCACAATCCTCCAAACCAACTGTTGAAACACTCAAGCAGACAAAACAGCTCTTGGACTACATTGCCACCCAAGACAAAGCAGTGCTCACCTACAACGCCAGTGACATGGTCCTCGCCATCCACAGCGATGCCAGTTATCTCAGTGAACCCGCAGCGCGCAGCCAAGCAGGGGGACATTTCTTTCTCTCATTTAATGCAGAAATCCCACCCAACAACGGGGCCGTCCTCAACATTGCCCACATCATCAAGCATGTCATGGCCTCTGCCACCGAAGCGGAACTAGCGGCGCTTTACATCATGGCCCGTGAGGCAGTCTTCATCCGCATTATCCTGGAGGAACTCGGACACACACAACCGGCCACCCCGCTCCAAACAGACAACTCCACCGCCGAAGGAGTCGTCAACGGAAAGATCCAACCCAAACGGACCAAAGCCATGGACATGCGATTCCACTGGCTCCGAGATCGCGAATGCCAGGAACAGTTCCGCATCTACTGGCGCCCAGGCAAACTCAATTACGTTGACTATTGGACTAAACATCACCCTGCCGCCCATCATCAACACATATGGCAGGAATTCGTCACACCACAACTCGTCGTGGCAATACTACGCGTCAGCCGACGCACCAAACCCGCTGCATCAGCTGCCTAACTCCACCTGAGTCCTCTTGCAAGGGTGTGATGATACAGGTAAATCCCGTATCTACCCAGTAAGCAGGTAGTGCCTACTTGGTCACCAAGACCCCTCACTCTACGCACAAATGGTGTGCACAAAGACTAGCACTCATAAAATAGCAAAACCAGTTTACTATGTGTATCTAGTCTGATGCCGAGCATCTGTATCCGGGGCCGCAAAGAATGTGACGTCTACACCAAGGTGTATGACACCAGAGAGACCATCTTCACCAACCATACAGGCAAATTCCCCACCCGCTCCCAGACTGGTCACTAATACAACATGATCATAGTCGAAATCGATAGCAGCGCCATACTCGTTGAGCCCATCAAGAACCGAAAAGATGTCTAGCTCACTCGCACCTATACTAACCTCATGAGCCGTCTCCACTGTGCCGGCGTCCAACCACGCAAACACATCTTAGACAACGAGATCTTCCAGGCCATGAAAGACCTCATCCGTGACAAACACCGGATGCAGTACGAACTGGTTAGGCAAACCACCAGGTTGCCACCAGCGCAATGCTGCGGAAGTAGCAATCCACAACTTCAAATGCCACTTCCTCAGTATCTTAGCGGGTGTCGTCACCGACTTCCCTCTCTAACTATGGGACAAACTCCTCTCACAGACCGAAATCACCCTATACCTCCTACGACAATTGAAGGCAACTCCAACCATCTCCGTGTACGCCCATCTCTGTGGACCCTTTGACTACAACAAAATGCCTCTTGCGCCATTGGGTTGCAATGTGCAAATCCATGACAAGACGGATCAACGTGACACCTGGGCCTTCCATTCGGTGGACGGCTGGTACATCAGCACCTCACCCAAGCACTACCGCACACATTGCTGCCACGTCAAATCCACCGACAGCGAGCAAGTCAGCGACACCGTCCACTTCCAACACAAGCACATCACAAACCCCTCCCTTTCACCACAAGACAAACTCATGGCAGCAATTGCCGATCTCACCCACACCATATACGGCATGGGATCCCACCCAGCAAAAACTTCCCTTCACGAATTATCCACTCTCCTGCACGCTCCCCCTCACACCAATTCCCCGGCTCCTACGACACCACAGCCAGCACTTCCATGCATGCAACCACTTCCAAGGGTGGGCAAAGCACCCGGCGGCAGCCCCGGATCTGTGCATGCGCATAACCCGCTCCATGGCACCAACGCCAGTCCCAGGACCACCCACCATGCCCGACACAGCATACAATGGCGACGGACCCGGTCTACAAACACCACTCTTCCCACCAATGGGCCAGCACATAACACTCGTTCACAAACAGCTGCCAGGGCAACATCTACCACACCGCTGGCCCGCAACACCAGATCCCGGGTCTCTCGAATCCCCAAACCCATGCCGCAGCCTCCCCCACATGCTCCCACTGGTTCACGCTCATGGCCAATGAAGTCCACAAAGCCCTCACAGTTATGGACACATCCACCGGTACGATGCTCAACTATCGTCAACTCATTCAACATCCCACCCTGTGCAACAAATGGACCCTCTCCTCAGCTTTGGACGCCTGGCACCAACACCATACGGGTCATCACTAAATCCGACATCCCGGTCAAACGCTGTAAGGACATCACCTACGGCCAGTTTGTATGCATGGTACAACCTGAAAAACAGGAGTAAAATCGCACTCGCCTTACAGTCGGCGGGGACTGCATCAACTATCCCGGCAAGGTGGCCACGCCCACCGCCGAAATGATCACTGCCAAAATCCTGTTCAACAGCTTCATATTCACGCCCAGCACCCGGTTCATGATGTTGGACATATCAAACTTTTATCTCATGACTCCCTTGAAACGTCCGGAATACCTCCAGGTCAAACTACTCGACATCCCAGAGGAGATCATATGTGAGTACAACCTTGCCAGCTTGGCTGACCCGGACGGCTCCGTGTACATTCTCGTACTGCTCGGCATGTATGGTCTCCCACAAGCAGGCCTCCTTGCAAATGAACTACTCAAAAAATGCCTCAACGCACAGGGGTACTTTCAAAGCAAACTTTTCCCCAGCTTCTGGCGCCACACACAATGTCCCATTCAGTTTTCCTTGGTGGTTGATGATTTTGACATCAAGTACACCTGCTGCGAACACGCAAATCACCTCCTTACCTTCCTTCAAGAGCACTACACGATCACCGCTGATTGGACAGGTAACCGGTACATCAGCATCACACTCACTTGGGATTACACCAAACGTCAGGTGCATCTCTCCATGCCGGGTTATGTGGCCAAAGCCCTCAATCAATTCCACCACCCCAAACCTACCACCCCGCAACACGTGCATTTTCCCAGCACGCCAATAAAATATGGCGCCAAGAAACAATATGCCAAACTACCGACCACATCACCTCCACTCAACAAACCAGAGAAACGTTTCATCCAATAGTCTGCGGTAAATTTCTGTTTCTTGGGCAAGCGGTCAACCCGACACTTCTTTGCCCCATCAGCGCCATTGCCTCCCAGTCCGCTCAACCAACTGAGGACACCATGACATAGACACGCCAACTCCTTGATTACCTTGCCTCCCAAGAGGACGCCGTCCTCACATACAATGCCAGTGAAATGATCTTAGGTGTTCACAGTGATGCCAGCTACCTCTCCGAGCCCAATGCATGCAGCCGGGCTGGCGGCCATTTTTCTCTTTCTAACAACGCCGCAGATCCACCCAATAATGGAGCCATCCTCAACATTGCCCACATCATCAAACACATCATGGATTCTGCCACCAAAGCAAAACTTGGCGCGCTCTATATCCTTGTGCGCAAAGCTGTCTACGTCCTCATCATTCTTGAAGAATTAGGACACCGGCAACCAGCAACACCCATCCAGACTGACAATGCCATGGCCGAAGGGGTCATCAATGGCAAAGTCAAACCCAAATGAACGAAAGCCATGGACATGTGTCTCCACTGGCTGCGTGCCTGGCATCTACTGGCAACCTGGTAAACTCAACTACGCCGATTACTGGACCAAACATCACCCCGCCACCCACCACAAAAATGTTCGGAAAGAGTTCATCACGCCATACACCGTCATTGAAATGCTACGCCTAGACCTCCAACTACAGGCAAAGCATGCCAACGCAGCGGCTTAAACTGGCACAAAACATGCACTCTTGCAAGGGTGTGATGATTACATATTAACATACGTATCCCTCTACATACGTATCTCTCTACATACGTAGAGTTGGCTCCAAGAGCCGTTCATTTTGCGCAACAGAAGACGTACATCAACAAAGAGCTCATAAAATAGAATGACAGTTTGATTACGAGCATCATGGTGATGCCACCTCTTCTGTATGGAGCACTACTATTACTTTTGTTTGCTTTAAACAAGTTTTAAATAATGGACAACTATCAAACCCCACTGCATCCTATATTTTGGCTACTACCTACCAGGCAGGGCATTTAGTTGTATTCTTCTCTAGCACAAAACAGTCATCGTCCTCATGGAAACTCTTGTCCTTCATATACGAGTTGCAATATCGTGGCCCAACAGGAGGTTTTCTATCCCATGTGCGCTGTCGGGTGGAGAGTGCTGCTGGAGTTTTGGGTGGTGTAGTGTCTGTTCTGGTGCTGTTGCTTGTGAGCAACTCCATGAACTTAGTGTTCTGGACAAGGAGCATGCTCTGCTGTTGGTCCAAGTTACGGACCAACTCACCTTGCGCTGTTGTGAGAGAAGTAGCGTGATCTGTAGCGGCTTTGAGTGCACTTTTGAGGCTGTTTGTGTAGTCGTGCATTATTTGCTACAACAAGCGTGACAAATGAGGAGGGAAAATGAGGACCATCTTGGTGGCTGTAAACAATGTTAGCGCTGCCATGGCCTCCAGTGCGTGCTTCATGCTCCGTATTGAACTTCTCCTTGCTCTTGTAGAGGGTGATGAAGTGGGTTTTGGCCTTGTCCCAGTTGTGGTTGCATGAGTCCCCCCAAGCCTGCATTTCCTTGTCATTGAGCATATCACTTGCATACATGCTCTCGACAGAGTACTGAACTTTGGAAGCATTGGAGGCAGGCAAGTGAATTTGGTGACACAGCTTTTGCTGTTTGTCCAGCTCATGGGCGAACTTGGTGATGTGTCAGGTGAGGTCCCAAGCAACACAGAAATCTTCGGCCGCTTGTTTTTGTTCGAGCGTTGTGATGATGCAACATTCTTAGCACAGGTGCAAAAGGATGGACTTGTTGGTTTGGGTGTTGTAACCCATGTAATCATCTTTTACTTCTTCAATATAGGCATAATCGATGACCTCATGGAGAATACTTTGGACGATGATGGCGCTGACCCCCTCTTTCAGCCAGAATTCTTGGCGGCCCAGGTTGTGGTCTGCCATAACATGCGTACAACTTGTGAGTGTGGCATTCTTGACCAGGCTTTTGGTAACAATGGGGGTGCTGTGATGTGCTCAGTTGTGTTTAGTGGGGCACCTGTAACTGTTTGGTACTCTGTATTGGAGCGCTAGAGAGTGAGATGTCCGTGTCCGTCACCCCATTTGGTTGTTTTGATGGCAGCTGCAATTTTAGCCACTTGCTGCTTAAGATGGTTGACAGTGGAGTTGGAAGGCTGACCCATCATTTTGTCAAGGGTTAAGAGGGCTATAGTGGCCCGCACTGCTTCCCAGACCGTAGCTTTCTTTGGCTGTGAGTGAGGACATGTTTGTGTCCAAGTTCTTGCTCAGAGTAAAAATATTTAATCACTTCTGAGCAGAGCAAAATACATAGATGATGATAATCATGTGATTATATACTTGTGGGCTTATTTGGTCGTCATGCTACTTATAAGATGGCATAATACTGGTGGTCTGATTTACAAAGCGTCATGACTTATTGTTGTTGGACCTCATGACCTATTGCCATGAGTCCCACTTGAGATATGCCGCTGTTTACTTTATACTTGGCTGGCATGTGTAACAAGGGTGTGGTATTTTTCATGGGCTGTGTGTGGCCGGACTGAAGGGGCATCCCTAGGCAGGAACGTTTGGCATAATTAGTAGGCCTACATAGTCGTCTGAAGTAGGTTCCACCTGTAACCTACCATACCACTGGTATCACACACATACACTTCCGTAACCTAACTGTAGGAGAGGAAGCCATTTGGGCTGGTAGGAGTGTTACCAGTAATCCACCTTTACACTTCTGTGACCCACCAGAACCCTCCAGCAACAGAAACCCTCCTGTACACTCCAACCATACACCTTCCAGTATGCCACCGTAAGCATTTTTAACTACTATGTAATGCAGAATTGCCTCTATTTAGATTGATATTGATTCTATATCTTACTGAGAAGTCCATTTTCCTCTAAAAATGCCAAATCCTTTCCTACATAGAATTAAATGCAAACAGTGGGTTTTGTCTGGAATGACCAGTAATTCGGTATACTTCCATACCTCTATGGTACACTAGTGTACAGATTGGTTACAGAAGTGTACAGTTAGGTAACTGGAATGGGACTCTAGTAACCCTCCTGTACACTCAAGTTTACAGGCAGATGATTTTCATTTGGATTGTTTGAAGAGGCAATTATTCAAGCATGAACCTAAAGTTAAACAGAGAGAGACAAAGGTAATTACGGGAAGGTGAATTGGAATACTTACATTAGTGCTCTTCTCAAGGGACTCCATCCCATACTGCTGCATTGTTTCATTGAGTGTTATGCCAATGCAGTCAATTGGGGAGAAGTCTTGACAACAAGTTTGACATCTGACCAATTACCTGTTATCATTGTAACACGGAGATTTGTGTTTTCTGTTATCACTGTAATACAGTGATTCATGCTGTGCATCACAAAAGAGTTTTAAATTCTTTGCCAGTGAATGGATCTAACATGTTCATTTGTTGATGGATCGTTAGTAGTTTTGTCATTATTCATGTCATTGGCAGGAATTCTGACGTCGGTGTTAGACTCATGTCTGGCATAGTCAACATGTTCATGTTTGTCATAATCCTGGTCACTGACTGGAACACTGACAGAATTATCAGAACCCACATTACCTTGTCTCCACACTCTTCACAGCTTTGAGTAACACTCATTTTTTGAGTATGTTGAATATGTTACTTCATCTACAAAATGATAAAATGCCCTCCTTGCTTAATTTCAAATGTTATGACATTAATCAAATAGTAATCATGATCAGCATACATAGCCTCACTCAAAACCAACATTCGTCATCTAGAGTGATCATTAGAAACAAATTGTTCAGACCAAAATGAGCCATCATAGCAATTTGATGTTTCCTTGCATCTTGTGCTGCTTCAGTAGTATGACCAAGCAATTTTAATTTCACAATGATTGACTTTACAATGTGTTGTATGTTGCCGTCAAATGGACATTACGAATTTGATGAAGAGCTTTCAAAATCTTTGAAAGTAAGTTGGTCAAGCATGTTTCCAAAGTCGTCTCTTGAGTTGGTATTCTGACATTTTCATGAGAACAATTGATGAAGGACTAATACTACATCTGCAGTCATAAACTGAGGCATCGCCAATTGCAAATACCACTGAATGCATGTCATCAATGATACTAGTAGTGCACATGCAAATGTCCGAGATGTCTCATATGCAGAGGACTCTTCTTTTGGATCTTGAGCATTTGAAAAGAAGAACTGTGTATCACCGAATGTGGTTTCCAGTGAAGGATCAATTTCTTCCATGGCCTCATTATGTTTTCATCTTGAATAATGGTTGGCGTTAGGGGTTGGACGTCATTTGGAGTTGGGCTATCAGTTAACTCCTTACATACTCTTTTGTAACAAACCACATTTGCAAGTCCCTGGGTAGCTCAATATCGGACAGGGGGCCACACTCAGTCTGTGGGCCAAGTTTCAGCCATTCCCATGGTAGAACTGTAAGCATTCAAATGGTGTTTTTTTCAATTTAAGTTTTAACTGAAAAACAGTTGCAAAATGGGTGCAGAAACACTAAACTCAGCTCTTCTCTCATCTATTCTAAGATCCAGATGAAGTGTAGGCAAAGGGAGTTGTATCGTCGGTTGATTGTGGTGTTATGTAGCAGACAGCAGCCCACATTTTGGTTGTTTGTTCGTCTTCTTTTGGCTGCTCTGCTGGCTGTCTGTGAATAGTCAACTGTCAATAAGCTGCCCGAGATTACCTTTAGCAAATTTTTCATTCATGGATAGTTACTAAATCTACACGTAGGTACTTACAATGATGTTGTGTGCATTACAGGTGGTTCTGTTTATGAAAAAATGTCCCTCGTGACTTGATTCCAAACCTCCGTCATGCACAGAACAGAATAGATGATAACTTTTCCGAGAGCATCATGGATTATTCCTTCCCAAATGCTGTTCTGTATTAGGACTTAAAGGAAAATTGCATAAAAAATAAAAACAGTCGAACTTGATACTTTTTAGAAGCCTCGCACAATAGTTAACAGTAATATGTTGTGGAGAACATAATATTTCCACTTACTAGGAGAACATCCACTCCGAAGGAACAGTTGTAGTTGGTCGAAAGGCCTAATCAATTATATTAATTTAGTGAAGACCAACCGACTGTTCAAACGTACTTTGTCCTGAGGATGAGGCCTCAGGTACGGATGGTAAGAAAAGTACATTTTCAAAGATTCGTACATTTAGGTACCGATCTTTGGAAATGTAACGATTTCTGAAAATGTACAGATGCATGTCGAAGGTACATTTTGAAAGATCGGTACCTTCTACAGTAGGAACTAATACGATTTCTACGAGAAAAATGAAATCGGTACATTTTCAAAGATCGGTACTTTTTAGTACCGATCTTTGAAAATGTACCAATCTTGTAAAATGTACTTTTCGATTAATCAGTACATTTTGAAAGATACGTACATTTTGGTACTAATATGAGAAAGGGGCTTAAGAGTTATTTCGTCCTGCATCTTGTCCATGTCGTGTCAACAAATAAAAAACAAATACAAGCGATAAACTGCTCTCTCTAGGGAACCATGAAATCCTACCATTTCCCGGAAATTTTACGTGGCATCCTACAAATGTTGTAGGATTTTCCTCCCTCCCCAAAAAGAGAACTCCTTCATAACTGCCCGGTTTTATGATGTCAGAAGGTTCTCTCAAAAAAGAGGGAGGATAATCCTACAGTTGTTGTAGGATTACCCTCCCTCTCACTTTGCACGTTGAACACCCTTGATTGGGGCAATCGTGTGTTGTGACACATGCGTCACGCTCCTGTCACGCTCCCTCCCCATCTGCTCCCTTATTATTTTTCACCATCAATAAATATTCTCATCACCGCCGCCGCCGCTGCATTCTCCCTCCCCCAACAAATAGTCGTCACCATTGCAGTTGCCTCCGCGCATCATGCCCAGAAGTAATGGCCGTGCAGGGGGTGGCGGGCGCATCAACCCACACGACCGTGAAACAGATGATACCACCCCCACAGTTGCTGGCCCAGGAATCTCCGCGCAGCACGCAGCTGCGATCTTCACCACGGCAGCTCAAGGACTGAGTAAAAAGGTAAGAACTGAGCACAGGTCACGTATCCGTCGCTTCATCAACTTCCTGTTTGAGCAGTATCCCGCGATCTACGAGGAATGCACCATCCTTGTGTCCCAAGAAGCTCGATCCGAGCCCACAAACTACTACACAGAGAAGGACATGAGGGACCTTGTCTATTCTGGCCTCGACCCACAATACTTCCTTGCCTTTCTATCTGAGATGCACATCAAGGACAATGGGAAGCACTCTTCTGTTTCAAACATCTCCAAGTTCTACGATGCCTTAAAGTTCGGGTCGAAGATAAGTAAGAGATTGCTGTCTGTCAATTTTTACGCTGAAGTCGACAAGTTCATTGCGTGCTACAAAAGAGAGCATGCATCTGCCAAAAAGAATGGACAAACAGATGAAATGGAGGCTGATGCCATCAGCAGCACTCTTTTCAAGCTGTTGATGACCTGGGCCATAGAAGAAGGTAACATTTTGTTTGGTGTTTCTCTATGCTCATGTGGCATCTAATGGCCCGTAGCATCAATGTTGACTGCTTGTCTCTACATAACCTGAAGAGAGGCATATCTGATTCTATTGTGTTCAAGTATGATGAGACGAAAATGGACAAGACAGGTGAATTCGTGCAAGAGAAGAATGTGTATTCGAACCCTTTGAAGGGGCAAGAACATTTGTGTGCCTTTACTGCTTTGGGTTGTTACTTATCAATTAATTCTGAACAACTTGAGGGCACAGAGATGTTCTTTGTCCGTCCGGGCTCACAGTTTCGTACTGCAGCACAGTCTTTTTCATTGCAAATAGGAGAGATTGCAAAGAGGAACTTTGAGACAGTCAGGAACTACGTCCGTCTTTCACACTTCAACATCCATGGCCTCAGGAAGGGCAGCGGCACTCATGTTGCCTCTGCTACAACATGCCCTCCTCTTTTACTTCGATTGCATGCAGAGGAGAGTGGAGCATGGGTAAGATATTAGATGTGTATTTCCAGTTTGCTGCAGGAGGCGACTATTACTTGGGCCAGCTTTTGAGTCTGAAAGATCCCAACAGTGTCGAGTTTGCATTGCCTTGTCCACATTGGAAGGATCGGATGCACCTATTGTGGCAGAAGCTATTGAATTGACATTTGGTAAAGTATTGCTCTTTCACGGTGAGACAGAACATGATCCAATGGGTGTATTGTCTGTTCTGCTTGCATCAATGTGCCATCATTTGTCCTGGATGTTGGGTGTCTGTCAAAAGCACCCAGGTCACCCTTTTAGCAAGATTCCTCTCCTAAGCAGTCCTCTTCTTCAAGAATTGGTACGAGAGCACTTGACAATGGAGTTGAATGGGCATGTCCCCATTGTAACAGGGATTCCACCGCATGTCGAGCAATTGCGCCAACTCGACGAACTCAAGAGTCACTGCATTGAAATCAAGGCAGTGGTGAAGTCTTTCAATGATACTCTGGAGGAGTCAGTTTCAAAGGCAATCGACAGCAAGGTGAAGGAGAGTGGAGGGATTAATGCTGCCATATTGGATGATCGAATCAGAGAGTTAGAGGGGACCTTGTTGGCTCGTTTAGATCGGCTATCAGCGGCTGCACGTGATGTACCTCAACCCCAAGTTGCTGTGGAGAATGTTGAGGCATCCCATGTTCTTATTGTGCCAAAGGTAAATGAATTCTTTTACAAGGGGAAATATTGGTGTGTCCCTGAGAACTTTGAACTGCCTAAGGAAACAAAGAGGTTGTGTGGGTGGCGAATGTGGTTGTGTGGGCAAGTTGTTGTGAGTAACAATGTGGCTTATAAAGTGAAATCATTCCGCTTGTTGACAGGGAAAGACTTGCACAAGAAGCCCATTGAGCGGGACCTAACTACGAAGTGGCGGCCAATCTTCAGGATGATGGAGCAGTGTCCTTTGTTTGATATACCACAAAAAGTGGATGAAAGTTTTGTTCAATCTTCTTTTTTACAGGCAACAGAGTTTCTCAAGTCAAGAGCAGGCTACCTTTGGGAGAAGAAGGATGATAGGGCTCTGTCTACATGGTCGGTTGGTACATGGAGTCGGATGATACAACGAGGCATGATTGAGAAGTATGGTACTGTGGCGGACAAGGCTGCTCTTCCAGATGCAACGGCACGGAACCAGCCTCACAAGGAGAAGAGGACCTTTATTTTGTATGGGGATGCGAGGGCAGATGGTCGTATGAGAAGGCAAAATAAGACACCGAGGAGGCTGGCAATTGACCAGACGAGAGAGGCAGTGGCAGATGCTTTTGGAGATGCATTTGAGGGAGTTGTGCCTGCTTGACTGTTTGCTATTGTTTGTTATACTGAGTGTGGGTTTTTATACCCGCTGCATAAAGGAATTGCAACCCCCCCCCCTCAAGGAGGTTAAGGGTTAGGTTGGCCGCAGGCTCAGTTTTTTGTATGTTATAAAGTTAGCATGATTTTGATCACAGAGTACATGTAATTATCTCATGTTTTGTCTTCGTAATTTTTATAAGACAGTCTTTATGTGCTTAAAGCATGACCTTTCTATCATGGCAGACTTAGACAATTCTGCCATTACTTCGCGATTTTTCTAATGGTAGTATCTTGTGATTTTTTTATCATGTGGCTAGTATGGCCTTTAAGTTTCACTTTTTCGACTCGTTACTATTATATGTATGTCTTCTACATATAAAGGTATTATCATCCTACAAACCTTGTAGGATATATGTTGGCCCCCGTACTGGCACCGTCCCAGTTCTAGTACTGGGCCCAAAAATTCTCCCAGTTATAGAACTGGGCGTTTTTCTCCCCGTTAGGGAACCGTGCCTCAATGGGGCGCCCAGTTCCAGAACTGGGCGGCCCAGTTCTAGAACTGGGACCGAGACATACCCCCAGTTCTAGAACTGGGCGCCCAGTTCTAGAACTGGGAGATTCCCTATAACCCCCATTGTGGCACCGTCCCCAATGAGGCACCAGTGCCACAATGGGCGTCCCAATTAAGGCACTAGTGCCTCAATGGGTCTATTTCCTTGTCCCCATTGAGGCTCTACTAAAGTACTTAGTAGAGTTAGTGCTCCAATGGGGATTTTGCTTAATACACTGTCCCCATTTGGGCACTACCATCATAAGCCACGCAGCTTGCGATTTTGTACGTGACTGCCATAGTGCGCTCGCAAGCTCGCTCTGCTGGAAATGGCTGTGGCAGTGCTAGCAAACTCGTGAGAGTGCAAGATTGCGAACACCTGCGTGATAATGGTGTTCTGACACTCTTCGTGATGGCTGTGGGAAGTGAAAAATGGCTGTTGAGTGCGAGTGTGATGACTCTCATCAACTCACGGAAGTGTGCATATTATGCAAGTGCAGCAAATCTTCCGCTAAGTACTATACCTCAGAAAATTGGCAGTAGTAGTTAGCCCTACCTCGGAAGGTTTTCGGCCCCAATGTGGCACCGACAAAAAAAATCTAGGCCCGGTTCCCTAACGGGGAGAAAAATGCCCAGTTCTACAACTGGGAGAATTTTTGAGCCCAGTGCTAGAACTGGGACGGTGCCAGTACGGGGGCCAACATATACACGTGCGTATAGAGAGAGAGATAAACAATGCCCCCGGGTAAGAGTCCTAAATTCTTGTAGATTGTATGTAAAAGTCCTCTAATGCCATCTATGTTATTCTTGTATGTGTCACAGCATTGGTACTAACCTACCTTCTTTCCCGTATGTCCTTATAGTTGTGATGGAAATCACATGAATTACATTGGGGAACAATCTGATAATTACTATAACTCTTGTTTACACTGATTTCTTTGTTGTGTCAGGTCATCTTCACAAATATTACTATGTCAACAAGACTGCACGGATGAGTAGGGGTGCCAATCTTACATTTTAACTTCAGCGTCTATCATTTCCAAAATTAGTTTCTCAAAGTCTCCTTTCAACTCTCCCTTCACACGCGACTCGAGGCTTTTGCCGTATTCCTTCTCGTATGCCGGAAAGCCAGTCCCCATCAAGGCTTGATACTGTTGATCAATTGAGTTAAAATGTTAAGACGTACGACTGTTGTAGAATGCAGAATGACATCCATTTGAAATTGTGTCCTTACCATCAAAATTGAAGCAGTTAGACCATATTCATCAGTCCCCAGTCCTTTCATGGTACTCTCGATGAATAGCGCCGCTGTCTCTTCAGGCTTGAGTTTCATGTTTAATGCATGTGTAGCGGCTTTTGCAGCATCTCCGTCTAATTCTTTTTCGACGGATCTTGCGAGAGAATACCCAGCTCTCTCAACATACTTAAGGTTTACCATTTTGAGGTACTCAGGTGGAGAGGAACAAATGACCCTGAAAAGTGTTGCTTCGTCAGTTCCAACACGCTCTCTCCCAGCTTTGTCAAACAATCTCGCATCTTCTTCGGCCTTTTCTTCGGTGTGGACCTCGGGATCGAATTCCTCCTCTTCAGCTTGAAGACATGCAGTTACTAACCGCTCCATGTCCCCCTTCAGCTCTCCCGCCAACTTTACCGCCAAATCTTCTCCGTACATCTTAAAGAACGTTTTCTTGAGAACTTTGATTTCCTTGTTAGTGCTTAAGAGATCAGAGCGACATGAGAGGTGTCAACACGCCCGCAATTGTCCATGGCGAATTTGTTTTCTCTATGGGTAACTCACCGTCCAGAGACAACAAGAATGACTAACTTCTCATCAGTACCAACTCCACTGCATGCCTTTTTAATAATAGAACACTCTGCTTCTTCGATCGGTTGGGCAAGAAGCTGCACTGCATTTCCAAAGTTAGAGCCACCACTCTCTTTATCCATCAAATCGACGAGTTTGGTATCATATTGTTCTTCATAGCGTTTGGCGACGTGATAACGTTCAACAGGACCAAGTGGCCCGAGGGCTGCTATCAATTCTTTTTCGTTCGTGCCCCAGCCTTTCGTCGCTGCGCGGATCTTCTCACAAATGTCGTCAATGTCTGCGGGAAAATCTAGTATCAACGTAAAACGACGGAGGAAGTACAAATGGAAACGGAAGGAATAATTAATGTGTCACCAATCAAAATGAAATAATCTTACCAGGGGCGTTACCAGCTTGGCAATCAAAAACGGCTTCAGGCCATAAGCATACCATGGTGGATTTCGGAAGGGATTAAAGATTTTGTGCCATGTAAAGAATGATGATGAGTTTGAGAACACATTTTTTGATACAATATTGAAGTGCTTTAGATTATTTTTATTCTTACGTGCGAAAAATCTTTCGTTCGTGCAGGGAATGCCATAGGTTTAGAGGTGTATAAGTATTCTAACTTGTAACGTAGTTTTGTGCGTTGTAAAACACGAACTATAGGACCTTTTATAGGACTTAAGGGAAAGTTACATCGAAAATGAAAACAGACCAAAATTGGATACCACTTTTGATGAGATTTATGTATTTTAAACAGCCTATGGATCTCGACCCTATTTATTTTCTTGCTTTTCTTTCTGATGTTAAAACAATCCAAGTTCTATGACACCATAAAGTACGGGTTGAAGATTTCTCACAAGCTGCTGTCTGTGGAGTTTTACTCCAATGTTGACACCTTCCTGTTTTGCTACAAGAAAGAATTTGCAGAAGCAAAAAAAGAAGGTACCACAGATGAAAAAGTGGCTGATGCCATCAACAGTGCCCTCTTCAAGTTGCTGGTACGATGGGCTGTCGATGAGGGTAATTTCTTTGTTTGATATTTTGCTTTGTTGATGTGGCATTTGATGGCCCGTTCTATAAGTGTTGATTGCTTGTCGCTGCACAACATCAAGCGCGGAATCTCTGAATCCAAAGTCTTCAAGTACGACGAAACGAAGATGGACAAAACAGGTGAGTTTGTCCAAGAAAAGATTTGATATTCTAACCATTTGAGAGGTCAAGAGCATTTCTCTTTGTTTACTGCCCTTGGCTGCTATTTGAGCATTAACCAAGAGCGCTTGTCTTGCACTGAAAAGATTTTTGTCAAGCCTGGTGCAGAATTAAGGAAGGCATCTCAGAGTTTTGGCCGGCCAGATTTGTGAAATAGCTAAAAGGTTTGAACATATTGTCAGGAATTTTTGTCGCCTCTCACACTTTAACATCCACAGTCTAAGGAAAGTAAGTGGCACACATGCTGCATCTGCCACTACTTGTCCTCCTCTCTTCACGTCAATTGCGACCAGTGGTGAATGGTCCATGGGTAAAGTGCTTGATGTGTATTTTCGATTTGCTACAGGTGGAGACTTTTATCTTGGCCAGCTGTTCAGCCTCGAAGATCCAAATTCCGTGGAGTTTGACACTCCTTGTCCCCATTGTCACGATCCTAACAATCTCATGGTTCTTGAGGCCCTTGATCTCCCGTTTAATAAGATCTTGATTGAGCATGGCAGTACGACGTATGATCCACAAGGTTTTGTCTTTGTTGGGTGCCAGCATGGTGCATCATTCTGATTGGATGCTCAGTGTTCTTGAGAAGGATCCAAGCCATCTTTTTGGAAAACTTCCCATTCTCTCTAGCCCTCTCTTTCAGGAACTGAAGTGTCATCACTTGACATTAGATCTCAACAACCATGTTCCCGTGACAGGAATTCCGCCTCACATAGCACATATGCGCAAGATAACCACGGTCAAAGGCTGCTGTAGTGACATCAAGGCTGCCGTTACAGATTTCAAGTCAGAGTAGAGGGATGCTATATCTCAGGCCATTGATGACAAGGTCGAGGACAGTAGGGGCATTAATGCTTCCATTTTGGACTCTCGTATCCTAGCTTTGGAGCAAAGATTAGGAGTTTGACTTGACCAGTTAGGATGTACTACTCTACCTGAAAGCCGGGTGGCTGTAAATCAGATTCATGCATCTTCTGCACCGGTTGTTGTGAGCGCAAATCAGTTTTTATACAGTGGTAAGTATTGGTGTGTTCCTGAAAGTTTCCAGTTTCCTCGCGAGATGAACAGGTTGAATGGGTGGAGAATGTGGCTTTGTGGGATAGTGGTGGTAATAATGTGACATACCAAATCAAACCTTTTCGTTCTTTTAAGGGAATCAACTTTGCAGAGAAGGCATTCAAGAGGGAGTTCACTACCAAGTCGAAGCCTATTTTTAAACTGATGAAGCAGTTTCATGGATTGGAAGTACCAGCACAAGTTGATGAGGCATTTGTTCAATCATCCTTCATTGCAGCAACTGACTTTTTGAAGACAAGGGTTGGGTATGTTTGGAGAAGAGCAAAGGATGTTGGAATGCTTTCTGATTATGCCATTGGGACTTGGAGTAAGTATGTGCAGCGGAGTGAGATTGAAAAGCATGGCACAGCACAGGACAGGCAACAACAAGGAATCAGGCTGACAAGAGGAGGCGGGTGTTCACTATTGTTGGGGATGCTCAGCCAAATGGTAGGATTAGACCGAATAAGGTAGCTAGGGCCACACATTGGCACAATCTGGAGAGAGAGACAGTTGCAGATGCTTTTGAGGGTGCATTTGATGTACAGTGACTGTGAGTATGGTTTTTTTGAACTGCTGCATTATGGAATTGTAACCCAGCGCTCAGAGCTTAAGGGGTAGGTTGGCCGCAGGCTCCCATAAAAATAGCAAGATGGATTTTTCGTAAACACTTTTTTCATTAGTAGATTGTAATGACCTTGAGCCAGTTAACTTTCAGGGCATATCAAGTATTCCGGGGGTCTTTCTTAGCGTGGTCGCTTTGTTCTTAGAGAGACCACTATGGCTGCTCCCACGGAGGCACTTTGCAATGAAGTTTAGTTAAGTGTTGTTTGAAATTCTCGAAAACATGCTGGTCCAATCTTGTATCCCAAGTAAACCTTTGCACAAAATGAGATCAGAATACACTCCTATCAGAAGATGAGCAAAATGTATCAAAGCCTCTTGGTAGGAATAGTTCAACTTTTGCAATGATGGCTTCAGGGGGTCACTTGGTCATTTTAATCTGAAATAAAACCTTTGGGGGTCATGAATAAATTTTTAGGTGGAGCTTGAAGGTAACACAATGTTGTACAGTTTAGAAGTACCATTGATTGCAAAAGAAAACATCTAGAAGGTAGCCACTATTACGAAGAACACGATTACCTAAACAGACACAAGGATATATTTAGATATATTTTTATAGGTAAGCACAAATGAAAAGACAGTGACTACCAATGCATTTTCAACATGACAACAATTTTTTTACAGGTAAGTTCAAGCAGTAGTGTATGATTGAACCTAAAATAGTCACTAGTGAAAAAAGTGTCTCATCGAGAAGGAGGAGAAGGAGGAGAAGGAGGATAAGGAGGACAAGGAGGAGAATGGGGAGAAGGAGGAGAAGGAGGACAAGGAGGAGAATGGGGAGAAGGAGGAGAAGGAGGAGAAGGAGGAGAAGGAGGAGAAGGAGGAGAAGGAGGAGAAGGAGGAGAAGGAGGAGAAGGAGGACAAGGAGGACAAGGAGGAGGAGGAAAAGGAGGAAGAGGAGGAAAAGGAGGACAAGGAGGACAAGGAGGAGGACAAGGAGGATGACAAGGAGTAAAAGGAGGAGAAGAGGAGAAGGAGGAAAAGGAGGAAAAGGAGGACAAGGAGGACAAGGAGGACAAGGAGGACAAGGAGGACAAGGAGGACAAGGAGGACAAGGAGGACAAGGAGGACAAGGAGGACAAGGAGGACAAGGAGGACAAGGAGGACAAGGAGGACAAGGAGGACAAGGAGGACAAGGAGGACAAGGAGGACAAGGAGGACAAGGAGGACAAGGAGGACAAGGAGGACAAGGAGGACAAGGAGGACAAGGAGGACAAGGAGGACAAGGAGGACAAGGAGGACAAGGAGGACAAGGAGGACAAGGAGGACAAGGAGGACAAGGAGGACAAGGAGGAGAAAGAGGAGAAAGAGGAGAAAGAGGACAAGGAGGAGAAGGAGGAGAAGGAGGACAAGGAGGAGAAGGAGGAGAAGGAGGAGAAGGAGGAGAAGGAGGAGAAGGAGGAGAAGGAGGACAAGGAGGACAAGGAGGAGAAGGAGGACAAGGAGGACAAGGAGGACAAGGAGGACAAAGAGGACAAGAAGGACAAGAAGGACAAGGAGGACAAGGAGGACAAGAAGGACAAGAAGAAAAACTTGGATGCTGATAAACTAAGATTTTTCAAGAAAAATCTTGATATGAACGATGATATCATACAAAGTTTGAATGATGGAATACCTGTAAAACACATTAAATGAGGTAGTAAACATCATTATTTTCACGATCGCACCTAGAGGTCACACAATTTACATGATACACAAAAACCATTAGATATTACCTTTTTTTCAAGCCACGTTTTCCTTCTAATACTGTATTTCATACGTAAATATTGCTATGTCCGTACTATATTCATACAAAAAATACCTATAAAAATTCAAAATCATATATGATAATATTACCCTCTTTCAAGGATTAGATCAAGGTCGTCCTACTTTACTAGTAAAAATAGTGTCCTGGTGAAAAATCTATCTTTCTATCCGAGCTCCGTTCAAGCGAGTGCTTGTACTCTGATAGTACTTATACAGTAGTGTGATGGTACCTAGTTCAGCGTTACTTACTATCCTCTACCTATTTATTATCCGGAGGTTGTTTCAAACAGTCCCCCCACCGTCCACATTTTTGTCCCCGTAAACGGGGTGCGGAGTGATCCATATATGGGTATCATGAATCTGACATGAGCCAAGGATACCTACTGGTACCCCTGACCCAGCCTGGGCCCCATATCAGGCCCATGGGTACACATGCAAATGGAATTCTCCTCACCAAGGGAAGGATCCCACCAAATAGGAGCAGGACTCATCAACAAGACCATTGAGTCCTGCAGGAATCATCAACAAGACCATTGGGTCCTGCAGGACCCACTGGCAAGATCACATGTACAGCCTAATCAGGTTCATGTAGATTCAGGTTGGCATGCAAGAATGCACGTACAGCCCAAACCAGGTGCATGTAGACCCAGTTTGGCATGCAAGAATCCAACAGGGTTCATGCAAATCTAACCTCCTTGAATTACATGTAAAATACATGATAAACAAGAGAGGACCACCATGAGGTAGTCCTCATTTTCAATCAGTTTTATAGCTTATAAAATTAATTTCCAATCAGCTGGAACTCCTTTTCTACTTCTTATCTACAACTACTTTTCGATTACTTCCGGCTTAGGTCACTATTGTACGATAGCCAAACTCGATAAGTTCATTGCACACACCACCTCACAAGAGACTCTCCACTGCAAACGAAAAACACCGGTAACCTCCCCGTACACTCGCATTCCCATTTGCACCGCCGTGTTGCCAACAACAATTGGCAGCGGCGGGTATGTTTTGGGGGTGAGTTTTCATGAACTCACCATTTTTTGCACTATAATACTCACCACACGTCCATTTTTTTCCAATTAGGTGTACTGGCAAATCGCCGAAACTCAGTCCACAGACTGAGTTAGGCATTCCCATTTGCACCGCCATGTTGCCAACAACAATTGGCAGCGGCCGGTATATTTTGGGGCTAAGATATTTAAAACTCTTCATGTTCTACACCACTATACTCACCACACGTCCATTTTTTTTCAATTGAATAGTTACAGGTCTACTGGCAAAATCGCCGAAACTCGGTCCACAGACTGAGTTAGGCATTCCGCCTTGGACCGCCATGTTGCCAAGAACGATTGGAAGCGGCCGGTATATTTTGGGGGTGAGTTTTCATGAAATCATCTTTTTTCACCCTATTATACTCAACGCGTGTTAATTTTTTCTCAATTAATTAGTTACAGGTCTCTGGGCGAAATTGCCGAAACTCAGTCCACAGACTGAGTTAGGCATTCCGCCTTGCACCGCCGTGTTGCCAACAACGTTCGGCAGAGGCATGTAAATTTTTATGGTGAGTTATCGAAGTCAAACTATATTACGATTGTTTTCATTTCAGCTTAGTTTCAATTACATAATTAATTTTCTTCTACCGTGGTGATAATATTGTCCACAGTATCGTTTTTCATCTTGGAGCAGCTTGGGGCTGAAATTTTGGCACCTGTGTCCTTTTGGTGGGCGATGAGTTGGGCGGCCCCCTAAAATATGTCAATGTAGTATGTTTAATTATATTAGTGGAGATAAATAACACATACTCTATTATTGTATTCCCACAGTAGGTAGCCCTCCCAGTAACCCTCCTGTAACGTTCCGGTAGCCCTCCTGTATGCTCCGGTAACCCTCCGGTACTCTCCGGTAGCCTTCCCGTAACCTTCCGGTTACCCTCCTGTACACTTCCGGTATGCCACCGGTAAACATTTTTTTAGCGTCTAAGTAATGCAGTTATAGCCACTAATTAGATTGATATCGATTCTAAGACTTACTGAGAAGTCTGTTTTCCTGTAAAATCGTACCAATTCCTATCATACGTAGAAATAAATCCGAAAGCTCCTCTTGGTCTCAAATTTCCGGTAACCTCCCGGTAGACTCCGGTAACCCTCCTGTACACTAGTTTACCGGAGGGTTACAGAAGTGTACGGGGAGGTTACCGGAAGATACCATTCCGGGGGCTCCAGTAACCTCCCCGTACACTCGAGTGTACGGGGAGGTTACCGGTGTTTTTCGTTTGCAGTGGATCCCGACAACCCACAGGCGGTCAAACAAAACCAAGGTTTACTATGCAGAGTACTACTTTCCTCTCACATCACCGTGGGAACAATTTTTTCTTAGTCCTCCAAGAAGTCCCTACAAGAAACTCTTTTTAGGCACTGGTCTAGGAGAGAAGCTACGAGCCATGTCCTCCGTGAAGGCATTTCCCGAAGGGCTCAAGTGGGTGGAGTGCGAACGTGGCATTGGAGGGAAGAATTCCCCCATACGTTACATTCGCGAGCAGCATCCCGTGCAGGATGCCCTCGCGAAGGATAAAAACACCATCTACTTCAAATTGACTCTCCCTAACACGGGGAATGAGTTGAAGGTGGCAGTATGGGCGTCCAGGACTCCTGAGCAGTTTCTACTGCATGTACGCTCCGCGATTCACGCGTGCAAGCAGATGGGGCTTGACACGGATTTTGCCGAAGCAGAGAAGGCTGTTGAAACAGCTAAGCTCAATGCAGAGATCACGAAGGAGGTGTTCACGAAGTTGCGTAACTCCAAGAAAAAGAAGAAGGGCAATAAAGGAGATGCGCCCGGTACGACCACCGAGCTAGCATCACCTGCCCTAGAGGAAGTAAAGACCCTATATGACAGGCCCTAAAGGCTCTAGAAGCTGCCAAGCTCACCGTCACAATGGCTGGAGTGAAGCCCTTTGAGCTGTATGGAAACCTCCTCTCCAACAAGGCTTGTCAGCCTTGGGAGAAGATCATCAAGGCCCAAGTGACTCATGCGCCTTGGGAAGACATAATGGGAGTACCGCACATGGAGACTCCCACGAAGACTTGGGACTCGTTTCACAAGTGTGTCACGTTCCACCTATTGCAGGTGTTCCGTCATGACACGGGCAAGACCCTCAAGTACTACATTACGGACACATTGAAAAAGCCCAACCGGGTTTCAATACGTCAGTTCTTTGTCCCAGTAGAACAGCTTAACAGCTACCTCAAGACATTGCCTTGCCTGTACTACAGCCCAAAGGCTAATCAGGCAACCAAGAAGGTATTGCCCCTTGATGACGTTGACCTTGCGACTCACCTGTTGTGCATGTGTCCAGCAAAGTGGCAGACCCAGTATGACTTGACTGAGAATACCACTCCAGTCAGTACTAGGGCCCTTCTATTGGTCCTAGAGAACACCGAGAACAATGCGGAACTTGATAATAAGCCCGCCAGCACGACCAAAGCAAAAGGGGCTGATCAGAAGCGGAAGATGGAGTCGATGGACTCCCGTATCTCCATGAAGCCCAAGTAGGTGGGCTGGACCGACAAGCACTGCGTGCTGTGCAAGAAACATGGGGGGCCGCACAAAAGTCACAATACGCATGACTCCTGTCGTTATAACAAGGACGGTACTTCGATCAAGAAGAATGGGGGCACAGGCAAGCCCCATTCCAAAGAAAGGAAACCAGAGGTAGCGAACTTTACCCAGATAGTCCGGGCGGAGTTGAAGAAAGCTCTCCGCAAGAAGTCTAGCAAGCGCAAGAAACATCGCGCCAATGACTCGGAAAGTGACAGCTGCTCCGATGACAGTTCGTGAAGGTGCCGGTCGGATTGCACTGGGGAATTACGTATATGCAAGAAACGTAAATTAAATACTGCAGTTGACAGTTATACTACCCCCCGTCCCAGTAAAGCTATCCCGGCGAATAAAAGTCGAAATTCCAAACAGATAAAACTAGCTGTCACGAAAAACAAAATATCAAAAAATCTTGTTCCAAAACAAAAAAGCCCGGATTAAAAATTCGGAATAAAATGAAGTCAACGACCTCAACTATTGTAAAAAGTTTTACGACAAAAAAGCTGTCAGTAATAACATGAAGTCCACTGAGGCCAGTACAACTACACCCAGTGTGAACTATAACATAAATCAACCAAAGCAAGTGGTTACACCACACACCAAGGACCGCCTCGGTGTTACGGCACTAGTGGCCATAATGGAACCAGCAACTGAAAGTCAATCCGCCAGAGCATACAAACAACCTCTGCGGAGTCGCCCCAGTAACAAAGTCAAAGTCTTATTGGACTCTGGGTCTGATGGAGACCTTATTTTCCTACCAAAAGGAAAAGACAAACCCTTTCTCTACCTGACTAGGCAGGTGCCAAAGTCTTGGCATACGTCAAATGGGAGCTTCCAGACAACTGGAAGAGGAAAAATAGGGATCGAATTCTTTGAGTACACCAATAACAAGGAGTATCTTCTACAACCTGATGTTGTGGAACACAAGGAAGATGACATGACCAAATCAGGGTTTGACCTCATTCTAGGTAGTAATACCTTGAAAGAGTTAGGAATTGTCTTAGACTTTCGAACAAAGGAAATCATAGTGGATGATATCTCACTGCCAATGAGCGACTGTTGAACGGGCTTGGACTATGAATAATAGCATCTACCAAGAGACGTCCAAGGAACCCCAAAGTACGCTGGAGGCAACCAAATGCCTCATACACATACTTGATGCTAAATATGAAAAAGCGGATCTCAGGGCAATTGTCAGGGACAACTGCACACCACTAAGTGGCCCAGAACAAACAAAGTTACTGGAGCTCCTACAAGAATTTGAGGAGCTATTTAGCGGGAAACTAGGTGACTGGGATTGTAAGCTGGTCTCCCTCCAGTTGAAGGAAGGAGCACAGCCATACCATGGCAGGCCTTTTCCCATACCCAAGAAGCACATAGAAACCACCAAAAGAGAGGTACAGAGACTATGTGACTTAGGGGTACTCAAGTGGCAAGATGATTCTGAAAGGGCATCACCTACATTCATTATACCAAAGAAGGACAACACCGTTTGGGTTGTCAGCAATTTTAGGGAAGTAAATAAACGGGTAGTGAGAAAACCGTTTCCTATTCCCAAAATTAGCACTGTTCTGCAAGAACTAGAAGGCTTACATATGCCACAGCCCTTGACCTCAACATGGGCTATATTATACCATTAGATTGGATCCAGATGCATCCAAAATATGCACTATCGCATCTTTCCGTGGGGTAAGTACTCTTACTTGCGGTTACCAATGGGTGTTGCATGTTCTCCTGACATCTTCCAAACTAAGATGTGTGAGCTAATGGCAACCCTTGAGTTTGTCCGAACTTATCTTGATGACTTATTATGCATCAGCAAGGGTAACCTAGAAGACCACCTTAACAAACTAAGGTGGGTTAAAAAGGTACAGGCAATCCTTGCATTAACACCGCCACAAAATGTTAAACAACTCCGTAGGTTTCTGGGCATGGTCCAATACTACAGAGACATTTGGGCAAGACGCAGTGAAATACTTGCATCACTAACCGACTTAGTTGGTGAGTGTGGTCACACCAAAGTCACAAGGGCTAACAAAACTAAGAAGAAGCCGTGGCATTGGGACAACATCCATCAGCAAGCATTCGACACTGTAAAGGCAACAATCGCTCGCGATGTTACCTTTGCCTACCCTGATTATTCACAGGGATTTGAGATTTACACGGATAGCTCCAAATTTCAATTGGACGCTGTAATTACTCAAAATAATAGGCCGCTGGCGTTCTTCAGTAGAAAACTGAGTCAAACGCAGCAAATATATAGCGTGACCGAACAAGAACTACTGGCCATAGTAGAAACACTGAAAGAGTTCAAAGGCATGCTTTGGGGACAACAGATGGTGGTTTATACTGACAACAAAAATCTAATGCAGGATGCTCTAGGTCTGACCTCTGATCGAGTGCACTGCTGGAGATTACTCTTGGAAGAGTATGACCCCACCATCGTGTATATTAAGGGCATCCACAATACAGTTGCGGATGCAATCTCACGACTGGACTATGGACCCGTTGCAAATGACAGGTCAACTTGGATGACTTTCGCACAATGTTGGTGTCGACATAACATGACACAGCCGGAATCATCGTTAGCAACCACCGAGGAAACTATGAGCCAGGTGTTTGCGAATCAAAACGAAGAGGACTCCATCTATCCACTCACAACCAGAGAGATAGCGGAGGCACAACAAGAAGATGATAGCCTTCTAGAGAAAGGCTACTCAACTCAATTAGTTGAGAACATTAAAGTACTCTGCAAGGACAGCAAAATGGTTATTCCAAAAAGCCTCCAACACCGGGCGGTAGCGTGGTTCCGCCAATACCTACAGCACCCAGGGACCAAGCGTCTCAAAGAAACTCTTCATCTTTCGATGTATTGGAAAGGTCGAAGAACGACAGTCCAATCATATGACAAAAAGTGCCATAGTTGCCAGGTGAACAAGCGTAGACAGTTAAAATATGGGAAACTACCAACAAAACTTGCAATCACCAATCCTTGGGAGGCCTTATGTGTGGACCTCATAGGCCCGTACACCCTCAAGGGCAAGGCAAGACGCAAATTGAAACTCACAAGTGAACGCAATACTTGAGCGGGTGCATCAAACAATCATGGCGAAGCTCCGCACAGCTGAATTAGACATGGCCGACACCATCAGCGAGAGTGACATTGCTGACTTTCTCACAAATGCCGCATGGGCCGTTCGCTCTACCTCTCACACAGTACTCAAAACCTCACCAGGGGCAGCTATGTTTGGAAGTGACATGTTGTTTGATGTCCTCTACATTGCTGACTGGTCAAAAATGGGGAATATAGACAAAAACAAACAGATAAGAGCACACGGTGAGAGAACGCCTCCCGCATGGACTGGGACTACCAGCCCAGTGACAAAGTACTGCTGCGAAAAGACGGTATCCTCCACAAAACAGAGAGCCGGTATGAAAGTGATCCTTGGACCATCACGTCAGTTCATACGAATGGCACAATAAGGGTTCAATGCGGAACTAAGTCAGAACGACTGAACATTAGGAGAGTTACACCATACTTCGAATAAATTAAACACTGTACCTTATCCCCTCTCTCCATGTAACACTTACGCTTCGTCACATGCTACACCATCTTTTTTTCCTCCTTGGGGTCATCTTTTTTCCTCTGGATGTTTTCTTTTTCATGTGCATTGACACCTTATTGCCCCATTCGTGGGGGCGAGTGACACAAGCCAAAGATACCTACTGGTACCCCTGACCCAGCCTGGGCCCAATATTAGGCCCATGGGTACACATGCAAATGGAATTCTCCTCACCAAGGGAAGGATCCCACCAAATAGGAGCAGGACTCATCAACAAGACCATTGAGTCCTGCAGGAATCATTAACAAGACCATTGGGTCCTGCAGGACCCACTGGCAAGATCACATGTACAGCCTAATCAGGTTCATGTAGATTCAGGTTGGCATGCAAGAATGCACGTACAGCCCAAACCAGGTGCTTGTAGACCCAGTTTGGCATGCAAGAATCCAACAGGGTTCATGCAAATCTAACCTCCTTGAATTACATGTAAAATACATGATAAACAAGAGAGGACCACCATGAGGTAGTCCTCATTTTCAATCAGTTTTATAGCTTATAAAATTAATTTCCAATCAGCTGGAACTCCTTTTCTACTTCTTATCTACAACTACTTTTCGATTACTTCCGGCTTAGGTCAGAATCATGAAAATATCATGAAAATGGGTATCATCGTACAATGTAAGTAATGTAATAATGTGGATAAATGATCGTAATCTGGGTGAATCGTCCGGACTACTAACTTCAATGTATTTATGTATGAAGATATGATTTAATGGGGTGTTTGATCGTATCGTAGTCTGGGTGAATCGCCCAAACATTGAGCGTCGATGATGTTATTTAAGTAGTATAGGTATTGTGTGTTAGTATGGGGTATTCAGTTACATATAATATAATTTTGTGAAAGAGAAGAGTTGTATTATATGGTCGTTTAGTATGTAGTGTTTGTTATATATTGTTCTGCATTGCATTGTGTCTTTTTTGGAGAAGAGTTTTCTCTGCACGTTCGGCTCTTTTCATAAATTGAACTATTTCTTCTGTTCGTTTAAATAATGTTCCATGTCAATTGTCTGAAATAAGATCAATCCTTTAAGTGTTCGAACTCTTGATAATACTATTTATTCCCAGTTTCGGAGGCATATGTTGATTTTTTGTTTTGGCCATGATGATACAATGACTATGTCTTTTGCATTTCCTTGTAACTTGTGTCCCGTTGATGATGCATTTATGTTGACAGGAAACAATGTCATATGACATTTGAATGTTTCTTTTATTTCGCATAACAGAGTTGGTGCGACTGTGATAGACACTTCATGCTGTTTTGGTGGAATCATGAACTGTCTCTGCTTTCGTTTGTATTGCAGGAGACACTGTAGGGTTTTATACTGTTCTTTATGTATGTTTTTGCCAAGGTTGTTGATGTCATGTTTCAAATTTGTGATTTCATTGGAGTCATCTGCGAGCTCAACTGTCAGCCAATCAACATCCCTGATATTGACACACCCGACTTTTATCCATACATTTCTCTCCACTTGTCTGTTGTTGCATCTTGCTTGATCTTTACAGAAATGAGAGTACAAACAGTTCCATTTCCTCTTGGTGGCTTTTTTCCATCTTTTTGTTTGACATGACACATATTAGATTGATTCCAGTGTATAGACACAGAGCTGGGTCGACGTGTTTATGTGATCCGTTCTTAATGTTGTCATCTCCACATGTAGTTAGCATGCAATGACAGAGGGTGTTTATAACTTTCAAAATGGAAGCTTGTTTTTTCTTTGATATTTGGAAATCACTCTCAATTATAATTGTATGGTCTGGTGGAAGCTCGTCGCCTGAAACAGTACGGTGGGAATTAAGTACATGTTTCTAACATAGGCCAATTATCTACCCTACAGTAGTACTCTAGGGTAAAACTGAAAGATACCCTTAATTTCTCAGGAGATGAGGGATATCTCCCAATAATGGCAAGAACCAGCAAATAGCAAGAATAGGTTCACTACCCAGAAATACCATTTGGGGAATAATGCTTTATGTCATCAACTAATGACATAATGACATACCATATCTGTGTAGGATCCTACACAGTTTCATTTTGTGCCATGAAGCATATTTGCTTCATTGCTGCTTGTTACTAGCAGACAACTTAACTCATAAAAACTATTTCAACGCAACGTATCTACCGTTTACTACATAATATAAAATTACATCAAAACGGCTTAGGTCACTATCAATTGATAGCCTTCGCACAACCAGGATCAACTGTACTTCATTCCACCATCCATCATCCATATCAGGTATGTGTTGACCATGGTAGGTTCGTCTGTCTGTCCCCTTGTTGCACGAAGCCGTATAATACCTGTGGTATGTTAGGCATAGTGCAATTTGTGCTGCTTGACTCCCAGAGTATGGCTATAGCCACAGCTGAGCCCCGAGTCACGTACTCAGCCAGTTGAAGTGAGTTTCACTCACAGGCAGGCACGAGTTTTTTAACACGTAGCCATGAACAACTGCCCTCTGCGTCAGTGAGGATTAGATCCCACTTGACGCGGGTATACTCCGCTTTGTTAGCAGAGTAGGCATTTAGCACAAAGTGCATTTGCAGTAAAAAAAGACCACTCGTGACGTATTATACGCACCAGTGGCAATATAGCTTACTTGCCTAGTAGCTCGTAGCTCCCCTCACTAAGTGAGGAGGCAATAAACATAAATGCCTCGGTTTATTTTTTCTCCGAAAAAGCAATATGTGTGTATTCTATTTTTAGAAATAGAAACACGATTAGACTTAAACTTAGTCCGTACCCATGATGATATGCATATGCATTGATGTCACGGAGTACTACGTACTCAAAGCCAAATAGGCAGTACAAAAATAAATCTTCTAGGGCCTTAATTGACCATACGAAGTATTGAATAGCCTCTAAGGCCTAAAAAGCTTGCTCATGACCCCCGAGAGGTTTCGGTCACTTAAATGACTTGCGATTCCCCTGGAAGTTCGCGGTTCTCAAGTTTCATAAGTGTCAGACAATCCTCAAGGGAAAATGCATTCGTGCAGTACCTTTCCCACGATCGCGGATCAGCCCCATTCACATGGGAGCGAGTCACGGCAAAGCCCACTTCACAAATCGTTTCTCGACACAGCCCTCGCGGTCACGATCTGAAAAAAAAACGACCACATACCGTGTGTGCAAGACTCATAGGGCTCAGCCCATGAGCGCAAAGGACCAGCCTAGGAAGAGAACATTGTTCTATTACGCATGAAGGCTTAGGAGGCTATATATTGCCCTACCCCGGATAAACGTCTGAGCGACGTGGAGTAATATCTCCAAGTCCCAGAACGCATGGGGGCGCAAGATGGACCCATAAATCAACTATATGTCGAGCCCCAGAAATACTCATGGCAAAAATTCTCGCGAATTTCTTATTTGCGAAAGAATACCGCCAACTTTTAGCGATTTTCTCAGGAAAACACGCAACTTGTTGATTTCTTTCTGAAATCCAAGCAAAAAGGAGAGAAATGTCCACAAATCAAAAATGATTAGAGTGAGATAATTGCCAAACTGTCGGACCCCGAACTGTTGAGTGCCTTTCTCAATAGTGAGACCACTTTCTCCATTTTCACAAATATATGCTACTTAGCTGCGCAAAAAAAGTGCACATCCTCTGGTCCGAGGAAAATAGAATTCAGAGCCCAAAACAAATGTTCGGGATTATTTAATTTTAAATTAAAGAGCTCGTTAGAGTAAAAAGTCTTAATCAGAATTCTACCGTCAGGTTAAATAACTTGACATTAAAAAACCTTGTTAAATCTAAAAAAAATGACAAAAATGCCAAGATATCTTCTGGCATCATGAATTGTTTTCTCAAGAAGACGAATTCTTCTCCCATGTAGAGAGAACATACACAAGTGCCATGCTGCACTATTCACAAACAAGGTAACAAAAAGCAACTGGAAATCAAACCATGTTGGGTTTCAAACCCCTGACACGGTGTTGCTACAGTAACAATGAAAGCAAGAAGGACGTAGCTCCATGCTTCCCCCATGTTCCAATGTTAGGAACATTCATATGTTTTCCCTACCCAGCTAGGCTGGTGTCAAACTCTTGTCGCACGCAGGATGGGTTCTTCCTACTCAAAAGGAAGGGTAAAGTCACATGTTCTGAGTACATGTTACCCAGAGTGACCAAGCCAACATATGACCTCAGTCTTTGGTGAATACAAGGACTGAGTTAGAATTGTTCTAGAATTCCGAGCAAACAACAACATAAAGTACTATGAGAAGATCAATTTTACCTTGCCAGTGATAATTGATGCAAAATGTCTGTTTAAATCTGCGAACCCAAGTTGAAACAAAACCTGGATAAAACAGATCAGGCATATAGCTAACCACTTAAGTGCAGTGCTCTTTTTGAGCAAAAATACTCCTGATCACAGAGCTAACCACTCCTGTGAAATACTCCTTTGGGGGCGGAGGGAATTAGCAGACCTTCCAAGTTGTGTCAACAGAAAAAGTGACACTCGTTACACTAAAAACTCAATTTCAAACACGTTACTGTGGTTTCTCATGACAAGAGAAACTGTTTGATCAAGTTTGGGGTGTCTTGGAAAAAAGTCCTGTTTCCCTCAACTTTTCAGAAGAGGTGGGTTTAAAGCCAATAACAACAGAACACAACCAGTCAAAAAACAAGGAAAAACAATGAGGAAAATTTACCTTGACGACTGGAGGGTTTATTTGACAGTCGTCGTCAGAAATGGCTGTACAAGAACAGAACACCCAAACAACAGTAAATTACTGTAAACCAAAAAGTGATTCTTAAAATAAGTAAAAATGGACAAAAGTTAGGAATACTGTCCAAGCTTAAGGAATCCTTACAGTACTGTAGAAGTTGCTCAGTTCAACTCTGCCATCAAGTAAGACTTCTTGACAAGTCAACAAATCATTAGATTGGATACTGACGCATCCAGAACCCATTTCATGCCTAGAAAAACTGAAGAAGGTCTCACCTACTCAGGGCTAGTAGCAACAATCATGGGTTTTCCATGTGCCTCACCAGCACATACAATGGAATCAATGATGGCCATGTGGTTCTGAATAGAACTCACTTGGAGAATATGATAGTCTCCAAAGGCAGCATGGAAGACCACCTCAAACAAGGTTAGGATGGACTTACCAAGCAGCGAGTAACGGTTTGACCAACAAGCCACAACACCTCTGCACAAAGACAACAAGGGCTTAATAGCAGACCCAAAGTCTTATCATGGCAAAAGCAACATGCTTACAAGCAGTTAAACTCGCTAAACATTTGCCTATACAAGGAACTCACATGTCACTGGGTGGTCCAGTACAAGGGAGAACCTTAGGCAAGACAATATTATTGTCTCACCTCACTCACAACTATGATTGTAGAGGAGGAGGTACGATGTCACCAAAAAGCCACTACCATGGCCCATGAGACAAGATACACAAAAGTGAGACACATATATGTGACCTAAGCCGTTTTGCTGTAGTTGTTACTATGTAGTAAACGGGTAGATACATGTTGTTGAAAGATTTTAATTATGAGAGTTACACTACTGAAATAGGTATTGCATGGTACTCTAGGTAATCCATGCATCACCAAGCACAGGTGATCCTGTCAGAGATTGGAGGTGATTTAGGGCAGTTCCATGACTGCTCCTTTTCTCTCAACTGCCAACAGGAACTGTCCCATGAGTAGGGGGGTGCACCCAAAAAAAAATGTGGCTTCTGGGTGGTCTGTCCTTCTACCCCTTACCCCTACTATGTACATCAACTTTTTTTATTCCTGCCGAAATCTCCAGATCGTTCTCCACCACTCAGGCCAATTCTGTTCACGAAGAATGCAACATCTTCTGCACTGAAAACGATACTAAAGGTTGATTGTTGCTTTCGCGATTCAAACTATGCATAGATCTTTGTATTACCTATGCATAGTTTTAATTTGGTAGCTTGATTCCCGCTAGTTGCTTCTGCGTAAGCGCAAAAGCCATTGAAACTGCGTGAAATGCGTAGTTTCTAGCTAGAAACTACGCATTTCATTCATCGATCCATCGATCGCGTCGATGATGTCTATAGACACACTACCAACACTCTCCGATCGATGCATCAGTAATATGCAATAATCAACTAGTGATTTTGGCACGGTTGAGGCACGTGAGATCCACGTGCATTGCAAGATCTTCACAGCCAAAAATGCGCATTTTTTGCTGTGATCGAAGACATCAAGGAACATATTGAAAAAGGCCACCATGGAGGGAAAACCACCTCCCAACCCTCCAGACCATCCCACCATCACTCCTACAGATCCCCCAACCAAGAAACGGCGTAAGAGGGGTAACTCATCAATCTCCCGTCACGCCAGGGGCAGGAACAAGTAAGATATCGCTCCATCAGCAACCCTTGCATCCTTCCCTCCAGAGAGGATCACACCTTCATCTACTGAGGTGCCGGCATCTTCGAACAACACAACAATTCACACAAAAAAACAAATCTATGATCAAAATCGGTACCTGAGGAAGAAGGTGTCTAGTGCGGCCGTGGACACGGAGTCTCTGCGGATAAATTTGGCAGAAAGTCACAAAAGCATCCACGATCTACAGGATGAACGTGACCGTCAGACTGTGTTGGTTGGGAAATTGGAATCGGATGTTTGTGCTACAGAGAAGAAACTGCAGGAGCGGACTGAGAGATGGATGGGATGGCGTAAAAATGCTCAAGAGACTATCCGTGTGGTAAAGTCAATCCACAAAGAAAAGGTGAAAACATTGACCACCAAACACAGGAAGGACATTGCAACTGAGACGGACAGGTTGAAATTGCAACAATACAAGCATGAGCGGAGTCACACAAAACAAATTGTTGCAATGCAAAATGCAATAGAAAAGACTAAAAAAATCATGAGTTAGTACATTTTCTTTTGTGTTACTTTACTTTTATTAGTGTCTTCAATAACAATTAAATCATATTCCTTTCCATAGAATTGTTGTTACCAATTTATCAGCAGAAAGAGACTCAGCTCTCCAGCAGTTGAATGTGTGTGTTGCTGAGAAGGACTCTGACCTGAAGCAGACGGCAAAACTGGCCCGGATCCAAGAGAGGGAGCACTTTTCCAAGACAATAGAATCTTTAAAGCATAAAAATTCTCAGCAGTCACTTCAAATTACATCTTTGAAAAACCGTACTGTGGATGCAGAGATTCAAAAGAAAAAAGCTGAATTTCAGGAACAACAGTCCACTCGCCGCAGTCAAGATGCCACCAACTACACCGAGTCTCTTCAAAAGATAATCAAGGAGCTCCAGAGTAATCTTCAGGAACTTCAGAACTCTAATGCTGATCTGCAATTGCAAATTGAAGAGAAGAATGATCAGTTGAGACTTAGCGATGGTGCTGCACCCATCAAGGTTTTTTCTAAAGTTAGGTACGGAAGGGGTGGTCAAATGAAATGGCCCCTTTATGTGTGGGACCTTATCATCACTGAGATAGTGAACGGCACCCCTCCAACAGCCATCCCAGAAAACATTGTGAGCAGCATTAGGACGTTCTCTCCCAATACTGTCATTAAAGAGCTCCCTTCCAAGTGGACCGTACGTCGTGCCAGGTCAGTTATCTATGTGATAGTACAGACTTTGGCCGCTTACAGACTTGGCAAATCACACAAGTGGCGGCAAGCCTTCACTGACGGTACTGGTCGTAGGCAGGTTGCAATGCAGAATTTGTTGATAGATATAGACGAGGATTTAGAAGAACTGAAGTGAGTTTAATGCTGTCTTGTTATATCATTACTTTCCAATATGGCTAACATCTTATTCTGCCAGGCCGTTGTTGATTTCAAGTAGCATAATTCCTAAGGACGAACGTTCTGAAACCATCTGTCATGCAATCATTGATACACTTCGACAAATGGGTGACAATTTAGATAGGTGGATAGCAGTGCACCAGAACATGTTTGGTCTGAACCATGACATTCCTCCAGGATCATCGATTGACATCGCAAAATTAGAGGGAGGCATGATCACCACTGACACTTGTAATGGCGCTCGCCTTCTTTCTAAGCTTCTAGCCGAGGAAATTGATCTAGCTGTTTTTGCAAAGAAGGAAGAGTTAGGTGAAGCTGCTGGGGAGGAAAAATCTTTTCAGTCTGTAGTTGTACAAGATTGTCATGGACACATGCGAAACATCTTCATCAATGGTATTACAAAAAGAATGTCCACTTATCTTTCAAGAGTTCTGGCTGAAGATCTTCAAGACATTGATAGGAGATTGCAAGTGGGAACAATGTTTGACATGGTTTTAATTGCCATTGATAAAGAATTCAGTATTCCTGCAAACTATCCTAAGGGACACGGTCCTGAGTTCAAGCACTGGCTCAAAGCTCATCATCCAGGGGCATTGCTAGTACCAGTTCAAAGAACTGCAGGCTCAAGACAAGACCTGGCTACAGAAGGTGCTGCTGCTGTTTATTGGAATCGACGGTGAGTCTCACTGCCAATTTTCCACTTCATCTCTGAACCCATTCTCAATTACAGTCTTTGTCACAGTTATTACATTGAATTTCTAGATGAAGCATTACGCTCTGGTAAAGATAACATTCTACAGGAAAATTTGTTTATTGTACTAACATCGGTTGAAATGGTTGCTCTTTGTCGGGTCATGGCTGTTTTGCATTTCAAGATCTGCATGCCAATGCGATGGTTGGCCGGAAACACCCACTTCCTTGGACGGACCGGATTTGATTGGTCATCTCGTTCCATGGGCAAAGCGATTGATTCTCTCTACAGCGCATGTCTGGAATTGCAGCAAAATGGTGAATTATACCTCAACGAGGAATTTATGAATGCTATCTTTGATAACATTTATGTTGACAGTACAGGTCACCCAGCCCCACTCCCTCCCTTGCAAGAAGCTATGACATATCAATACGAAGAGAGGCAGACTGTGGCTATTGATGGATCTAAGGTTCTCCCGTACGATCAACTCAATGCGGAAATGTTCTATCCCATGCGAGCTGAGAATCAGCAGACTTCTGATCTAGTCAAGAAGATGGCAGTTGAAGTTGCTGACTGCATCCTCAAAGAACTTTGTGATCCTAAAAAGGCTTTGTCTGATTATCTTTCTTGCAGGGAAGGAAAGTTTAGCTGGGGTGAAACATCCGATGAAGTACATGAAGCCTGCCTTGGTAGAATGGCTACCAATGATTTTGCTGAAAGCCCTTTTGCTGGATTAACTCAGCAGATGCAGCAGTTTGGTCGAGTGCTTGGAATTCACGCTTCTGCAGTTAGTCATGCCAAGTTTAGTGGGGATTTTCGTTTGGACTATAAAGACAGTTCAAATGATGGGAGGTATTTCAAGCTACCCAAAGACATGAGAGAATCTTTGTTGACTTACGCATTGTCCATTGCTCCAACAGTTCGGAAAGAAGAAAAGGAGGCTCTTGAGCTTCAACGGGAAGCAAAGAAGCAGAAACAGAAAGTTCTGCTAGAGAAACAAATGCTGGCTTGCAAGAAGGAATATGCTGATGCATTGACCTACATTGAAATGGCTCATTCCCCTGCATTTTGGTCCACAAAGACAGTTGCCAAAACACAATTCAAAAAGCTAACAAGTCATTCTGCAAAGCTCAATGCAGTTAAGGAGCAAATTCGAATTCGTGTTTTGGGATTTGGATGGGATGATCTACATCATCCGTGGTCTAAAGATGGTGTAGCCTACACTCCACAGCAACTCCTAGACTATTTGGTGGATGTAATTCTACCTGAAGAGAAAAAGCGGGGACTACCAGAGAAACCTGAAATGAACCTACCGTCACGCAAATATCTTCCACAACTAGGAGAGAAGACTGCCGATGTTGATGTTCTGGAGATGAAATACGAGATGGAAAAGGACAAGGCTATCGAAGAGGCTATTCAGCTGAGAGAAGATTGGGAAGGTGAAGGATTGACAGATAGGCATGAAAAACTACAGCCTCCAAGACCTGATGTTGATGCCAAGCTAGTTGATGAAGAGATGGAGATGCTGTTTGCTTATAAGGAACCGGACGGGTCTATAAATATGATGTGGTGTCAGGGTACTGTGATGGCAGTTAAAAACAACAGTAAAGTACACATTAAGTGGGATAGCAGCACTCTGAGAGAAGGGGACAAGGAAATCACTGAAGAAACACTATTGAAGTCAAAATACAACAAACATGTTCTGGGTGGGTGGAGGTATAGCTTGGATTAACCAGTAATTACATACATAGGGATTTAAAGCTGGTAAATTAACATAGGACTACTACATACGTATGTACATATGTCCTACAATAGCCCAAAACAATGACGTGCTAGTAGGACACCAAGGAAGCGAAATTTTTTCGAAATCTCTTGGGATTCTCTTTTTGATACCCTCTGCTTCAACGAGGTTCACTAACATTAAGCATAGGACCTCATATAAAAATGCTCATTTTTTGGGTGCACCCCCCTACCATGAGAAGGTTTCTGAGAAAGAAATCCTCTCTTGGATATTTTGTCCAAGAAACACCTAGAATGTATATGGGTGTTTCCCAAGAAAGAAATTAGCTTTTGAATATTGTTTCTCAGAAACAACATCTTATGACTATTGTACTTCCTTTGTATTACACAAAGGGAAGAGGACCATTGGAGGTTCCAGGTGGAACCTCTTTGGGGGCCTATGTCACTTGCCCCCATGATTGGAGAATTAGCGCGGCTCGTGGAAAAGTAAAACCTCTGTGAGGAAAAAATCCGATTACGAGCCAGACTTGCAGAAAAAAACCTCCTGGTTGAGGTTAAAAATGTGCAAGCTGCCTGTGACGCTTTGTACCTACATAGAATTTTATGTAGTATATGAAGTGTAAGTTCATGTGGAGAGGGAGATTTGTCATGGCTTATGACAAAGCTGATTTGATTGTACTCTCCTAAGTCAAACTTGTTCTGACTTACTTCCGCGTGCAACCCTGATTGTCTTATCGTATACTGTCTGTGATAGTCCAAGTATCACTGGTATATTGACTGAGTATTTGTGCGGGGTAAAAGACCCTTGTTTACTAAAGCATTGCTTTCCACGGACCATGTGACCATAAATTTATGAGGATTATTTTGGGTTGGTTTGGTGTTGCCTGGTGTCTCCTGTTGATTTTGTCTGTGTGTGCAAAAGTGGATTGCCAAACAACATTTCCATCTTATGATTGCTACACTACATTTAGGCGATAGGCACTGCATTGTAGGTATGAGTGAATGGCATCTCAGTGTTTGTTTAGGTAAACATTGTGCCACTAGAAGCTGCTGACAAGACCATGATTGGTACAGCAGGCCAAGCATCTCCATGATTTGGTTGATGTTGAATTCTAGATAGTTCTTCACTTTTTGGGTTTTGATTTTTGAAGACTCTGGTTGACTTACACTGAGGGAAGCCAAATGAAATGCATATGGTCCGAAAGTGTAGTGTTGAAACTGCACCTTAATTGTCACGATGTGTGTACAATGTGGTTATTGAACCAGGTCTAGGTACAAAGGTGCTGATAGTACAGATATCCTGTTTATTATCTTCTGCAATCCTTGGTGTTGGTATATTGTCCTTCTATTTGCTCTGTCACCCCTATGTATCCACGGGAATAGTTGCCCAAAGGGTCAGCTACCGGCAAGTGAACAATGTCAAGTCATACATAATGTATTGACTATAATAATTGGAAGGTCCAAGCGTCAACGTCTATGTCTTTTTGTACCATGAAGAGTGTGGATTCAGTGTCTAAGATATCCTTTTGTATTTTGTAGCAAGGATCCTCGGGGGAGGTCTGTACATGTATAACTCTTTTGTTGGCGATAATGACATTGCAGCATAACTAAATGTGCATGTGGGTACCAATTTTTATATGTTGAAAGACAGTTGTTGACTCTAATCTTATGGTTTCTGGAACCATATTGTGACTTCACAGCGAGCATCATGGAGAAGTGAACTTTCCATGATATGTTAACAACGTAGTCTAAGCTTAGTGAAGCAATACTACATTTCTGTGTATAGCTGTTTGTGTTGCATTTGTTTTGCATTGCATGCCAACAAGATGCTACATGTCTCTCAATAGAGATGTTCATGTTTGACTTATCCTTTTGTGTGAGATGGTATTCCTGTTTAACTAGGGATACTCACCATTGTATGTGCTGTGGTTTTACAAGAACGAAGGTTGTGGATCGTTTTTGTTCGTGTGCTCATGTGATTATGAGGCTAATTTTATGGTTTGTTGTGCAACACCTATGTGCACTACCTATGGTCATCCCGTTGTCTTTAGTAAAAAGACCCACGTGTTTCGGTGACTCTAAGAGTCCTTCCTTATGGACACCATATGTGTTCTCCATGGATAATTCTGAAGGTAAACCGTCAGAAGTTCTCACAAGAGAATCAAGTACTAGTCATTGAGTCTCAGTGAGACCATTATCTAGTAAGACACAGTTCTGTTGAATCAAATAATGTTAATCATGGTCAAGGATTCATTTTCTCTTATTCTGTGTATTATGCACTCTATGCTCAGCAAGCTGTACTAGAATGCGAGCATACCCAACCTGAGTTGGTGTTGCTCTAGACTTGTTGTGGTAACAAATGTCTAACATTAATGTGTCTCTTTTTTGTGTACGGTGTACCTCCTCCTCTACAATTCCAGTTGTGAGTGAGGCGAGACAATCATATTGTCTTACCCAAGGTTCTCCCTTGTACTGGACCACCCAGTAGCATGTGAGTTCCCTGCATGGGCGAATGTTTAGCGAGTTTTCATCTTCTTGTAAGCATGGTGCTTTTGCCATGAGAAGACTTTGGGTCTGTTATTAAGCCATTGTTGTCTTTGTGCAGAGATGTTGTGTATTAGTTTGTCATGCAAACCTTTACTCGCTGCTTGGTAAGTCCATCCTAACCTTGTTTAAGGTGGTCTCTCAACCTAGCCTTTGGAGAATATCATATTACTCCTAATGAGTTCTATTGAGAACTGTATGGCTATCATTGACTCCATTGAATGTGCTTGTGAGGCACATGGAAAACCCATGATTGTTATTGCTAGCTCTGAGTAGGTATAACCTTCTTCAGTGTTTCTAGTCATGAACGGGTTCCAGATGCGTCAGTATCTAGTCTATGATTTGTTGACTTTTCATGAAGTCTTATGGTGTTTGCAGAGTTGAACATAGCAACATCTACAGTACTGTAAGAATTCTTTTGAGTTTAGACAGTTTTGCTAACTTTTTGTCCATATCTTATTTTAAGAATCACTTTTTGATTTACAGTAATTTATGTTTGTTTGGGTGTTCTGTTGTTGTACAGCCAGTTCTGACGACGGCTGTCAATGAAACCCTCCAGTCGCCAAGGTAAATTGTCCTCGTTGTTTTTACTTGACCTTTGGACTGGTTGTGCTCTGTCTTTGTAGGCTGTAAACCGACCTCGTTCAAAAAATAGAGGGAAACAGGCACGTTCTTCCAACACACTGAACTTCATCAAACAGTTCCTCTTGTCATGAGAAACCTCAGTAACGTGTATGAAATTGAGTTTGTAGTGTAAGTGTGTGTCTTTTTCTTTTATTTTGACACAGCTTGGAAGGTCTGCTATTTTACTCAACCCCCAGAGGAGTTTTTCACAGGAGTGGTTAGCTCTGTGATCATGAGTACTTTTGCTCAAGAAGAGTCCTGCACTTTAGTGGTTAGCTGCGTGCTTGGTATGTTGTGTCCAGGTTTTGTTTCAACTCTGGTTCACAGCTTTTTGCAGACTTTGCATCAATTATCACTGGCAAGGTAAAATTGATCTTAACATATTTTATGTTGTTATTTGTTCGAAAATCTAGAACAATTCAAACTCAGTTCTTGCATTTGTCAAAGACTGAGGTCATATGCTGGCTTAGTCACTCTGGGTAAAATGTACTCAGAAAAGTGTGTTTTGACAGGAATTTACTGCTTGTGCAATAAAAAACATCGTGTGACTTTGCCCTTCCTTTTGATTAGGAAGAACCCATCCTGCGTGCGACAAGAGTTTGACACCTGCCTAGCTGGGTAAGGAAAACATATGGATGTTCCTAATTTTGGAACATGGGGAAGCTTGGAACTACGTCCTTCTTGCTTTCACTGTTACTGTAGCAACACAGTGTCAGGGGTTCGAAACCCAACATGGTTTGATTTCCAGTTGCTTTTTTGATACCATTGCTTGTTAATAGTGCAGCATGGCACATGTGTACATTTCTCACGTGGGAGAAGAGTTCATCTTCTTGAGAAAACAATTCATGACGCCAGAAGATTTCTTGGCATTTTTGTTTTATTTTTACGTGTAGCAAGGTATTTGAATATCAGGTTATTTTAACGTGACAGTAGAATTTTGATCAAGATTTTTCTCTAACGAGCTCTTTAATTTAAAATTAAATAATCCGAATTTATATTTCCGGGCTCTAAATTCTATTTTCCTCGGACCAGAGGTTGTGCAGTGGCTATTCATAAGCCAACTAGCTTTTCTTTTCTTTTTTGCCAAGCTCGGTAGCTTATATGCATGAAAGGGATACCACATGAGAAGAATTCTCACTTTTGTGGACTTTTCTCACTTTTTGGCTTGGATTTCAGAAAGAAATCAACAAGTTGCGTGTTTTCCTGACAAAAACCGCCAAAAGCATGCAGCATCTTTGCGCAAATCAGAAATTCACGAGAATTTTGCTCAGAGTGTTTCTGGGGCACGACACGTAGTCGTTGCATGGGTCCTTCTTGCGCCCCCATGCATGCTGGGACTTGGAGACAATACTCTGCGTCACTCTGACGTCTGACCGGGATGCGGCAATATATTGCGCTCTTATGCCCATGTGAGGAGTAGAACAATATTCTCTCCTAGGCTGGTCCATCGCGCACATGAGCTGAGCCCAGCGAGTCTAGGACAAATGATATGTGGTCGTTTTTTCAGATCATGATCGCGAGGGCTGTGTGGCGACACGTTATGTGAAATGGGCTGTGCCGTGATGCGCTCCCATGTGAATGGGGCTGATCCACTATCGTGGGACTACGTCCTGCGCGGGCTCATTTTCCCTTGAGGATGTGTCTTACACATTGGAAACCTGAGAACCGCAAACTTCCAGGGGGATCGCGAGTCTTTCAAGTGACCGAAACATCTCTGGGGTCACGAGCAAGCTTTTTAGGCCTTAGAGGCCATACAATTCTTCATAGGGTCATTTTATGCCCTAGAAGATCTTTTTTGTACTGCCCTAAGGCTATAAGTACTTAGTACTCCGTGGTGTCACTGCATCTGCATGTGATCACGGGTACGGACTAATTTTAAGTCTAATCGTGTTTTTAGGTCTAAAAATAGACTACACACATATTGCTCTTTCAGAAAAAAATAAACCGAGGCATTTATGTTTATTGCCTCCACATTTTTAATGAGGGGCTGCTACTACCTAATAGGCACGTAAGCATTCGTGCCACAAGTGCGTATGATACGTCACAAGTGGTCTTTTTTACGGCAAGTGCACCTTGTGCTACATACGCACTCTGCTAACAAAAGCGGAGTATACCCGCGTTAAGTGGGATCTAGTCCTCACTGACATTCAGGGCAATTGTTCTTGGCTAAGTGTTTAAAAAAACACGTGCCGGCCTGTGAGTGAACTCACTTCAACTGGCTGAGTACGTGACTCGGGGCTCAGCTGTGGTAATATTGCTACTCTTGGGGTCAGGCAGCACAAGTTGCGCCACGTGTAATACACCAAGTGTATTGTACCGCTTCAAGCAACAAGGGACAACGGACAGACAAACCTACCATGGTCAACCACCGACGACAGCTGATGGATGATGGATGGTGGAATGACGGACAGACGATCCGATCTGGTGCGCGAAGGCTATCAATTGATAGTGACCTAAGCCGTTTTGCTGTAGCTGTTACTATGTAGTAAACGGGTAGATACATGTTGTTGAAAGATTTTAATTATGAGAGTTACACTACTGAAATAGGTATTGCATGGTACTCTAGGTAATCCATGCATCACCAAGCACAGGTGATCCTGTCAGAGATTGGAGGTGATTTAGGGCAGTTCCATGACTGCTCCTTTTCTCTCAACTGCCAACAGGAACTGTCCCATGAGAAGGTTTCTGAGAAAGAAATCCTCTCTTAGATATTTTGTCCAAGAAACACCTAGAATGTATATGGGTGTTTCCCAAGAAAGAAATTATCTTTTGAATATTGTTTCTCAGAAACAATATCTTATGACTATTGTACTTCCTTTGTGTTACACAAAGGGAAGAGGACCATTGGAGGTTCCAGGTGGAACCTCTTTGGGTTTACCAGTTAAGGTAGATAATTGGCATATGTCAATATGTTAGACATTTGTTACAGCAACAAGTCTAGAGCATCACCAACTCAGGTTGGGATTGCTCGCATTCTAGTACAGCTTGCTGAACATAGGGTGCATAAACACAGAATATAATAAGATAAAATCCTTGACCATGTTAAACTTTATTGGATATTCAAACAAACTGTGTCTTACTAGATAATGGTCTCACTGAGACTCAATAACTAGTACCTGATTCTCTCGTGAGAATTTCTGATGGATTACCTTCGTTTTGTCCAAAGAGAACAAATAATATGGTATCCAGAATTTGGGACACATACGGTCACCAAAACAGTTCTTTTACTAAGGACAACGGGATGACCATAGGTAGTGCAACAAAGGGTTGCACAACAAACCATAAAATAAGCCTCAAAATCATATGAGCACAACAACACAAAGGATCAAAAGCCTTTGTTCTTGTAAAAACCATAGCACAGAGAATTGTGAGTATCCCTCGCTAACAGGAATTACCATCTCGGATAAGTCACACCATGAACATCTCTATTGAGAGACATGTAGCACCATGTTGGCATGCAGTGCAAACCAAAAGCAGCTATACACAGAAATGTAGTATGGCATAATTAGCTAAGACAAATTCAATTAGAATACAACAATTACGTTGTCAACATCAAGGAAAAATTCGCTTCTCCAAGATGTTTGCTGTGAAGTCACAATATGGTTCCAAAAACTATAAGATGATAATCAACCACTGTCTATAAAAATAAAATAAAAAGGTACGAACATGCACATTTAGCTATGCTGCAATGTCATTATCGCCAACAAAAAGAGTTGTACATGCACAGACCTCCCTTGAGGATCCTTGTCACAAAAGTACAAAAGGATGTCAAACAATAAATCCATACTCTACTGGTACAAAAAGACATAGACGTTGATGTTTGGACATTCCAATGATTATAGTCAATACATTATGTATGACTTGACATTGTTCACTTGCCGGTAGTTGACCCTTTTGGGCAACTATTCCCATGGATACATAGGGGTGATAGAGCAAATAGAAGGACAAATTCTCATACTAAGGAGGCATAAAAAGAAGTAACACAATATCTGTACTATCAGCACCTTCGTACCTAGACCTGGTTCAATATCCACATTGTACACACATCGTGACAATTAAGGTGTAGTTTCTACACTACACTTTCGGACCATATGTATTTCATTTGGATTCCCAGTGTAAGTCAACCAAAGTCTTCAAAAATCAAAACCCAAAAAGTGAATAATTTACTAGAGATCAAGCAGATGCGTGGCCTGCTGTACCAATCATGGTCTTGTCAGCAGCTTCTAGTGGCACAATGTTTTCCTCAACAAACACTCAAATGCCATTCACTCATACCTACAATGCAGTGCCCATCGCCTCAATGTAGTGTAGCAATCATAAGATGGAATTGTTGTTCGGCAATCCACTTTTGCACACACATACAAAATCAACAGGAGACACTGGGCAACACCAACCGACCCTACTTGATCCTCATCAAAGTTAGGTCACATGGTCCATGAAAGCATTGCTTAGTATACAAAGGTCTTTTACCCTCACAAATATTCAGTCTGTACAGCAGTGATAATTGGATTATCACAAAAGTTATACGATAAGACACTCAGGGCTTCACGCGGATATAAGTCGTGTACATTTGGCTTAGGAGAGTACAAAAACACCAGCTTTATCACAAGCCATTCCAAATCTCCCTCTCCACAAGAACTTACACTTCATAAAGTAAATACAATACAATGTATGTAAAAACGTCACAGGCAGCTTGCACATTTTTAACCTCAACCAGGAGGTTTTTTCTGCAAGTCTAGCTCGTAATCGGATTTTTTCCTCACAGAGGTTTTACTTTTCCGCGAGCCACGCTGATTCTCCAATCGTGGGGGCGAGTGACATAGGCCAATTATCTACCCTACAGTAGTACTCTAAGGTAAAACAGAAAGATACCCTTAATTTCTCAGGAGATGAGGGATATCTCCCAATAATGGCAAGAACCAGCAAATAGCAAGAATAGGTTCACTACCCAGAAATACCATTTGGGGAATAATGCTTTATGTCATCAACTAATGACATAATGACATACCATATCTGTGTAGGATCCTTCACAGTTTCATTTTGTGCAATGAAGCATATTTGCTTCATTGCTGCTTGTTACTAGCAGACAACTTAACTCATAAAAACTATTTCAACGCAACGTATCTACCGTTTACTACATAATATAAAATTACATCAAAACGGCGTAGGTCAGTTTCTTAAAAATTCCTGCCGAAATGGCATTCCGCTCTTTGTTTGTTGGACATGCATAACTCCAGTTGATGTTTGATGAAATTTCTTTTGGGATGTCAACATCCGTTCTGGTGACAACTCATTTGTTGATGGTGTTGCGATCCTTGTGGGTGAGTTCCCCTCTTCAGAAACATTTGAGTAATAAACCGAATTCGGGATCATCCTTTAAGCGATGTTCATTGTTGAGAATAATTATTCCTGTCATGATAGTCTCAAAGAACTGTTTTGAATTCTTAGAGTATAACAACTCATGACCGTTTCCTCTAATGAGTTGTCAGAAGTCACCATCAGAAATAATTGAGTATCCTCCAAAGACCTTGTTACGGTCTTTGTATTGCCGCAGCCTCACATCCAGTTTCATTAGTTCTTTCTCCGTCATGAAAGAGATTTCATCAATGACAAGGAGACAAACAGTACTCCATTCTTACCGCTGAACTTCTGTCACTGTGCTAGTGAACATTCCTGATGTCTTCACTATGGTTCTACCTCCAAATGCAGATGCAGCAGAACCAGTATAAGCAGTACAGAAAAAAGTTCTATTGGTTCACATGATGTTGCATGCAGAACAGAATTCGAAACAGAACCTTTCAGCAGCTTTAATGGCAGTTGTCTTTCCTGCACCAGCAGGTCCTGTGAGAAATAGAAGCATTTGATCCATCACTCCACGAGCAAGAAGTTGCTCCTTAACGTCATCAAGGAGTTCAGAATTATCTCCCATCGATATAGAAACACTGGCCTGCTGAGAAATGGAGGAGGCTGGGTCAAGGGCTTCACTTATGAGTTCAAGTAAGAAATTGCAGCAAACCATTTCATAAGTGATATATTGTTTTTCATTGAGTAGTTTTCCTTCTCTGAGAGCAAGGTTCTCAGCTACTCCGGCGATTGTTGGATGATTTTTTTACTCTGTGGAGTATTTTGGTCATCATTGGCAGTTCATTCAGAAGACATGTAATACAAAGATGATCCAACGGAAGAACCATGAATCAACTCCAGCACTGTCCTAAAAGTATGCTGCTGAAAATCGTTTGCATTGTTGTTGGAAGAACCACGATTAAAATCTGTATTTTGTTGACCACACATGTCTTGCAAGAGAGAGTTGCCGCATCTGTCGGTAGGTGAAATAAAGTCAGAGTCGCAGAATTTACATTTACTGATGACCTCATCTTGATTTAAAGGAAGTATCTCGTAATTATGAGGGTCATCGTTATTTTTGCTCAGATCACAATCATCGTCCAAGAAGTCTTTGTCAAACCTTGATTTTGAAATGATGACATATTTCTGTAAAAACTGTTCCTGGATGGAGTAATAGGTCTAACTATAACATTCCTAAATTTTTTCTCGAAAAAATCCGCCCCATGCTTCGCTACTAGCACATGTTTGATTCGAACGTGATGTAACGTAATGTAAGAGGTACTACGTACGTATACTTAGTTTGACATGTAAATTTACTAGGTGCCAATGTCCTATGTAAGTAAGTACCTCAATATGAGCATTTGGTAACACATTAATGCAGAAATATTACTCTATACTATATCTCCGTTCCCCAATAACATGTTTGTTGTACTTTGTCTTCAATAATACCTCCTCGGTAATTGATTCATCACCATCCCGAAGGGTACTTGGTTCCCATTCAATATGATCTTTATTCCGTGTTAGCACCGCAACAACAACACCCTGTCACCACATGTTCTTGTTACTTCCATCTGTTTCAACGTATGAGTATAGAATCTCAAGCTTGGTGCCAATAAAGTCTTCATTGACCTCAGGCCTTGTTGGCTGCAATCTCTCATGTCTGTCAATGATGCCTTCATCTTCTGATTGATCTCACAGCTTGATTGCTTCTCCAACAGCTTTTTGCTTTTCATTCTCATGACGTTCTTCCAATTCAGCTACATCTGCCGTTCTCTTTCCAAGCTGAGGAGTTACTTTTCTAGATGGCATATTCCTGGTTGGTGATGTAGGAATCCCTCTGTGGGTTTGCTCTGGAATGAGTTTTTCAGTTAAATATTGCAAAAGTTCATTTGCGGTGTATGTGTGACCTTCTTTAGACCATGGGTGGTGCAGGTCTTGCCAACCAAAACCAATTATGCCAATTCTGATTTGTTCTTTTACCGCATTCAGTCTTGCTGTTTTGCTTGGAAGACTTTTGAATTCTCTATTTGCAATTGTTTTGGTCTTCCAAAATGCCGGAGAGTTCGCCATCTCGATGTAGGTCAACTTGTTTCCATACTCTTTCTGACACACCTGCATTTTCTTTTGCCTTAGAACTTGTTTCTTCTCATGTTTTGCTTCCCGCTGATTGTTAAGTCGCACCTTTTCTTCTCGGCACACTGCTGGAGCTGAACAAGGAGCATATGCAACTAATGACTCTCGCTTGTTGGGAGTTGATTTGAAATAAGCACCGTCTTTTGCAGTGTCCTTGATGTCACGGTTGAAGTCACCGTTGATTCTGGCATGTCTAACTGCTGAAGCATGAATACCTAGAATTCTACCAAAACATTGCAACTGTCTGGTTAACTGTGCGAATGGACTTTCAGCAGGATCATTGGTTGCATTTTTACCAATACACACCGCATGCTCCTCTTTCATAGTTTGACCCCAGCTGAACTTGCCACCAACAGCAGTAGCGTAATCCAAAAGAGCTTTCTTTGGGTCACAAAGTTCACCCAAAACGGCCTGAGCAACTTCCTTTGCAGCCATGTCTTCCACAATGGCTGTTCTATCTACATTCTCTTGGCGCAATGGATAGAACATTTCTGCATTCATTTGATTGTAGGGTAAAACGGTTGAACCATTCTCTGCTTGGGCGTTGAGACTTTTAATCTCTTCCTCCTTCCGCGTTCTATAGGCCACAAATCTTTCAGTGCGCATTGCTAAGAGCAAGGCTTCTGCTGAGTCTCTCAAGAAACTTCAAGACTATCACATTTGTTAATCATTTCAAGAAAAGCAATATTGACAAGAAAAATGTCTTAATTGTCATGAGAAAAATGCCCAAGTTGGTGGTGGGCTACGCAGGGGTTGTTTTGGTTGTGAGTTGAAAGTGAAGAAAGAATTACAATTCAAAATTTGTAAACTGAACGCGACTAGTGGTATGGGCACAAAGTGTGTAGGTTGCCTTGATTTCAATTGCTTTGATGTGAAAAAGAAGCGTATCAGGAAAAGAAAGTCAAAGAATTGTCTTGATGCACAAGGAAAGAGGCAGAAGACATGAAAATTTCAAGCATTGGTGCTGAAGAGAAGACGCAAGGGACATGAAAGTCTCAATAGTAAATCTAGATTAATGATTTATTATTACTTCAGGCTAAAATGAACCATGGTCTTTTTTGTCTTGATTGTTTCAATCCTCTTCTCTATCTTATCCAGTCTTGTTTTTGCCTTGTATGCACAATGTTGAGGTGTTCAAAATGTTTTCTGTCAGTTTCATAAAGAGGAGTGTTAAGCTTGGATATGCTGTCATACATCGTATGCAGTTTGCTGACAGAAACAGTTTCCTCCTGATTGCTCTGGCAGACTATGGCAAGGTGTCCAGCTTAACTCACCCACCTGGCTAAGTAGTGTTCAGCACTTTTCTTGTAAGTGGTTAATGGTATATCATCTCCCATTTGGCCTCCATATTGCCACCAAATCTAGCAACCCTCCTATCTCTTATAACTTCCTTAGATGACAATAAGCATTCTGCATAGCATTCATGCACGTGTGCAAAACAATGGTGCAATTATGCTACAAGTTCGTGAAACTCCCCATTGCATGTTTCAATGTTGAGATTCAATGCTGTGGAGTATTCTTCAACAGCAGGTGCCAAAAAGCCATTGTTTGCTTGGATTTGACCTAAATTTTGGTGGATTATAGCAAGTTCTTGTTTCATTTTCTTTACCTGTTCATCTGTGTATTGATGGGGAGGAATTCTGTACTCTACGACTCCATCAAGAACTATGCCAGTGGTGGTAACCCTTGCTTTCTTGAGATTATGAAATGCCCTTTTGCAAATTTCTCTGATTGTTTCCAGGCCAGTTTGGTTACTGATATCAAACAGTGACCATTGCAACTCGTTATATGTGCTGATGTTCAGAAATAATTTTCCAAGTTCAGAATACAACGGAGCCATTCCAGGACATAAACTTGCAATGAACTTTTTGTTGTCAGTTGTGTCGTCTGGTAGCCACTTCTTCAATTCCTCGTCAACTACAGTTTACAGGTACTGGCCGAGCATCCTTGATCCATTGGAACCACCCACAAGAGCAAAATAGTCCCCTATCAATGTGTTTCTTTTGTTGCCACTTTCCATGATTGATGATGTGTTCATTATCCACAATCAAGGAATGATTTTGCAGTGTTTACTGGCTGGCAGTGACAAACACAGGGGTTTGAAAGAGAAATGGGTGATCTTACAGATTCCATTTGCTAGCCATGGAATTTTTGTCGAAGAGGGACTGTCCGGTGAGTGGCATGTCTGGTTAACAAGATTCTTGACAGGCTGAAATCTGGTCAGGTGTGACTACTGTGTTTGTATTAATTCGTATGTATAATTTTATCAGGGTGTCGTGCCATTTTCATTCAAGTGATGCAAATCATAATATGTTACATCTCTACATCAGCCAAAGACCATGTCAAGCATGTCATTATTTAACTAGTGGCTCTGACCAAACAAACCGCTGGCCGGAAAGCTCCCCGATTTCAGCTTGCCACCAAGGCTGCTCAAAGAAGCGTCCCTGTAATGGGAGGGTTAAAAAGCCTCATTGGTATCATCCTGGCACTGTTGCACTCCACAAAATCTGCCGATATCAAAAGAGCACAGATCTTCTTATTCGAATGGTGCCATTCCAGCGCCTTGCAAGGAAATTTCTGCAAAATTTGAAAATGCCATATTACTATCCACGTTTTACCACTGAGCATTTTCAGGCAACTTTTTTGTTGGCTATGCAAGAATCTGTGGAAGCTTTCAGCATCAGACTTCTTGATGATGCAACCTTGTGTGTGATCCATGCAATGAGGGTCATCATCATGCCAAAAGACATGCAACTTGTACTGTGAATAAGAGGGGAGTCTGAATTTAGACGCAACTAATGCATTTTAGGATATGGTGGAATTAAGGTGTGGGCGATTGAGTGTCACAGTGCAATGTTTGAATGTTCAACTTGTTCAAACCTCCACAGCATTTGTGTCACTGTCATCTCAAAATACATGCATCTTTGGCTTTGTATAATACGTGGGCAAGATCGACAGGATCTGGTCCACTTATGATGATGTGTCGGCACTTGATAGTCAAGTTACTAATCCCATAATAAAATGATGGTTGTTATGCTTGGCATCAAAAAATCCCAAAACAGTACTACAATATTACGTCCCGTAACTATATTACAAGCAACAAATTGCCAAAGCAGTTATGCACTCTATAGTTTGTGTTTATCTTCAGTCAAATGTGTTATGTTTGAACCCTGTAGCTATTATGGTTGTTTTCACCCTATGTATCCCCCCTTGGAACTCAGTCACTCCTTTCCATCTTCCTTTCACATACATTATTTTGTGTTCCCCAATCCTAGTTCCCTTAGTCTCAAGCTTTGTTCTGTACTATCTAAGTACCTTCACACACAACCTCTTTCACCTCAAACTCTCATATTCCCTTTGAATTCGCCAGGAGAGTTGCATATCCTTTGGCATGATGGTCACCCTCCTGGCACGGATGGGACACAAATTTGTATCTTCCAAGAGTTCCATAAGGTATGCATCAGAAGCCTCCTGTGGTGCTGCCAATGCAGTGGCTTGAAAACACAAATCACCTTTGAATAACTGCGTAACTTCCCTTGCAAAGCACTGGAATGATAATTTGCAAATCAGAATATCTGTGCTTTTCTGGTACTTACAAATCTCATGGAGTGCCGCGTTCCTGGACAATAACAATGGGGCTTCTTGACATGTCCTGTAGCAGGGGCCTTCTTGTGGGCTGCCTTTGTTGCAAGCTGCTTTGGGGAGACCACCACTAGACTTGCAAGCAGTTTGCTTTGTATGAGCAATGTTCTCTACTGATGATACTATGCCTTTGAGAGAAGACCTGATGCAAACCAATTCTGATAGTAGTGCATAAGTTGTGTCAGGCTGAAATTCAACAGTGGTGTGGTTAGAATACGGTTAGAGTCTGTAAGAATGCAAGTCAAGCTCCGGTCGTCCCTGTGATGCACAAGAGATAGGAGATAAGGGTGTGCTTATATCTCTTAGGTAGTGTCCATTGCATAGACAATCATTTCCTTTTTCCTTTTTTCCACTGGAAATTTGCTCCATGTCTGTCATCCCCAGGGGTGGAAATGCATGGACTGAAAAATTTTCCACCCCTTCTTTTGCCCTCTAAACCATTCTTCATTCACATCTTGCCTTTAGGTGCCTTTACATGCTTTTATGTTCTTTTATATTCTTTAGCATGCATCGTGTTTGGCCCCTGATTTGACAACTGCGCTGCATACGATTGCACCGCAGTCAATTTGGCTGTATAATAAATCAACACCAGCACGGTTCTTGCCTTTACGGTGCTTTTACGTGCATCCAGTTTGGCCCAACGTATGTTCTGAACAATACGACAATGGCAACATGTCCTCGCGTTACACAACATGTGTTCGGAACAATACAACGAGGGTGGCATGTCTGTCGCATCTCCTACCATGTAAGATGTGATGCGTCAAAGCACGATGAGTGATGATTGTAACCAAGGAGGTGCAAAAAGACGCAAGCTTAAATAGAAGGAAAAATGTGTCACCCGATTTCTTTTATGCAATGGACGGGTGACCACCATTAATTTACACCCCTAAAATTGGGAAATTTTCCAGTGGAAAGAAGGAAAAAGGAGAAAAAATATGCAATGGACACAGCCTTAGGTACTATATCTAACGAATTCTGTTCAAACTGGTCACAAGATAGTGGACACATGCTCTACCACAACAAATTTGTTGGATACTTCATAAAAATCCCTCTAGCAGCACCTTCTTAACTAGGCCCAACATGATATCTTTGATGTAAAGATTCGTGACTAAGGAAGCTTCAGTCATGAACTACCAGTATGTCACCGGTACACTCGGAGGATTTTTTGTCAAACCTTGGCGTGATAAACGAAACTGTGGCTAAAGCAATGTTTAAAAATCCGGTAACCCACCCATTCTTTCTTGAAACTTACAGTAACCTCCCTGTACACTCTGGCGTTTTGCAAGTGCACCGAGAGGTTACCAGTGTTTTTTGCAGTGTTAGTGACCAAAACATGAAGAAAGAGAAGACAGAGTTGGACAGTGGCACAGTCTGCCATCATACATGGAACAATGAAACTTACCCTTGGTGATTCTTGTGAATGACTTGTTCATTTTATGTGGAAGAAGGATTGAAACAGACAATAATACTCGTTTTAAATATCATTTTTTGATTACCTACTTGTCACCAAACATTATGTGATGCATGAGTCAGTCTATTTCAAGTTGTCAAGGGAAAAAACTCCATCCCTGTTCTTCCATTCACAATATCACATTTGTCATCAATATCATCTGAACGACAAGCAATGGCTAGCGGTCAGCTCCATGTGACATAGACTCCACCTGCAAACTTACACCTAAAATTTGTAAGAAAAATTGTGTTGATGACAAGAGTGATATTATTATTTATAGCAATCTATGGTATCCTTTCTATCCTCTCCAAATCATTACGGAACCTTGCTGCTGTTGTTCACTCAAATGCATTGTTCAAGATAAAGTGGCAAACTGTGTACTTTGTAATACCTGCACCATGCACCCAGCTTTCCATTGCCATCAAGATAAAGCTTAACGTCTTCCTTTTCCACATGTCTGTATTAACCTTGAATGTATTGTATACTGTGACTAGTTATTGTTGTGGCGGTTGATTTCAATAGGTAGTCTTCACTGGAATTCCCCTCTTACTTGTCAAGAGGAGAAGCAACATAGCACGACAATGCCCTTGTTCAGGATTAATGTGATCACCATGTTTCATTTAGAAATTGCTTAGTCTGGTACAAAAATAGAAGCTTCACACTAAGTATTATGATTTTTCTTTCTTACTGAGTCAGATCACTTGTCTTATTGACTTGGTAAATTTCACACACTAGTGTATTAAAAATCTTTTTTATGAATATCCCAATTTCATTGTATCAAAACTCATGCTCACTACTGTCTTATGGCTTCACCTGCCAAATTTGTCAATCTGTTCTTGTGCAAGACGTAAGTCAGCTTGGACTTTCTTTCTGCGATAGAATTGACATCCACATCCATCACCAGTGCACATAATGTCCGTGTGGAGGGTCCCATGGATTCGCTGAGCATCTGACGATAAAATACAATGAAAAGAGCAACGAATTATGAAATCGGAAGACAAAGAATAAAACAATCAATTAACATACCTGACCAAAGATGCGCATACCGAAGCTCTGCTTCTTTCAACACTGCCAATTTCTCAAGATACAGCTCTGATTCTTTTGGCAAACAATATTTACACAAATTGCCCTCGTTCTCATTCATGCTTGCCTTACAACCCATACATGTGGCCTTCTTGTGCGCAAACATCATCAATGATCCTTTCTTGGCAGTGGGTGTAGGAATGAAAATCTTGCGTGTGTGATCGCCTTGCAGCAAGGACTTTTCGACATTGTCGATGATTGGCTCAAATATTCTCGTAAGTGGTTTGGAGAGCTGGTTGGTCAAGTACCATTTGCAATCGATTGGGATATTGTTTTCGAGGACGTAAATGGGATCTTCTGCCTTTTCGAAGTTTTTGGCGTTCTTGGCAGCTGTGATAATAACGTAAGGTACACGATCTCCCTAGTACAATGAAAGTAATAAAAAAGAGCTTAGACACGTGCAAAAAGAGGGAAACTGCTAGGCACAGATGTTGTTTCGATCAACAAACCATTTGTGGCGCAGATCCGGGATCACGCTTCCTCATCCTCGCAGCAAGTTCAACGTGAGCCTGCTTCACTTTGTAATCATCAGCTTTTCCACCAAGACCCAATGCATACCTAATGAGAGAAATTATATAAGTCGGGTAGTGCTGGCACCAGCAATTTGTCAGTTTGTGCGGTAGAACTCACTCTGCTCCCTTATTCAAGCTTTTGGTAATTACCAACCTAGAAATATCCATTTTGTTCTGTAGCAAATCTGCTATCTGGGTCTTGACATAGTCAATAGCACCAGAGACATTCCTCTCGATAATAATTTTATCCAATGATGTCTGGATTACTTCTCTGACTAAGGCACAGTTGTCGCGGCGCACGGTCTCCAATCCTTTGGTGTCCATGTAATCATATTTATCTACCTGTGTCCACATCAGACCAGCATAGCGCTTTTTGTTCATTAGCAGATAAGGAAAGTATACCTAGAAATCGGAGGCAGCGCTCTCTTGAGCAAAAGAAAAATAAGATACTAAAGCAATAGTTTCATGCTGCCCACTCACTTTCTCAAACTCCAACAAAATTGGATCAGGGAAGATGTTAGAGCACTTTTCCGCAGCTTCAATGGCCAACGGAAACGTATCTTTTACAGTTTTTGTACCGAATTTCACCATCACAGAATCAGTATCACCGTAAACTACCTGCGCATCATGTTCGTACCCGTGAGCTATAGTAAAATGATCTTCCACAAATGATTTCGTCTTCTCCAATAAGTAGCGCCCATACGACGTGACAGACGAAGCTATCGGAAGACAAGGAAGCTGCCCGACTCCGGCTCCCGTGAATCCGTAGACAGAGTTCGCAGATACTTTCAAGGCAAGCTGACGGCCATTTTGCACGGCCTTTTCAAAGTCATTGGGTGCATTCTTCATGTCTTTCTTTGCTCTTTTACGAGCAGAAAGCAATTCCTGTGAAATGAAGATGTATGATGTAGGTCACAATAAGAATATCTATTGTGGACGCTGGAGGCTTTCAAACAGTCAATCACGAGAAGGCGGGATTCCATTAAACTGACCTCTAGAATGATGGGCAGAATTCCCTTCTTCACTTCCGATTTCACAAAAATATGCCCATTCTCGCTTTTCTTATATTTTGTCGGATCCACTGCCTGTGCCTCTTTGGGACTTAGCATTGTCGAGTAGCATAAATTGTAAGCTTGCATAATTGATGGATAAAGCGACGCAAAATCTAGTGTGGCGATAGGAACTTCATAATAGGATTTGATCGGATCCAATACGGTAGCACCTTCACAGTTTATGTGAAACATGACAAAGTATCATAATGATTTTGTCAGCAACAGTAGCGATGTCACCGGTAAAATGGGCCACAGAACAACAAACATACCTTCGTAACCCTCGTCGGCCCCAGCCCCACTCTTCTTCAACGTAGGGACAAGCAACTTCACATCCCTGCACTTCCGCAAAATCATCGAAAACACTTTAATCTGCTGTCCCCTCGATATTAAAAACGACACAGGCACACCAGTTACACGAGCCATCTCGACATAATTAATCAGCACACTGAGCTTCTCCATAAGACGTTGAGGCAACAATGCATCCTTCAGACAGTACACCGCGAGACGGTGTCGATCGGCATCACTGCCATTTTGCAAATCCGAAATGATGGAATGGTGCACATCTTCCTTTTGTTGCGATAAGAACTCGGCACAGACAGAATTGAGCGAATAGGAACTCAGTTTGTGATTGCGCTGCATGTAGGGAAGCATATCGAAGATGACGCGTCCTTCGATGGTGGTTTCGGTGTTTTCTCTTCGGCCGTAGGCGGAGGATTGGAACATTTGTTGGCGCTTTTTGGTTTGGGCATTTTTGACGCGGCCCCATTGAGTGAAGATGCGGAGGTCTGGGGAATTCTTTTCCATAAGGCTTCGGCTCGGTCGAGGAGGTAGGGTATGTCAAAGTTCTGCAAAGTCACGATACTCAATTAGTGCATTCAATAAATAGCTCTGCAAATGAAATCAGAGAGACCTCTTTGCCTCCGTCGTTAAACCTGAAAGCTAATAAAGTAGACTCACTTGAACGTTGTACCCGGTAAGAATATCAGCATCACACGCATGCAAAAAAGTTCGCCACTTCAGCAGCATTTCCTCCTCTGTATCACTACAAATAACCTGTGCCCCAACAATGGGGAGACATCCCTTGAGCGTGAAGACATTCTGTGAAAGTGAAACGAGATTTGAGCAATGTGAGAAAGTGCACGAAGGACCTACTCTGCAGGTGATCATTCACACAAATTACCTGAAACACCGCCCCCTCTTGTCCATAAACACTCAACGAATTTGCAATTTGTATGACTGGATCACGTTCCGCCTCCGGGAAATGGCCCTTGCGTCCCTGACACTCGATATCAAAAGACAAAATACGGAGGGGGGCTAGTTTTGACCATTCTCCCTCTGGTTTGCGTGGGACTATTTCGTTGTAGAAAATGTCCGCTTCAATCTGATGAGAGGTGAGGTGGAGGTGTGTAAATAATGATGAGCTTTGACAGTAAGTGGGCGCACAACAGTGCTCGTGATGCAACGTACCTGAGGATGGATTCAATGAATGTTTGTTTTGGAATCATTCCAGTCACGTCAAAGAGTACGACAATTCAATCAACTTTGACTTCCCACTCAAAACTAAACATAATCGACACATGGAAACTAACCTGACACCAAGTCCCCTTCTTCTCCTCCCCAACCCTCAACCCATAACACCCCTTCGGCAACGTCAACCAACTAGCTCCCGTAATCTCATGATCAATCATATACCTCATCACATACGGGACATTACACTCATAGGGCGAAAACACGACCGCATCCCTCACTTCCGACCCCGAACCATCCCGAATTCCCGGCAAACACAACCCTTCCTCCATAATCGACTTGAGTTTGGGCACCATCCCCGGCAAACTGACATACACCATGATAAAACGCGTATGCGACGGATCATACCCCATGATACTCATCTTGTCCGTTTCGTACCGCACGCCAACGCAACATTCCTGATTCTGCTTTTCCTGCGTCTGTCCCATCTTGGCACGGAGTTGTTCATCGATCCGAGCGAATCTTGCCCTTGATTTCTTCGGTGTCCACGAGGGAGCATCCGCGGGGCAGGGCGAAGTAGGCGTAGGGGGTGAAGCCGTGGATGAATACGGCGACGGAATTTCCCGTTTCGTTGACTCCGTAGATGCGGATGATGGGTACGGTTCCGGAGGAGGCGCCCAGGACGGGTTTTCCGGAGGGGTTTTGGGAGAGAGGTTGTCCGGAGATGGTGTCGATGTCGAGCCATTGGAGGTTGAGGTCTGTGGAGGTGGTGGTGTGTGCGACGGGCGGGCGGGTGTATTTGGCCGTGTCGATCATGGCGGCGGCTTCGAGGGAGGGAGGGGCGTCGAGGGGTTCGTCCTCGGGGGGCTCGGGGTAGTCATCGTAGAGGAGGTCGTCGTCGTCGGGCGCTTCGAAGTCGGATAGTTCGTCGTCGTAGCCACCGCGGAGCCGTTTTGGTGAGGAGCTGTAGGCCGCGGAGGAGGCGGGGGAGAGCGGGTGTTTTCGTGTCATTGTCGTGGTGAAACAATTGGATAGGTGTAATTTTAGTGAGCACGAATTGAGCACATCAAATGATCATCATTGCTGTGTGTAGAGTTGTGTTGATTGCATTTGAGCGCTAGCCAAAGGGGACAATAAAAATGGCGCGACAACTTGAGGGCCCCAGGAGTGCGAGTGCACTATGTATCAATGGTATCTTAAAGTTACCTATAGTAACACTGGGAGGCTTGTGAGATTTACATAAATGTACAAGAAATCGCAAAATAATCATCACTAAATGAAAGGTTGAACGGTTTCTCACAACATGATTCGTGAAAAAATCTTCGTCTGCGCGCGCGACGATACATCATCATCATAGAGAGAAGATATTGTACCCCAAGAGATACCATATCTCATCCATATCATCTCATATCATAGCGAGGAGCGAACACCTCGCTCAGACCTCGCTCCCACAGCTATCTCGTCCGCTCTCTTTCTATCTCGCCGACACCATAAACGGAACGCCTTAGACGCTTTCTTTTCTGTCTCTTTTCTCTCCTATTACACCCTTCGCTCGCCGTTCATTCCACCACTACCACCGCATCCAAACAGAAACCCTGACGAGATGTGCATCATATTCCTCGCCATCGACATTCATCCAAAGTATTCTCTAGTCCTGGCCTCCAATCGAGATGAATTCTTAGATCGTCCCACCGAGGCCATGTCGATTTGGACCAACGACGGCAACGACGGCCATTTCACCAACGAAAGTAGGGAGGGTCGTCATTGCAGCGAAGTAAACGATAATGATAATGACGCGTCGTCGTCATTGAAGGCGCACAAGAAACGTCATTCCAAACGAACATCGCTTGCCGGCAAAGATTTGGTCGGGGGAGGGACTTGGTTGGGCATAGATGTGACAGATAGAGACTTGATTGTGGAAAAGAATGCGGTGCCCGATGATCATCCAACATACGGGTCGCACGATTTAGTGGACAACGATGATAACTCCTTGAGATGGATTGCATTGACGAATTTTATTGATGCCAATACGGAAGAAATCCATGGAAAGGCGAGCCGGGGGAGCTTGCTTTCGGAATACTTGGGAATGAACACAACGAATCCTTCCAGAGGTGGAAAAGACGGATCGTCCGCAAAGTCGTTTGCTGTGGAACTCACTCAAAGAGGAGAGGAATACAATGGATTCAGTATGCTGGTGGGCGACAAAACGGGAGTGTATTACTGTACCAATCGAGGAATATATCCATCACCTTCTTCGGCAGATCAAACTCCAATGCATGAATCAAGCCATTCGGGCCCATTACCACGGGGAATTTATGGTCTAAGCAATGGTATTTTGGATTCTCATTGGCCCAAGGTCATGAGAGGCAAAGAGATGCTTACTGATCTATGCAACAAAGATGCATCCACTCCTGTGAAAGACTTTCACGAATCTCTAATGGAGATATTACGTGATGAATGGAGACCACCTGATAAGCACTTGCCTGACAGTCATCGGTCGTTCATATTCGTTCCGCAGTTCGAATTTATGGGTAGGGAATACGGAACGAGATGCTCCACGACTATATTGGTGGAAAGATCGAATGGGAAGGTTAGTGTTTTAGAACGAACTTGGACTACGGGAAATGATCGTTGGTTTGAATTTGGCGCCAGACGAATGGGTAAGAGGAAAGATGATTCGAGGGAAACTAGATAATCGAACGGCCTTTATGTTCTATTTGCTAGAAGCCGTGGTGGAGTGCAAGACAAACTCAGTAGATGGTGCCAAGTTTACCGCGACAGGTCAACATCATGATGCATTTTACGATAGAATCTTCACTGAATCTGCTGAATATGCAAAGAAAAAGGTTGAGGGAAGCGTTCGACGAAAAAGAGCGGATAGAAACACTTGTCGCACAAAGGGTGGTGATCTATATTTGTGTACAGAGAATGCAAAATCAGATGCCTAAACTTACTTAAAGTAAACCAAGCATCAGCTTGAAAGAGTTATGTACTGTGACGCGTTGTGGAGCAAATTTTGAGTAATCATTCCGCTCATTAGTCTTCAAATGATGCATTCATGACGTATCAGATAGCAATGAAACAACACCGTTGCCATGAAGCAGCCCGACAACGACAACTATTCGAACTACCTCATCAAAAGCCTCATGACTGGCTGCGTATAGTGTAGAATCCTGATCTTCTAAAGAAATGGGTTCAACAGTCGAAGCGACCGTATATCCATCGTCGCACAATGACACACTTTCTTTGTCCAAAACGAATGAATCCCCGCCTTGAAGGATGACACTCAACCGCCTATCCCCCGACACTGGCCTTTTTCCCTCCTTGACCTCTATCACATCTGCCATATTCCCTGTTGTTTCAAATATAATGTCTGCATATCTACCCTCCACACCATCGATGGCGGTTGCACTGTAGAATTTATTTGTACAGCGTACACATCCGAGTTGTAATCGTTGTGATGGAGAAGAATTAAGTTTAAGTTGGTCCATCATTTTTAGCCATCGGGGTTCAAATAGGTTGAGGCGTCGTATCATTCCTTTTTGTATGGGTGTCTTCAGTGTGAATAACGGTGGATCTTTCAACACCAAACGTTTCTCTGAATTATTGATAGACATTTTATCTTCCTGCGACAAAGATGACGACTGTGATGTTGTTTTCTTCTGATCCTGGGCAGTTGTTTTGAACGTCCATCTCTTGCGAATAGATCTATTCTCCTTTAACGACCTCAAGACGTTCGAAGCCCTGACTGTACTTGCTGCCAAAATAAGATCCCTTTCGACTATCACGTTGTTGAATAACAAGCAAGATAACAGAAAAGAAGCTATGATTGCAAACCCCAATTCGATGGAGTTGGATAATGATGCATCAAAAAGTGGTGAGATTGTCGCACTGCCATCGTAAGCAATCGCCGTTTGCTGCTCGTTGAACAAGGAAAATGCCGATGCCATCATGAAAGGAGGAGAGGTAGTCACAACCAACGGAGTAAGCTTTCTCGGATCACGCACAAATGTCTGCACGACGTCAATTCTGCTCTGTAATGGCGCACTGCCTTTTTTTGTGTGCGCACCCTTGGGGAAAAGAGAGCGAAACAACGCCTGAGGCGAGTAAGCATCCAATTCCCATATTCTTCGCATTAACCTTCCTCTCGTTTCTTGTGTGTATTCATCGCCTAAAAAGAGAGGAATATCGAGCTCTTGACACGCATTAATCGCTGCAACAAAGTCGGCTCCATACAGTAACTCTCCTTGCGCATCTGTACTTGTTGAAGCAGTCACTTTTCCTGTTGCATCGATTCCAAACGATTGCTTCGTCAATCGAAGGCACCTTTCAGGATCTAGTTCCAATACCACACCATCCGGTTTTACGGTAGAAATCAAGGATTTTACCTCGGACGCCGAATTGCAGGAGAAGTGAGAGGTTCCAATTATGAATATTTCGGTGGTGGCGTTGGCGATGTAACCGATATGGGGTGATTGGATGATGTGAGAAAGTTCAGACTTGATATGAGTTTGATGGAGCCGCTGTGTAGGAGGAAGTATCATCGCATGATTGGAGACTATTGAAGTGGCGAGGAAAAGAAAAGTCAACCGAATATGATAGTTCTTTGCGCACATTCTTCTCTTTGGTACGGTGCACAAACTTATGAGCGATGAAATCTTAGATTTGTGCCTGAAATGAGCCTTCAGCGTCTTCATATTCTAACAATGATGTAATGGCAGATCAAAAGATTTGCGCCGCTGTTGCACCTCTCGGTACAATACCATAACTAAACCTCTGCGCTCGTATTGTACCATAGTCGGTGGAGGTCAGTGGTCTGATTCTGTCTAATTCTGGTCTGATCTCTGATTTCTCTGATTTCTCTGATTTCTCTGATTTCTCTGATTTCTCTGATTTCTCTGATTTCTCTGATCTGGTCTGATTCATGGCAGTTGTTCGTCTGGAGGTACGTAGGCGATCTGAATTTGGGGGGAATCAGCTTCTTTGTAGGGGGCAACGAGACAGATGTCGTAGAAACATACAACACGAATTACTCGAAGGGGAAACTGCTCAGCCTTTTTCAGCAGATCGATATACGTCATCGGCAATTCGCGCCCCCTTTTGTAATCAGAACCTTATGTCAAAAAGATGGAAAGAAAGATACCATCAAAGATGGACAGGGAAGTAAAAGATACAATATAAAATTGAAAAATACTAAAGGAATCAATACACTCTGTTTGTTCTTCTGCAAAAAATGGCGCCATGAATGCCCACTACAGTCTATTGTTGTCTTACCCAGTGAACCACGGTGACACTCACGCCGCGAGACGCGACGCCTCCATCACAATTTCATTTTGGACCACTTTCCTACGCCGATCAAGCATGAACTCCAATTCGCTGCCCGCCGAAGAGGCATCCAATCAAGCCGCCCAGCCTCTCATCGATGTTCCGCCGCAAGATCAATTCGACGACAGCACCATCACAATCCAAGCAGACGGCAACATTGCCACTCCCCGGGCAGGGACCGACCTTCCATCCTTCGCCGCAATTTCCATGGAATATTCTATCGAAAATGATTATTTCAATGCGCCGTCTCCCAATGCCGTCAATATCAAGGTTGAGACGGATAAGTTTGGCAACGAGACGCCCGCGCCTGCTGCAAGCGATTCACGTATGATTCACGTGTTAGGGTTACCAGACGAGGTTCGTTCGAATTCATCGCCCTCGCAAGCGTGTCATCGTACATCGCCAGCTTTGCCTTCTTTGTGCAAATCCATCGAGCATTCGCCTTTCTCCGCTCGAAAAGAAGAAGTTGTTGCCAAATCCGATAGCATTTCCTTCGAACCCTCCAGTGACGGCAAGAAACCATTCATTTTGAATTCGGCGAGTGATAATTTCCTCATTTCAACTCTTATCAACACGCCTACCAATCCCATTGCTGCTGCAAATTCATCTTTCGACTTTGTCTTTGGAAGTGGAGGTGGCCTTCATCATACAACTAATAATGGAGGAGACTTTCATGATTATTTTTCGAGTTTTGATTTTGAATCTTTGAATGGAATTTTTGGGACTCCGGGCGGGGCAGTAGGAGGAATCGCGAATGATATCACACAGACTCACATTCAGCCTTTGCAGCACCAACAACCACCTCAGCCACCAGTGGAAGCATTGTGAGTATCGTTATAGATGCGTGTGCTCTGAAAACATGACGATGTCGTACTGAATCATAACTCTACGATTTCTTGCCTCTACCAACATTAGCCCACTGCCATCCTACCTACAAGCCCATCTCGATGAGACCTACGCCGCCTCGACTCTCATCTTTCCTAAAGTCAAAAAGAACTCAAATGCAAGAGATGGTAATGTCTTTTATCAAGTCACGGCCTATCGACACATGAGCGGAAGCGATCCCACTCTAGGCTTCGCCCACCACGACAAGGAGAACGTCGATCCTTGTGCACCTCTTCTGAAGAAATCACGTCCAAACGTCAAGAAAGCAAAGGCGCTACAGCCGAGGAGTCGTCCTTTACCATTGCGGAAGCGTCCATTGATGGAGGAGGATGACAATGTGACGACTTCTCCATTAGTGGAGAGAAAACACTGATTCGTCACAACATGCCAGAAGATGGGGCTAAGATTATCTGCAGGTGCAATAAGTCCAAGTGTCTCAAGTGAGATTGGTATTTGTGGATTCATTTTGTGTTGCCTTTCTTGATTATTGATGCTCAATGAATCTTCCGCCACCCTGCCGCTGTTCCTGTCGCTTACTCCATTCGTAGGTTGTATTGTGACTGCTTCAGAAACGGGAAGGTGACAATAAATTAATTGATTGCTCGGGTCCGATCGATTCCATCTTGTGCTATCATCTAACTAACATCGTCTGCGTTATTATCGTCTTCCTTCTCTATCGAAGGTCTGCACCAAAGAATGCTGTTGCGTTGGGTGCAAAAACACTATCAGTAATAGCGGTCCTCAAGGAATAAGAACCAAAACCATCACCGAAATATTGCATCGGCGTCCAGATGCTTTCGAAAAGCGTGAGAAGAAGGTAGATGAAGGTTGCAGATGCAAGAAGAATAAGTGAGCTTTTATCATGAAAAAATAGTAGCACATTATTGAGATATATACTGCTAAAAACTTCATTCTCCGGTCGGTTCCGCTCTCCAGGTGTCTCAAAAAGTATTGTGTCTGTTACAACGTTGGAGTCGAATGCGATCCTAGGAAATGCCGATGCATCAACTGCCAAAACCGCCCGGGATGGGAAGAGGACGTCGATGAAGAAGAGGAGGAAATCGGTGGAGAAGAAGAAGTGGACATTCAACCTCCGTCATTTGTGGAAATTCCATCCAAGGCAAGTCGACTTCTTGCTTCTGTCAATGACGCAACTGAATCGCCAGTGTCAGCCTCCTCGTCTGGAGAGTCCAGCAACAATCAAGTGGAACACTTCATTGTGTCGGACAAGCGTCTTCGGCACTCGAAACGTTTCGTGCTTCGTACAAACAAGCCCCAGGATCAAGACTCTCCTAAGAGTTCGGCAGAGCAAAACAACAATAGTCGCGGGTACTTGCTTGGGCTTGGGACTCCTTCCCCTTTCGGCGATATTCACGAAGTTTGATTTGGTATGAGTTGCAACTTGTAGGCGTGCACTTTCTTTTGATACCTGATTGGGAATGGATCCCTCTTAGCTGTCGGGACAATATGGTGCTTTCTTCTGTCATGAAGTGCTACTGTTGGCTGGAATGTTTCGATTGTGCGTCAAAGACGATGCTTTATTGCGGCGTTGTTCCCACTGATCTACTTCTCCTGCGATTGGCCCCATAATCAAGATATTAACGTGACAATCACATCATAACAGTACCAATAAAGTTTTCCTGTATTAAATATATTCAACAAGACCATGAATGTACATTCAAAATGACTGTTGACAAAATATTTGAATCTTTTATTTTTGCTTAGAAAAGACTCCTCTAGCAAATCTGCTACATCAAATGTTCACAGAAAATCACGACGTGCATATTTAACCAACAGAAGAAGTGCCATTGCCAATAGGTCTTGCCCACAACAAGCTCCCCTTGGCACTATTGTTTTCTAGTTGCTAAGTGATTGGCTTTCTACCAAAAGAAATCGTTCAGTCTGATCCCTTAGTCCTGAATAACTTTGTTTTGATGAAGAGCAATTGCACCAAGCATTGCAAACAGTGAGTTGAATTAGATGCAAGATGCAGTGACAAGAAAATCTTGAATGAAGATTTCTGTTGTTCAATTTTAGGATTATGATGTATCAAGAAAATAAAGCTGTTTGTTTCTACATGATAAATTTTCATCAACTGACAAACCTCCAAGATCCCTTATATATCACACCTTGTGTTTCTGATAGCTCTCGCACTGAGTTTTGAGTTAATGAGAGTCAATAGAAGAATTCAAATTCATCACATGCATAACATTTCCATGATGCCATGGTGTGCAGAGGCAAAATATATGACCCCCATGTTAATTGGGCCATGTGTTTAAACATGCTTTCCTAGAGTTATCTTTCAATCACACTATGCAAAAGCTAAACAAATATGCAAAATATGTTCTCGTGCTTAAGTTGATTATTTTAAATAGCCTTGCTGTCAGACTAATGATCTACAACTTTCTTAATTGCGAAGGGGAAATATTTATTTCATGTCCTTAGACATGGTCAGATTTTGAAAGGGAGTAATAAATGTCTACATTCTAAAACTAAATCCTTTTCTGTGCATATATAGTAGATCCATGTCACAAACTTTTAATGAATTTAACCACTGATTGAATGGAATTTGTTGAGTTCACCTGAACTCAGATAGATTGTGGCAATCATATTGAACCTTAATATTCATGTAAAGTTTGGCTTCATTGGCCATGATTCAAATTCGTTTCAACTCTCACAGAAGCTTTTTCATTGATTGGGTTTGATGTTGATTTGCATTTCTGAGCACATTGCTCAGTCAGCCATATTGGATCTCCTAGTTACCCAATTCCACTTTGTCTTTCATGAAAAACTACCTGGAAGTGATGTGTTGTGTTGTGTTGTGTTGATGCTGATCACTGGTCATTGGTTGCTCATAGGATGATATTGTTAACTTGTTGTCGTGGTGCACACATTTTGTTTGTGCTTAGTCATTTTGTTGGAAACAGTTGCTCATCTGGAGTCTGTCAACTACAAATAAGTTACTGTGTATTATTATTGAAAACTCTTATTGTCACTTTCTCCTTTTCTCTTCTTCCCATGAATCAATAGAGTGTCAATGAAGAAATTGTGGTCAAAGTCCATGAAAATTTAGTTGCCTTGAATTGCCGCATCATTTTCAATGATTTATTGAGAGAAGGCACAGTACTTTTGTTCCATGTTTATGAAAAAAATCATCTCAAAGGTCTTGTGTGTTCACATCTATGTCGTCATTCTTTCAATGAACATTCAGATCTATATCAAGTCTGTTGTCAACACATTTCTGGAGATGAAATTCTTGACAGTTCACCATAAATTCCATTTGAAAAGTCATCAACATGGTAATCAATATCAGCTAGCACCTGTATCATGTACTGTTTTGAATCGCTTGAATCAAATCAATGAATCCCTGTTCCCACAAGACTTGTCGAAAACCGTTTTGAGCACTCTACCATCCATAAATCTTTCAATGAGTCTTTATTTGAGCTGCTGAAATTCTACTTACTATTTTTTTCATGGAAGTTCGCGGCTCTCATGGGCCTCAACTTTACTTCACCCTAAATGAATAGTAGTATGTTTCTATCATATGACACAGTTTCCTTTGAGAAAATGATGTTGAGAAGAAAATAATGGGTTCGCTCATCATATTAAATAATTGCAATGGGTTGAGTCCTAAGAAACACCACATCTCTAAAAAGATGTGGTTTCTGTCTGGTTCCGTTAGTGGTGGTAGAGGTACTATAGGTACGTACGTAATATAAGTACTAAAATTATAATAGGAAATAAGTAATATGTAGTATACTGTAATAAATAATCCCTTCTCATCAGTATTGTAAGAGCTAGGTAAGAGCTGTTAGAGCGCTGTAAGAGCGTTATGCTGTCTTTACACGTACTGTCTCCTTTGTCTCCTTTTCTCTCGGCCCAACACTTTGACCTTCTTTGACTATGGTCCCGTTAACAATGCCGGATAGTATTCGCCCTTTCGACAACTAAAAACAGCACTGCCGTCCTTGGTTGTGAAGAAGTCAGTTCCTCCCACCGTGCCTACCCCATCACCAGCCCATCACCTATAGCATAACATCAAAACTCGAAACAAAAAATATCGGTAAATGACATATACTACGTTGGAATCAAGAATATGACGGCGAGAGAAGAAGCAATATGGAAATCCTTCGCAATCTTGCCCAAAGCCGGTGGGATTCTCAGCATCTTCGGAGAAATATTCATAGTAAGAGACATCAGCATGAAAATCAAAGCGAAGGGCGCCCGATCAGTTCCATTGACATCGCTCGTATTGTTGTTGATTAGTATTGGGAATATTCCATATTCGTTCTTCGTCTCGTTCATGTCTACCTGGATGGTGCCACCGCTAAGCGATGGTGACTATGGCTACGTTCCCCCTCAATTCGCCACAGGAACAGTCAAGAGTTGCACCCTACAGGGTTTAATTAGTACCATTGGAATGCTTGGGTTCGCTTTTCACTATGCACTGCTTTCTATTTTATGTGAGCTTCTTAGTCCATTTTTCCATGAACATTTGTTTTGTGTGTTTCATATTTCATCCGCAATTTTTCTGGAACAACCGGAACACCTTTTCTTCCGTCGTCGTGTAGATTACCTCCTTGTGGCGCGCGGTTGGACAGAAAGCAGAATGAAGAACTTGGGTTTCAGATTATTTTTTGTCTTCTTTCCAGCTGTGATTGCAATCATTGGCGCCATACCACCTGCGTTCTATCACATGTACAACTACGCAGGCGCATATCATTGTGGGGTAGCCTCTTATCCAATGAACTGTTCAACAGATCCCGACATTGAATGCATTCGGGGAAAGGAGGCCAAAGGTTATACGATTGGAACCATGATCTATTTCTGGTGTTGTTTTATAATCATTCTCACATCAATGGTTCGCATTAGTTTTTCTGTGTGGAGACAAGAAAGAAAGGGGGACGTTTATTTGTCAGTGGGAGAGCAAAGAAAGCGAACTTATACCGTCAAAACATTTCAACAAGGGCTTAGATATGTCGGGGTCTACGCTGCTGGATTCATTCCAGCAACTCTTGCCACAAGATTTTGCAGTTATGAGATACACGACAAATGCATTTTCAATCTATACGTTGTTGTTGTTTTGCTTCCACTGGTTCCGTTTTTCAATGCATTAAACTATTTCCGACCAAGGTATATGAAGATAAGAAATTCAAATCCTGAAAAATCACGGATGGACTGCCTCTGTCAAACGCTTGGTATTCAAAGCGACTGCTGGCGTTTAAGAAGGAGGGAGTCTGATGATGTACACGCAGCAACCGCGCAGTCACCTAATGCTAACCCAATTAGGGTAGAAAAGAGTGAGCGTACAGCCGAGGAATGCAATGCTGATCATGACGAAGATAGTATCACTTGAGTGGAGTCCAAAGTCAGTGCAGCTGACATCGAAAGGTTTGAAAGTTTGCGCATGTAAAGTAACGTGCCTTAAGAATGTTTTCAATACAGCTGCAGTGTAAGTGAGTAACAATATATGGGCTCGGCCGTCGAGCATGCGTGCTTCACCGGCGACGTTAATGATTATTTCTAGTATCTGCAATCAAAACATGGGAAATTATATGAAGTTTTCTATTTGAACACAACAGCAACAACGTCTCTTTCAAAAGGGCTCACAATCAAACTGCTCCGGAGGAAAAACACTCCTCAGACAGACCTCCCTCCGTATCCAATTATACCCACTAGAAACCCGAGCATACACCCCAGGCCAGATATTGTTTGCACAGCCAACCCCCCAACTAACCAAACCCACCAACAAATCACTCGTGTCATCCTCGCCCTCAACGATCAACGGCCCCCCAGAATCACCCTGACATGAATCTCGATTTTTGAAAGAAGCGCACATCATACTCTCCGAAATATATCCATCATAAGTCACATTGATCCCATTCCAATCCCCTTCGACATTGTTACATCTCGAATTTGGTATTATACGTAAAAGTGCCTCTCTCAACAGATCACTCCCTTGCCTATATTCACCCACTGCAGTATCTCCCCATCCGAGCACCAGGACCGATTGGTAGGCTGCCGGTTTGGAATTGACACGATTGACCTTGACTATACCGACTTTACTCATGGTGGGCTGACTCAAGAATAGTAACGCAAAATCATTATCGTATTCAACATTCTGCAAATAATTGGGATGGACCATCACCTCCGAGACTTTCAACTCCTCCCCTTCGTTATCAATGGATAGATTCTCCCGTCCGATAACTACAGTGACAGAAGACCAGTTGGAAATTTGGCTGGTGCAATGGGCGGCCGTTAGGACTACGTCGATGGCGATTAGGACTCCGCCGCAAAGGTGGGCTCCATTGGATTGCAGGGATACGGTGTAGGTGTACCGGTTTGACGGGGCCGTGCGTCCTCCGACGACTCGTGGAGATTTTGAAAGGAGCTCTCGATGGGGGCTGTGAACGTCGCTGTCGACGTGATGGGCGACATTATCTTCTGTATGGACTGCTCGTTGGAGGAGACCTCGAATGGAGTCGTTGCTCGCTCGACACGATGAAGACAGGAGCGCCATGCAAACAGAACAACGCATTATCAGAGTGCGTGAGCTCTTCATGATGATTATCGCAGATTATTGCGAAGAATGAAAACCTCGAGGCTAATCGCCGGGATAGCGTAATACGGAGATGCAAAGCAGGGTGAGGGCTGCGTGAGAGGTTGGGAGTTCACTCTCCTTTTTCTGGAGGCCAATGAAGCAAAAACGAGTAGTACAAGGCTGCTGTTGTTACGGGGCTCTATATAACGGTCGATGTTGATTGCATGTTTGTGAAACTCTACACAAGTCTCTGACTTCTCATTCTCTCCTCATGGAAAGTTTTAGTTTCAATGGGTGATCTTCTTCAAAATGCCTACTTGGTATTGTAGTACCATACGGTATGGGTACCACAATATCCTACATTCCGATCCGACGAATCTCTCTCGAAGAGAAACGGGACTGATTCATACCAGAAGGAGAGTGACGAGATAGTGGGCGACTCAACAATTATTTTCAATTAAAATCAATTTATCTACGTATTGGGGGGGCGTGACCTAGCAAGAGCTCATTGTGCCGGCTTCGTTCAAACTTTGAGCCCACTAAAAATATTCCTTCCGAAATCTGCCAATAGACAGAAGATTTGCACTAATTTTGGCTTCGCATGCCAACGAAGTAACACCCATTAGATTCTATTGACGGACATTAGACGAGTCATGCAGTGAGTATCATATTGGCCTTTACCATAACTGGGTAGATGAAAAGTACCATATTGTACTCATACCTACAATACGCCAATCCAATCCCGAATGTATTTTGTTGTTGCCTGATCTCACTGCGTCTTTCTGTGCCTACAAAACGAAAAAGATATTGCCCGTGGCTGTAGGGTTCGCACTAGATATTCGAATCCAACTTACGGTGAGAAAGTCTTCTGTTCTGTACTTGAACTCCAGCCACTTTCGTGAGAACTTCCGAAACTGAATCCAATCACAGAAGAGTCCACGAGTTCGAGGTAGACAAGACTCACAACGGTTAATTACCTTCATTATTTTTCAACTTCTTTTCAATTTAGTCGGCATTACCTACCCATTTTTTGATTCATGTTGCCGTCGTCAAGCCCGCTTACAAAATGGCGCAACTCTGCCAGAACTCGTCCAGAACTTGACCCATCACTCGGTGTCTCCTTCGTCCGAAGCACGGGAGCCTCAGAAGCTCACCGCTTTGTAACAATTTTATATTGTAGCGCCGCCGCTCGAAGCTCGAACAACAAGGTGAAATCAGCTACTCAAATCAAAACAAATCAACACCACGCCCACTCCCGAACACTATCAGCAGACGCCAACGAGCACCAGGCTAGTTCAAGCCGCTAGAGCAAGTCGGCACGCAGCAACGCACAACAGCCCCAGAACGCAGCGGATCGAAGTCGAAGTGTAGTGAACTCAAGAGTGGAAACGAAGGAAGAGCTGCTGCACCCCACTTTATCATTGCTCTGCTGCGTAGGAATCTAGCCAGTGCCATCATGTTGGCACCTCGCCGGATGTTCCTTTGCGAAGTTCAGTTATTCTTACAGAAGAACTTTTCATCCAATTCCGATTGTCCTCCCGAAATGCTATTGATGGGCCGCGTCACTCATACATCATGTCAGCCTACAGAAAATACTACTTCGATTTCACATAGATGCCAGCAGAATCTCAGTGATCAAACTGCGGATCACGATGCAGTTACAATTTTCGCGATTGACGACGGTACAGCATCAATTGATGTAGTTGCCGTCGAAAAACATCCTCCCATTAAATTGGGTCAGTTGGTTGATTGCATTGGAAGAATATATTTCATTGACAATATTGGCGAGCTTGGCAGACAACATGACATTCAAAAACTGCATTACCTGGAAGCAACATCTGTGTCAATTCTGAATAACCCACAAGAGGAAACGCTTCGACAGCTGGAGCTGTCGTCGACGACTGCTACATCAAAAATCGACAATGATTTTGTCGAAAATTATTCTATCACTACGACTGACGACATACCAAAAAATCGAGTTCTGGTGGCAGGGGACCTACAGATCAAGTTGAACACCTTATACCATACATCTCGCCCATATCCTTCCATCACTCTCAATACCAATGATGCATATAGATACATTTCATATTCTGCTAACTATGGGGGGATATCGTTGCGTGATTTGGAATCATTGGTCGGGGCGATAATACATAGGGAGAAGATGGCTGTGAGGGAGGCAGTAGAAGATTTACAAAAGTGTGGAATGGTATACATGAAAGATGGAAGGTATTATCCATTGTAAAAATGTAAATACTACAATTTCCTTCTTGAACAAGAAACATGTTAGTGTTGTCTTCATAGTGGTACATGTTTACAGAGTTGTCACTTCTCAAATCCTGAAAAAATAACAGTTCAAAATTGTTTGGAAATTTATTCCCAAGAATCTCTTGGCAATTGGTGTAAATTGAATTGTTTGTTCGGTCACAATTCATGAAAGATGAGCAGTGCGAACAATTGAAAAGATAACCAATAATGGCAATATTAAATAATACTCTAGAGATAATTCTATTTTAGGTTTCCAATACCAAAACTGCCAAGTTTCAAGGCAAGGAATCATCACATTTGATAGAAGGGGGTTGATTATTTGCCAACTTCATCATTTCATGAAAGTTCTTTATTGGGTACAAATACATGATTTCCTTTATTATTCCTCTGAATAAAACTCAGTATCTCCTTTCTTTCTACAAAACAGTATCTCTACTATAACGTTGCAAGAGTACAATTTGGACATATTATTCTTGCAACAACAAAACAGAGAAAGATTTGACTAGGAGAAGCCATTTAATTATGGTGAGGATCCACCATATTTCATGACACTAGTCTTGTACAAATTATTTGATTGTTCTAATTGGTTGCAAATAGATGATTTACTTCAGTCAGCAAAGTGGACATATGATTACTTTAGAGTAGATTAATTTTTTTAATAACAATTTTTTTAATTAATGTTAGAGCTTTCATTCGCAAATCTTTTCTTTACAAGATTTTGTGACCTGTCATGATAACTTAGAATCAAAGACCAAATGACATATGTTTGTTATCATCAGATTAATCTGAACTAGAGAACACATTTATCCTTAACAAGAGAGTCCGAAGAAAAAGTTCCACCCAGAAGATTCATAACATACAAACTGAGGACTTCTTCGAACAAAACAATAAGGAGGATGTTGCTGCAAAAAGGTATCTTGTGTAGATATCTGAATCTGAATTGTTATATCAGTGTGAGGTTTGATTACTGTTTCTTTTATAGGGTAACTTGTACTCACCATGACACCTGGAAACCATCAATTTTATGGAACCCAGGATCTTTGTCTGAGAAAAAACATTTCCTAGTGTCTTTGTCTCATAAAACAGGTCAATGTTACAAAGACATACATACATGAATATTGTATAAAAGGTATATTGAATGCCTCTAACATGAATGGTGGTCTTCTCTTAGTTTAGTATCAAAAACATTTCTATCTTGACACACTTAACAATTCTTGTTTGTTTTCAATGTGGATAGGCTTAGAGGTTTGAGAGTGTTCTAACTACTATGTCTGAGAGGGTGAACTCCATGGATGTGTAATACTATGTACTTTATCATAAGTATAGTTACAAAAAAAGTGTAAGGAAAGTATCAGGGAAGTCACAGCTGTGTATGTACTGACTTAGAGGACATAAGTTTTACACACAAAATTCGTCAATGGTTTACCAACAGTTTATGCATGTAGATACAACCCAAAACTTCGTGTAATCACTTATCACCACAAGGTGTCATTACTCGTACAGTATACAAGTTAGAAATCACATTTAACATCTGACACTACTGATCTTCATTAGCAGTTACCACTATCAAAAATACACAAGGTTGTGTTGCTACTAATGAGGCAATAAATACGACAAGCTGAAGTCATAAAAATATTATAGCCTAAATGCCAAAAATTCATTGTGATACTTCAATGCTTATGCTAACTTTACTACTAAGCAACTTGCTTTCTACTATTGTTTACATCAGGGCAGCAGCGGTGGCAGTGCAAGAGGGGGCAAAAATATCTACCATTGAATGGACAGTGCAAAGTATGAAATTGAATAAAATAAATTAAAACATCAAAATAAATAATTGGAAGCAATTTTTTACTCACCTTGTTCTTTCTCACCCTGAATTATATTGTGGCAAGCAGTGGGATATTAGAAGTGGTGATAACACTGAAATCAGGCTGGGGACTGAGATGTACATCATGGCACAAATGGGGGGGGAGTATTTTATTGAACACGTAAGAAGAAATCATTGCAGCAAAACGGTAAAAACAGGAAGTGTAGTTTTTCTCACCTCGCGATCACCAACCCTGTTGTTTTGATGTTTGATGAAGTGATAAGGTATTTGCTGCTGCACCAGATTCAGCTTGGTCGTCAATTTGATTGAAAATGTCAGGGGTGAATCAAGGTTGAAAATGGAGCAACACTTTATCTCACCTTGTGCTTGATGCCCATGTTCCTTGTTGTTATCGGAAATGCAGTGATGTTAGGGGCAGCACTAGATTCGGTCTGGGAGCTGAGATATTTCTTGTGGTGTGGACATTTTATATCAATGTAATTGAAAAATCAGCGGTGAAACGTGGTTAAAAAATCAAACTACATTTTTTCTTACCTCGCACTTGATGTCCTTGTTCCTTTTGCTTGTCAACACTGAGTCGATGGCAGCCACGGTGCCCAGTTCATCCTGGGGGCTGCGATATTTCCCATGACGCAAATATCAAATTAATTGAAAAGTCAGCAATGAAACATGGAAAAAAATCAAACAACATGTTTTCCTACCTCACGTTTGATGTCCATGTTCATTTTTCTTTCCAAGATTGACATGGTGGCAGCGGCGGTGCCCAATTCATCCTGGGGGCTGTGATAGTTCCCGTGGCGCGCACGGCATAACAAATTAATGAAAAGTCAGTGGTGTTAAAAAGTCGAACTAATTTTTTTCATACCTCGCAATTAATGCCCATGTGCGCTTTTGTTGTTAGCATCGAGACGATGGCAGCTGCGGTGCCCAATTCATTCTGGGGGCTGAGATTGGGGTGTTTGACTTGGACGGCAGCAGAAATTTTATAGTGGAAATGTCATGTGAAAAAAATATGCATGATCTTGCACAATGATGCATGTTGCGAGATGGTTTTTAGCCATCTTAACTGTCGGGAAATCTAAGTATTGTAATGACTTTTCCGACAGGCTGTGACTAAGCTATTGGGAAAATAGCAACATAATGATGTCATCAAGTCGGGGCCCTTCATTGCAGTAACTTATTTACTGCAATGCAATCTAATGCAATCACCAAAATGGTTAGACATGCAATTGTTGCCTGCACACAGATAAAAATACAAGTATATTTACAGTGAAAACATGTAACAAAATTTAAAGGGTTTATTAAATTGTTACTATTAGAGGTGGGAATAATCAAACACACACTAGATTCAAAAATCGGAGATAATTACTTTTTTGTATGCAACTCCTTACATACACCTTCTTTTCCGAAATTCAACACGCAAGTATACTCACAATATTCCTATGTTTTACTATGTCAAACTTGCCTACAATCAAAAAATACAAGCGTATTACTTAAATTAAATATCTATTTCATACCTAAACTCTGACTAACGGGCTTTCAGACATTTTGATCATAGATAAGCCTCCTTCTTTTGCATTATGCTCATGCATAATTTTGCCAGATGCAGTCATATTCACTAGTGGAATGCATGGGTTCTTGTTTTTTCTCTAAAACATTTTAGATCCATTTTGCATTACTAAATAACAAAAACTAGTGGTTTCATTAGACAAAATCACTTTTTGTTTTAAAACTTGATGGATACTGTTTCTCCAAAATGGTGTTAGTTTAGACACAAACTGACACTTAACTGAAAACTGAAAAATGCAATGCCTGAAAAAACTGTCACTTTGAAACAGAAGCCCTGGAATTCCATATAACTGCTCCCTAAAACATAATGATACCCACAAAATCAGAAATTTTTGAACATCATCTGCGCCCACATGAACATCATCTGCGCCCACATTGCAATGCTTATCATGAAATAAGACATCTTTGTCCAATGTCCAAGATGAGAAATATGTGTAAAGTCATTTCTAAAAACCCCATTTCGTATTAGTTGTATTGGTGACCTTCACCAGCATTTCGAACTGCATAAACAAGTATGAGCTTACTATTCTACAATGATACTGTTCAGTGGTATAATTAAATACATGTGCAATGTGAGGAAAAGGCATGTTAAAAGGTAAGTTAACATTATCACAGTAAAAATATAAAAGAATGTACATTGGCAATAAGAACGAGGATAACAATCAATACTTTTTCTAGCAAAAGAGGGGAGCCTAGCAACTACTCTCTCACATTGCCGCTTGATCATCGTTCAACAAGGGCATAAAGCATGGCAAAGAGTGTAGTTTTCAGAGTCAAGCAGCCATACTGATTGATAGTCCCATTTTACTTGGTACCCTTTATCCCACAATAGCAGGTAGGGCATTCTCCTGGCATGACATGAACTAATTTGTGAAGTGTTGCGGTTAGGGAATTGTAACAACAACAAAAATCGAGCAAAACACTAATGATATGCTAAAATGATATGGTAACTATGGACTAAGTCTCAAATCCGGTTTTGAAAGGACACAAAGAACCCTTTCGGGTTACCTCGGACACTTAACACGCATGCGCTGGTTCCAAGTTCCATGAGACATTGTAGAGAAGTCGTAGCATTCTCTGAAAGAAGATCTACATAGGCACCATCTGTTGGCTTGTTAACAAATCAATGATGCGTTCCGTCATTCAGTCCAGTCCTTAAGTAAAAGTGAAGAGCGTCATCTCATGAACCAGACACCTTGAAACACTTGCGAGAATACGTCTATTTCTAAGGTGGGCATTTCCCCTTTTTAGTTTTATTTGTTTCTCGTATTTCGCAAAGTCACTATCTGATACCCAGAAGTTGTATCCACAATTAGTGGGCAAATGGAAGAAATTCTCAAAAGTTTGATGATTTGCTTACTCACCCTTCAGGCCATTCTCGTCTTCTTCCCGTCTTGTGTGAGTTGGGCCTTCATTCACTACACCCACATCATTTTTCTTTTCTCGCCCCCACAATTTCATCATCGACGACGCGCAGGATGCCGGCACCGTCATCCGTCAACACTCCATCAAACGGTCCATATCATGAGATACAATATTATGCGAATAGGCCCATAAAACGAAGCGATCGCTTTACATTCCGATTTCATCACTGATGCTCTTCCATCCGCGATGACAATACGCATGTAACTTCCCAAAGCCTTCTCTGTAACGGAATCAATCTCGGACATAAACCACATAATTTTTCTTCATTACTTCCTGTAATGAAATCCTCACCTCTCGTCACACAATCCCAACTCCTGACATTCTACTACACCACCCCGCCAACGCACACAATGAACACCAACCCATACAAACTCACCTTCTCCACCAAAACCGACGAGTCCGTCCGCACCACCGGCCTCGTCTCCCCCGCCACAAACTGCTCCACCTCCACCACCGTCACGCCCATCACGCCCATGACACCGCTCACCACTCCACGCACTCCCGCCCAAATCCTCCTGGGAGGAACAACGAACAACAACGATACAGCAGTCGACGATCGCACGAGGCCGCATCGTCGGGATTGGTCGTGAACGATCCTCCACCCCACGAAGCTCGAATGATGCAGCAACAACAACGGCAGCGGCAGCAACAGCTGCTGGCATTCGAAATCTTGACCAACGTCGTCGATTCGTTGGAATCGTCCCTGTTGGACATTGCCGAGCGAGAATGCTCCGGACAGCGAGTTATGGGTACAGGAATTTTGAGAATGTGTCACGATTTGGCCGATAGGGTCGACGATGTGGCGCGAGAGCTTTCGTCGTCGTCGTCGTCGGGTATCGATCATGATGGAGGAATGTACGATTTGATCTTGAAGGACGAGAACGATCTCGAACACGTCGTTGGGGACTCCGACAAGAGTTGGGCCGTGGCGCAAGCCATGGATCAGTTGGCCGTGGTTCATGCCATGGAAGCAGGCACTGCCGTCGGGGGGTCGTCCGAGGCTCTGCCGTCTTTGCTGGCCGATGCGGCCGCGTCGCTTCGTGGTGTTACTCAGGAGGAAGCGCAAGAATTGGCCGAGGTGGCTTTGGAAGTGGCCGTTATGGTGGTTTGGATGTTGAGAGTCGTTCAGCGGAATATGAGTCGGATGTTGAATGCGAGTGGGGAGGTGGGCGTGGATCCCTCAAGTTCGCGGGGTGGTCTTGGGAGGCAGTCCCATCATGTCAAGAGTGCTGAGGGTGTTTCGTCCACTGGGCGGAATCAGCTTAGGGTCACTTGGTTACATGACCGGGATGTCAACCACATAAGTGATAATGTAAATAGTAAGGGGTTGGGTCCCTTGGTGGAGAGTTTGGGCGAAGAAGAAAAGAAGGATGAGAATTTCAATAGTAGCAATGGAGCAATAATGCCCAATGCGGTTGGACATGTTCTTGGGACTCCTCCAAAGGTAGGTCGGAATCATTTTTCTGAGACTAACACTTTCGCTTTGTCTTTGGTCGCTTCATATTGCTGGTCATTTCCTGACTCCTTTTCCATTTATATGCATCTCTCTCTATAAACTTATTTGCAGTATTTTCCACCAAGATATACCCCCAAGCTATCACCTATTCCTTCATCACCATCTAAAACTGTCTCGTTTGCAACAAGCGATCATTACCAATATGTCAACAGGAACACCAAGTTCCCATCAAGGCGCCGAGTCCTCTGGCCCCCCATCCTCCCAACCATCCAACAAGCCACTCAATCCTGCGTCCACACTGCCCAAGACCACCCCCTGCCTGCCATCGCCGTCGGACTGATCTGCGGTCCCGCTGCCATCACCACGGCCGCCATCGTCGGACCTCCCATCTTAATTACAGATTGGGCCATCCAATCCTCCTACAATGCCATGAGTGACACACCCTTTATTGAAAGTGTCGAGAAGGCGGCTGCCAATGCCTTCCGAGTGTCAAGATTGGCCGTGTTATGTAGTAAATTGGCCATCAAGCAGGGTGCGTCGGTGGGAGAGCGGCAGATCCAACGACGTGGAGGCGTGGCCAAGATTTGTAGTGATGTTGTCGATGGAGCGGTGGATATGGCGATGCATCCTGTTGAGACGGTGGGTATGGCTTGGGAGGGTTTACTTTGGATGGGAGGTGTGGTGAGAGATTTGGTGGGGTTTGTGGGTGACGCTGTTGCTGGGGGTGGCGGTGATCTGAGGATGGATATTCATTGACAAAGAGTGAAGAGGTTGTGATTGAGGTGATCTCGTAGGGTTGGGTGGGAAGATATCCTCTCTTGGATGAGAGTGTCAAAATAGCAAACTTATAAATAGTTTTGATATTACTCACTGTGTATTCCGGATCATTAGATTCGTTATGTACTAGACTTTTTCGTCGCAATTATCTATGGCCTCAACTGTTGCAGTACGGTACACGAAGTCAAAGCTTGATGTTGCAATAATATCAATGTCTACTCGAACTATTCGGAACCAATTTTGCGAAAATACTTTTAGTAATGGAACCTTGAGGCAGGGGTACTATTCAATTAACGAATAAGGGTTAAAGCATTTCTATCTTTAAACTAGAGACCAGCATCACATTGATTTGCCATGAGCTCCAGCTCGAGATCCTCTTTTGCATCATCCTCATTCAACTCATCAGAAAACGACATATAACGTGCAGATATGGCGGCTGCAGTGATTAAAATAATGAACAGAAATAAGGCTGCATCGCTTACATACGGCATGATAAAGCTGTTGGTATCACTGTGAGCAGCTTCGCAATCCATGATATTCTCAGCATTCGAACTGATCTCCTTGTGTTGTATACTATCCTTCTCGTCAACGTCAAAGAGAGACTGACTTGTGGATGAATCTTCTGTATCTATTGCAATGGTGTTTCGGTTTTGATCGCCTAATGCTTCTTTGCTTTGGTGTATGTCCTCTGCGATATCACACTGAGCATCTGAAGTATTTTTCTCACCATTATGAATGAAGACGTCAGCCGGTTCCTTCTCGTCCATGGAATCAGAGCAAGAGTTTTCATCATTTGATTCTTTCAAAGTCCCACTATCATTCATCAGCGCTTCTTCAAACCATAGATTTACAAATGGTTTCCAATTGTATTTTTGCTCCTTACTCCTTGGTCTAGTTGTCCATTTCCACTTGGAGGTATGCTCGACATCGAAGGTATCATCAGGAATTGATTGCATTTTGTTGTTTTCAAACAAAAGTTCAAGCTTTGCCTGTTGGATCATCTTTTGAGTATCAATAAAGTTCCTGATTCTGACAGATGGAGGGAGTACAGCATAGATATTGTCTGACTCGTCACAGCAATTGTTGCACTTCAAAAAGGTAGACAAACTTTCATTTGATGACTCAGAGGCAGGGATTAACAATCGTTCACAGTAGAAGTCCAGAACATCTTTAGAAAAGTCTTCGAGCTCTGCTATGACACTGTTGATGTTCGTTGCTTTTGCCAGAACCGCAATTTCCTTCCTTATTGAGTCCTTGATATCTTTTGAGAGAGGTTCTGCAAGTCGGCTTGGGATTCCAACATATTTATAAGCTTCAGATGCGAGCTGTTCTCCGCAGACATAGATAACTTCAAATATGTCCCTTTTTGTCATTGTGTTCAAGAAGCTTGACTGAGCATCATCTAAAGCAGGGAAGCCAAACCTCTCCAAGTTTGAGATGACCTGACCAAACTGTGAATTCCCATGTGTAAAATCTGTCCCTTGCAAATGACCTAAGACATTGCGCAATCCTTCGAGTAGCCCCATCCAATCATTGTACGAAAAGGTTTGAAACGTCACAATCATTGTGTGGGAAATGTTATTGTTATCTTGGGTAAACCCCATTCTGCTTGCGCTGTCTTTGACGTCTTCGTAAAGAAAGGCATCTACACTCCGTACAAAGAACAAGCCACCAGAGCAGTTCAAACAAGCCTTGCTGCTATCCTTGTCTCCAATGGAATCTGAACTGTCTTCGCGGAAAGCAAACTTTTCCCTTAGGAAGGTCAATGGGCTTTTCACTGGTTGCAGCTGGCAGCTCATTCCCAAGTCAAAGCTGACGGCGTCTGTTAGACTATCGATGTCAAAGCTTTGGTCTTCTTTGATCCAGTAGCTTTCAACCAGCTCATCCAGAACACTCTGAGTGCTTATGACCGCACCAATAAGAGTTATAGAGCTTTTACTCAAAGATACCAAAGTTCTTGGGTTTATTTCTACTTTTTCCTCTCTTTCAACACTGCTCCTTGAGTGCGGTAAGGAGCTTATACTTTTTACGAAGTTATTGTATCGTAAAATGAGCTCATTGATAATGAGGAATAGATAGTCGTGTCCCTCACTGGGATCTTCCATTTCGCTTAAGATCGAAATGAGCGGAGCCTTGAGTAAATCATTGAATGGTACATTTACCTGCTCGCAATTCCAAATCACGACTGATTTGTTTGCACTTAAAAATGTATTGATACCTTGTTGAGCTCTCAACCACACGCGACGCAAGTGCGACCCATCAATACTTCCAAAGCGGTTTGTCAATAAACGCTCATTCATTATGTTTCCAATGCTCATGTTCATTGACATGTCTTTTGTCACCACATGGCGGAATGTTCTGTGGACAAAAATATATAACTGACAATAACAATTAATCACTTGCACCATGTAGAACGAAGACTTCAACAACACACAAACTCACCTCAATCATATCAGGGAGATATGGTAAATGTTCAAGCGCAGGCAAGTGCTTCAAAATGCTGACAAGTAACTTTGCACCAGGATTGTGATGCTCCTCCTGGACAAAGTCAACCAAAACGGCACATGGGAATGCAGATTTGATTAGTTCTCCTTGAACAGAGAATGAAATGAATGGTGCAACAAATTTGTCTGCCCTTCTCCATAACTCATCGCTCCTGTTAAACTCGTTAAAAGAAATTTCCTTTCGAGACAAGTCTTCAGCAAGCCGTCGCAGAAGGGGTTGATCATTCTCAATATACTGCCTGGATTGCACATATGGGAGTGCCTCGTCAATAGAAAATGCTTGCCCACAGCCAAACGTGTGATGCACAGCCTGTCCTCCAATAGCTGGATGTCCACATATTTCATGCGCATCTCTGCCACAGACAAATTGACCGCAGTTTCTCTGATCAATGCCAAATGCTCCGCAACAATGTGGGCATGCACGATATTGTTGACGAAATTGTGCCAACTCATGCTCAGCTTTCTGGAGACTCTCCTTCGCCTTTGTCAGTTCTTCCACGATGTCTTGGCGGAGTGAAATGATACCTTGCATCCATTCTACGCACCATTCAAAGCTGTTCAAGGCACCGCCTGGGCTAAGAAGTGCAGCTAAATGACCTCTTCCTTGCAGTCTCAACAATGCTGAAAAGAAAAACTCAGGCCACTGGTGAGCCCCCATAATGATATCTACGACATGTTTGGCCAGTGGTGATCCCATTCCATTGAGTGCAGATGCGTATGATGATTCGGCCAGCTCTTCTATTATTTTGTATACAAAGCAGATAAGGAGCGCACTCATTTCAATAGCACTGAGGCAAGTTCCTACGAATGAAATCTTTTCTTTAAATGAAGGTTGCAGGGCTTGCCTTGCACTTTGATTCTGCTCCTTCGTAGAAACTCCTCTCTCGAGACAAATCCTTTCTTGAATGACAAGCAATAGCTGATCAGATGAACAGTCACTGCCTTTGGTTGTCTCAAGTAAAAGCTGTAAGATGATATCGAAAATGACATCAGCCAATGGGCAGTCAAACCCATGTTGGTATTCCTCGAAGAACCAGGAAATCTCATCATGTACTTGTGCCACAGTTGAAGTGTTTCCACGAAGCCATGACGGAATGTAGTGCAACATTTTCTTCCTTTGTTGAGTTTCCTCGTTCATGTCAACATTACCAAGAGAATTGAGTTTCCGGCAAATTAATTGTGCCGTAGAGTGACAAAAGCGTTGTGTTGGATGAAATGGCATCACTCTATGGCATGTGTCTGTGTTTTTGTGCAACAGCAAATTTCTCAGATGGACCACTGCTCTTTGATGATCAATGAGTTGTTCTTTGATCAAGTCGATAAGAAAGAGTGCATCACTATCGCCAAAGTCATATACACTCTTGATCCACCATGGAAAGAAAAACATTCGTAAAAGCTTGTTCTTTGCTTCCACAACCCATGAGTCATCATCCTTATTTTCGTCAAGCAAGAAGAAAAAATCGTACAGCGTGAGCTTTGTTTGGTTACGCAAGTGCTCAATCATCCGAGAGACTGTCACTTTGGGGGCATCCACAATTATTATGGTAGAGAGAAAGACAAGTTGACGCAATGTGTCAATTGAAGATTGAGAATTCAGGTGTGCCTCGTGTTCCATGATGTTGGGAAGAGATTGGGAGAACACTGAGAATGAATGGCTCCATTTGTATGGGTCGATTCCATTTTCAAGCAGGGATACCTTAAACTGGCAAAGAAGACAGTCAACAAACTGGGGTCCTTCAAAAATCGCATCATCCATCGACAGCATGTCAGTTGGATGTCCATTTATATCTAGCAGAAAATCCCAGGATGACATCCGCACAATGTCAATACCTCTGCTACGACAGAAGATGTGCAGCTGAACGATGCGCCCATGTCTGGTGCTGGTCAATGATGACATTTCTTCAACTTTCCTAGAAGCCCAACTAAAAGTACGCGATGAGCTCTTGACTCCAAACTTCCAAAGGAGTGTATGCTTCAAATACTTTTCATAAAGCTGCGGGGAGGCTTCAATAGCATTTATAGTGTTGAAGAGCATGTCTTTCATTGATTCATCGATGTTCAAATGTGATGTCTTAGGATTGGCCAAGAATGGTTCCAGTACCTCATCAACTTCGATAACAAGCCAATGTAAAACTGAATTTGGGTTGTGTACCAATGGAGCATTCTCAGAAAAGTTTGTGTTGGCCTCATCAATGACCATATCCATGAAGGAGGATATGCGGTAATAAAAAGGAAACAGAGCTAAAGCTCCTGAATGGGAAATTTCTAATGGAATTGGACAGAGCTGCTGATAAACATCTCTCTGCAATTCTAACTCATTCAACGGAGCAATAGGGAGGGAACGGACACCCAACGAAAAGATGCTCATCGTCTCATTGTCAGCGAATGCATCATCTAAAACATCTAAATTGGCCCACTCATTCATGTCTTTAAGTGAGTTAGCTAAAAACTTGTTGAATGTGTGCTGAAATACGCTTCGAACTGAAGTGCTAAGCGACAAGTGGGTTGTGCCTGACTGTAAGCCGATTGCTGCTCTGTGTACCATGTCACGTAGGGCTTCCTTCGTCCACATGCTGAAATATTTCTGGCCCAGCAGCATAGCCAATGAAATGTCTTCAAATTGGTAATTCAGAATTGCTTCAAGTTTTGTGAGTCTCTCAGTGAACGACATGTCTCGGTTCAGTGATAGAGGATTCGATGAACATGCATAAAAGGAGAGCTGACTGCACGAATATTGAATGGCTTTAGGCAGCACTGCGTCGAGCAGAACAGCAGCATCTAATTCACAGTCGTGAAAACAAGCAGCCTCAAATACACTGTTTACTGATAAATGTGGGCACGAATTCCCGTACCCTATTCCATCAAGGTAATAACATTGCCAATTTCCCAAGAAAAGAGCTGGATAGCTTGACTTGTCTAAAGACAAGGGGTAATGGAGGAGCAAGAGGAACTTTTTCTCGGGCACAAGGGTCAATTGGTCAAGGTAAGAGCGGATGAAATTCACCAAGTTTGATGATGATGGAAGCTGCATATCGACAACCAAAATGAAATACCGAACCTCATATTTTGAGGCCCATGAATCAATAATATTGCGCACAGAAACTTCGCTCTTGAGAAGATCAAGGTGTTGAATTTCGACACAAGTTGGGTCTTGATGAACAATATTTTCCACAATTGACTTAACATCTCCATCATGACTTTCTCTTACGGATCCATTGCCGCCACACCAAGTGGGCAAGCCATGTGCACATGAGTCAGTATGAACAGATAGAATGAAAAGTTGGGTGCCAGGTGATTTGCATCCAAGGTTTGATACAAGGTTTCTCAGATGAAAATGATCCTGACAACCACCAAAGTATGCATTTAGAGCATCTCTTGGGAGACAGTCCCTAGTTTGTACATGTTAAGATGCATTAAAATGAGTTATGGTGTTAGGTTCAACGCTGCGGAAAATTTGGAAGCAACACTCACCGTTGCAAAAACACAGCTTCGGGCACTGCAACCTGAAGCAGTTGAATTATCACATATCTCAAGAGTGTGTGGTGAACAATTACTTCTACGCTGCGCGATAGCGGTGAGTCCTCCTTACCCCTCAGTAAGTCGTCAAATATTTGCTTATACTGACTCTTCTTCAGGCATCCTTCCATTTCAAGAACTTTCCTAATTTCGATTCTATTGATTCCATCAGCCTCTCTCAAGGCATCAACGATTGCCTGACGGATTGTGTCATCTGTTATGTCTATGACAAACCAGCATTGGATGAAACTCAGCACATTAGAAGAGATTGATTGTTCGACTAGCTCATTGGGCTCCCAAACATGAGAGCCCGGATCTGTTGGAATCATGCGTACAAATATGCTCTTTAATGTATCATTTGGCGCTGAACTCCATAGGCTCCCATGACCCATTTGCAAAAGAAACTCCTCACATTCAATTAGCAAATTGCTCAATAAAACCCCAATGCCCAATGGAAGCCGTGACATTTGCCATGCAAGGATATCATCAATGTTCAGTAGGTATTTTTCAAACCTATTTAAGTATGGAGCTGGGATTTCATCGAGATGGTTTGATTGCACGTGCACAATACACTGGAAAGATGGGTGAATTATACACGGCCTTGATATGCCTCCAATTGCAATGTTGGCGTAATATGACACCAATCCCTCCTTCACGAACTCTTTGAAATGTTGATTGAACAGATCGTAAAAGCACTCACTGACCTCTTCAATCTGGCTCATAACAACAGTCTTGTTGCCTTGTTGAGCAGCAAATTTTACCCTGGAGACAAGGTTGAGTCGCTCAATTTCAGCCCCCTCTTTTAACCCACTTAACGAGTAAAATGAGTGAGATGAATTGAGAATACCAGAAACTTGAAGCAAACGCGTGATCGAATCATCATTGGTGTCATCAATTATCATTTTGTATCGAGGACGATTGTATCTTGATGAGTTTTCCAGATGGATGTCAGACAGTGCATCTTGTAGCACGTTCATCGGGTGACGGCAGCATTTATCCAACGTTTCTCCAATGTTGCTCTTGTCCATGAAGTTGGCAAGAAAGGAAGCACAGGTGTTCGAGAATCGTTCCCTATTTACTCCATTGAAATTCCGTTCTAGAGCGTGTAACATGGTTTCTGCTGACACATGAAGAACTGAACCATCATGGAGAGGTGAAGTGCGACGAATATACATAAGCGTGTGAATAAAATCTCTTTAGGGACGAAGGGCAGACAAAAGTAGGATGGTTAGACACATACATCATCATCAACAAGAACTAATTCAAAAATAGACCCACCTCAGCCCAAAGAACTCAATGAACCAGCTGAACTCGTCTTTATTTTGAACCAAATCCAAGTAGCATTCACACATCAGTCCAGCAAATTTCTCTGAAGTCATCACTTGGTTCTCAAAATTAACGACTTCAATGCTTGTTTTATTCCGTTGGTGTGTTTGACAGAGGACCCCTACAGCAATGCACAGTAGCTCATCCTTGTCTGGTTCAGGGCGCAATAAACAAACACAGCGATTGCTCTTCGCTGCATCAAGGATATGGTTTGTGATACAAACAAATCCAACTTCGGGGCTCGCTGACATGTGGCCTTCTAGTAGATAGTGTAACACCTTTAGACTCTCCTTCGATTCCTCTGGCAGGCCTGCCTCGTCCATGAAGACCAAACACTGCTGCTTTGATCTCTTCACTTTCGACTGCCTCTGTATTGCACGATCAAAAACAGACGCCACTTCATTGCTGGTTGATGACTTGCTACACTGATAATGGAACGGTTGAATCCGGGGATATTTTCGGTACATTGGCGAAGGGCTTTCTTCTCCGTTGACGTTGGCTGTAACAATGCTAACAGCTAATGTCTTAGAACAACCTGGAGGGCCAATAATCATGAGTGGAGTTCGAGATAAAGCGCACACAGTGGTCATGAAAACATTCTCCTTCAGTCCTCTTGTAATTGCAATGCCATCAGGTATCACAGTCCCCCTTATTAGTGTGTCAATAGCCCAATCCAACACTTCCATCAAATGGCAGTTCTGGTATTGTTCGCTTGGAAGCAATTCTAGTTTCCGCAAGAATTCGATTCTAGCCAAACTATCCAGACGCAAGTAATAAACAATACCAACTGAAATCAACATTGCCCTGCGGAACTTTCCGGGTTCATCAGTCCACTGCAACAGGAGAGAGAAATCATGCAAGAAAAAATTGATTAAGTGGAACACTCGCTGGATATCCCGGAGTGAGACAACTGACCGGGCCCGACTTTCAGCATCATTCTCAACTTCTGTATTGTGCTTGTCAAAACTTGCTTTTATGTGTTCTTTTGCAAGCGCCCTTATTAGCTCGTGTGAGCATGATATCACCTCAGTCATTCCACGGGCGATTACACTTGAGATCTCCTCATCCATCATTCTTATTCGATGGTAAATAAACTCCTTCTCTTGTTCTTTGTTGAGAGACCCGAAGTCCCATGCTATAATGGCAAGAGACATTGGTAATCTCTTCACTTGGTAATGTCCGCTAGCCCAGTTCCGACCAAGATCAATTTCTCGTGATGACTTCATCTTCGATAAAGAGTTGCGATCTCGAGCAGGATTGCAAGCTGCAATTACAACAATGTTCTCTTCAAAAATTTCGCCATTCAAACTTCTATCAATGATCAACTCTTTTAAGAGACCAAGGACTGATGAAGTATTAATTTCATCCAAAAACACAACGATCTTGACATCTAGTGTTAAAAGCTTCCTCGCAATGCTTCTTACTTCATCAATCTTTAGCTTGAGGTCATCAGAAGAAAGAGAGCCATGTATATTGATGTCGAAAAATGTTGGCTCTAATTGTGATTTTGAGAACCAAATCAGAAGCTCCTTAGCACCTTCCCTTTCGGTATTATCAATCAGCGCTGCAGGAGCAGGAGCAAACAAGCAATCTCTTCTAGCACAGGCTTTTACTATGTATTCTCGGATCAAGCAGCATGCTTCTTCGGCATTGTGGTGAGTTGTTGGTTCAAGATAGGTGCGTATTTTTACAGCAGGACTGCGTTCATTGTCATCAAGAGCTAAAGATGGGAATTTCGTACTTAACTCATTAAGAAGAGACTCCAAATCTCGCTGCGTTGACGCAGAAGCAATGATTTGTTGCTGAGAATTCACAAGAATACTGTACATCCTGGCCAGTGCGGTTTTAGATACTCCAGTTTCACCTTCCATTAGACAGGGAGCCCCACACGATACTCGTTCATGGATGTTCAATAATTTGAGGCAGAAGTCAAGGGTTAAAACAAACTTGTTGTCATCGATGCAGCTCAATCTCTTTCGACCATATTGGTCTTCATTCAGTGGGATAGATAGGGCTTGTGCTAAAAACCGATCAAGAGTTTCGCGCTTACGTAGTTCAGAAGTATTTGGAATACAAAAGCCGGGAAGTCTCAGTCTACTAAGTCTCTCCCTTTGCTCCCTCTCCAGATTTTCAGGCGATGTACAAATGATTCGAAATTGTGGGTTGCTTTTCTCAGTGAAGTCATATATCAATTGTGTGTGATTTGATGAAGTCCAGCTGCGATGATGTTCAAGTCGAAGCATTTGTCTTGACTCTGACAGCATTACTTCCATCAAACTGCTTCCTAGAGTTTCCTGGTTCTCGTTGTAATTGAAATCATTGTTTTCATCAAGCACCTTCACCCTGCGGTAAAGAAAGTTCACCCAAAATGAAAAAAGAAGTTTGTCTTGTGGGCGAATGAACTCTGGTCTATGTTCATCAAGCTTTGCACGACATTCAGCATCAGATAAAATTCCATCGAGCTCAAAAGTCTGAGAAATAGGAATTTGAGCAGCAACTTGACTGAAAGCTTCTTCAATTGCCTGCATGTTAGCAGATGTTGGAAGGAAAAAACCCTTGTTGTGGGGGTTCCTGTCTTGATATTTATTACACAAATCTACCATGTCATTGTATCTGTGTAGGTCGAGATTCACGCCTATCAGACTAATGTGCAGATTATTTGGTGAAGCTTGAAGCTGCTGCCTGAGGTATTCATTTGAGCCCCCGGATTCCCCATCCGTTAGGCAGATGATCCAAGAGTCCCCATCAGCATCACTGTTCTGACCTAGTGAAGTAACGGCATAGCTCAATGCTTTAAACATTTCTGTGCCGCCATATGGATGATTTCTTGCCCAATACATGGTGTTTCTCAAACGACTGCGTTGGTCGAGATCTTCAACTCTTTGTAATTGAATTGTTTCTTCAAAATTGTTATTGAACCTGATCAATCCAAGATACTGTGTTCCAAAGGCAAGTGAAATGAGACAAGGCTTTGGGACAAAGGGACAATTCAAGGCAACATATTACGGTAGACTCACATCCATTTGCTGTACATGACTGTCAAAGATTGACAGCATGCAATCTGTTGCTACCTCGAGAGCATTACGTCCACCGAGATCAACTTCCATACTTCCAGAATAGTCAAGGACAAAAACGATTCGCTTGTTGCACGGCCGCGGGTCAAACTTTCTGTCTATAGTACCATCATCATAAGCCCTCAAATATGTACAGACCCTACGGGTGTGGTCATCAATAATGTATTCCAAAGGCGGTTGAGTTATATTGCCACCACAAGTTAAGATGGGGATGTGGCACCTGAGCCATGCTCGACATGTCTCTTCATTTTCGGCACAATCCAACTCGACAAAAAGATGATACATATGCATTCCACTATAAAAACATGTTCCGGTTGATGGATCATGAACGATGCCCAAAAGAAGAAATGAATTGAAAAAGTTGTTTACAGAATACAGCAGGTCTTCCTTTAGGGCTCCATTGATCTCGTTAGATATGGAAAATCCAATGTGGATTGCTCTGTTTTGAGATGTTTTGTTGTTGAACTTGGTTCTTAATGATGCGACAGCCTTGGAAAGACAAAAATCTTCGTGGATGTACAATGAGACTTTGTCAGCTGCTATTTTTTCCATCTCCCGTCGAATATAGGTAGTCTTCCCGGAACCGCACGATCCACTGATTGTAGTGATTCTATGAATATGCCTTTCACCGATGGCATGATTATGAAGCCATGAGACGTGTGTTGGGTCATCTTTGAACTTTGAATCATCCCATGAACAAATTTCTACTCCGGGAGGGGCATGGAGGATTGTGTCCTTAAGCTGAATGCAATGTAGGTGCATCTCGTCTCTCGACCTCGAATGTTTGGTTAGGAAGTTGGCAATGATCTCTTGTTCCGAGGCACGCAATTCATGAACTGAAAGGATCGTGAAAGATTGGGCTGGAAATGCAACAACACGATCCAAAAATAAAGCAATGTCATTGGATGATTGACTGCAAGCGCCGTCAAACACCTCAAAAGATGCTGGGCCTCGGCTCTGTAGGTTGGAGTAGATTGAGTCACGCGATACAATGTTGAGTGTTTGAATCCGCAAGTAGTTTCATTCCATGAAATGAGCGTGCTGATTTACCTTGTAAATATGCTGCAAAAGCATGAGTGGGGCAGCAAATGTCATTTCTTTGGAACAATGTATCCTATGAATCAGTATTTTCTTGCGGCACATTGGCTCAACTGCTTGGAAGCATGAGAGATCCAGCATTTCAGAAAACTTTCCACAATTGTCAACCAACTTTGACGCATCTTCAAGCCAGCTAATTTCTTTTGCTGAACTTGCAGTGACATGGTCAAGTATCAAACCCGAACACTGGGGATGTTGCGATAGCTGCGGGCTTAACCTTGACATTGTCTCCAAAATTTTCTCAAGGTACTCGGATTCCCTAATTTCCAAATCACTATTTAGACTCCTCACGTTGCTCATGCATTGGGAAATGTAATAGAGCTCATCCATAGTAAACAAGAGAGAATATCTATAGGTGACACGCAGTTGCTCAAGCCATTCCTTGCATTGCTTCAGCATTTGTTGAGATTTATGTAGCATTTCTCTAACATCAGCTTGAGAGTCGGGGTTGTGAACAGCGTAAACTATCTTTGAAGTGCAGACTTCTTCATCATCGCAAAAGAACCCAACAGCAACCATTTCTTGCTGGATCTCCGTAATTTGGCAAAGTTGACTGTAAATATCCATGAACGCTGAAGTTGCCATTGAGTCCTTGCTGCCATAATTTACAAAGCCAAGATGTTGAACAAAATGATTGATATGGTCCTGATCCATAATTTCTTGCTGTTCTTCAATTTGAGATGACCTTGAATATTGTAGGACGATTTTCCTCTTTGGCAGAGCATTCCCTTGTGATTCTTCAGAATCAATTGCAAATATACCAGACTTCTGGATCATGGCAAACTTGCCAAGAATTGCAGCCATATCATCCATGCCTTCTGCAAACCAATCCTAAGAGAAGGGAGGTGACAAAAGCGTTAAACCAGATTATTTAGCACAAGGATGGAGAGAGCAGAAAGATGGGTAGGCATAAGTCACTGTACCTGAACCTTGCATATGTTTGCTTGCACAAGACGCATCTCCTCAATTTTATTGATATCATCATGATCTTGCAGAGTTTTCATTAACGTAGAAATGGTTGGGCATTCGAGAGCCCCTCCAACTGTTGAAATGACCCTTATTGTTGGCTCAAGATGATCCAGAACCCCATTCTCAAACGACTCTTGGTTGCTGTTGAAAACATTGCTGACGTTGCTGTACTCTTGGTAGAATGTTTTCAACCCCTCCTCGCCAAACCACATCCTTTCCTTGGCAAGTGTAAAGACTGAGCCACAGTATCGTAAGGCGCCAAAGAACTGAAGTGTATTACGACAACTTTCCAATCGATCAACAACATTTGATGACTTTGAATCAGGAACCAATATTTCTGCGATTCTGCTCCCCATCTCAAAACAATTGTCAACGGTCAGCTCGAGTGTGCCTTCTCTGACGAACTGGTCACAAATGTTATCAAGCTCTGAGAATGTGATGTCATGGGCTGTGAACTTAAATTTGTACGTCTTGCAAAAGTCCACAAAGTTCTGAAGTGACTCGGACAGGATAGCCACAGTCATGCAAGCGTACAGCCTTGCTATTGATATACTGTGGGAAGTTTCAACAAGTGAGGCGGACTTGATTACTTCAAGCTCCTTTTCAAGATCGGCATTTTCACCTGAAACTACTCTTGCAGCATCTGAAATGTTTGGATACGTCGCACCCGGTGAAAGAAGCATCACAAGGTGGTCAAGAGTAGACGTGACCTTTTGGAGAAAATCATCAATGTCGATCTTGGCCCATGCTCCGAGTCCATGTCGAAAAAGTACTGACTTGTTTGAGAGGAAATAAGCTGCAGCATTCAGCTCACGTCCGTGCCTTTCAAGAGATGACTCAGCCATGTGATGACAATTGTAGAGATGAAGAAGCGAAACTTCGGGGTCTGTACCACTAAAAAATGTTGAGTTCAAATGAGAAAGATTGGAACGACAGTTGGCATTGAGACGATATGCTGCTATCATGTCGTGAATTGAGTGACTTGTCAATGCCCCATCCTTCTTGTGATGAAAAGTTAGCATTGAGCGGATGGTATCCACGGTATTCTTGATTGTTGACAGCTTTCCCTCTAACTCATGCTTGGGAGGGAATGCTCCACCAGTTATTTCTACGATTGCATCTCTCTTGTCATCTGTTAACACACTGGATATTTTCTTAAGATGAATTGCATCATAACCGTCCTTGTTATAACGCGCAACCCACCTCGACACAATGGATTTCAGTGCCTGGGCATTATGTTTTCCCCTCGCACTGTCTCCTTGTGGGAGGTTCTTCAGGAGAGAGTTTGCTCGACTAAGTGTAAAGCTGTCGACTTCAAGCAAGTCTTCCAGGGACGAGGGACTCCACTTGGAAAAGCTTTCGAGAATTATGACTGAAACTATGTTGGTCGACAATTGAAGGGTTGACTTGGCTGTGCTGGAACAAAAGGCAACTGCGTCCTCGATCTTCGCGCACTGAGAAGTCAGATCAGTTATTAGCTCGCGAACCAAGCAAGCAATGAATGATGCGTCAGAATGTTTCCCAATGTCACACTGAGGGAACTCATTCAACCTTGAGGGAGTCATGAAAATAGTGGATGCCAATCCTGTCTGAGAAATGGTGATTTTTGCGATTTGACGGCAGATCTGTTGGTGACTTTGTCGCGCAGGTTGTTCTCGATTTAAAGCAGGGGCAGTGCTGGAGAATATATCAAAATTGTCGTATGCGACTCGAAACGCTGCCGCCGCAAATTCAAATTGATTCGACGACGACTGTATGCTGCCTAAGAATGCTTTCTCCAAATCATGAATGTAAGCTGGTTGGAACTTGGAAAACTGCTGATCACAGAGGAATCGATCATATATTTGACCATACAATTCGATAAGACAAGCAGCCCCATCATGATTTGTTTTTGACGTGTTGAGCAAGAATGTCATGATCGCATCCCAACCTTCTTCATTCGCTAGGAGTAAATATATTGAATCTTGCAGGAGGCTTGATACATCTCTGAGAGCAGGACAACATTTTCCTTTCTTTTTCAAAGATACACAAACGGAGTCCCTGATGTGTCGCACCATCGTAGTATGATGTTTATGATCAACCATGAGAGAAGAATTGACATTCTTAATACCCTCAAAGGAACCCATTGCTTCGAAGCTTGCACGCTTGATAACAGAACGTATTATCCCCTGTTTCGCAAACTCATTCACATCTAGCCGCCCAATAATATCTATCATACTTGACTCTTTTGATACCCCAAATGTGCCTAGCCACTCTACTTGCGTGGACTGATTTTGTTCGTATATTTCTTGAAGCTTGCCCAGTGCCTTCGGGAGGATAGGGATATCACCTCTATCGAAAATTTTACAAATGGCCATGAGATCACTTGCGATCGACGTTACAAGTAATGTGTTGTAACTAATTGGCTTCATAAAATGTAGAATGTCTTCTTTGTGGCTCTCAATGTACCTCAAGGACGTAACTCTTCGGAGGTCCTCCCAAGAATCAAGGAGTGTCTGACAATGAAAACTCCTAATCCAGATAGCATTCAGAACAAACCCTGTATTAGAGCTGATGCTTGATGAGCGGTAGGACATGTGATTTGTGACACGATGGACACATTGGTCGAGGATTGTTCGATCTTCTGGTCTCAGTGATTGAGAGACTTTCAGATCAATTAAGAGAGTATTTATAATGGTAATCATGGCATCATCAAGATCCTGAGCTGATTTGTCAATCTTGAGTTCCGTTTGAAACGAGGCTATGCGAGCACAGTATAAAAGGATCATCACATCACCAATGAAGCCTTGCTTCTTTGTAGTTTCATGTATGGCTTCAATGAGCGATTCAATCTCTTGCTTCTGCTTATCCAGCGATTCAACTTCATTTCTGATTCTGTTGAGAATTTTCATTGCATTTTCGTATGACTTCAACGGAAATTCATAAGACCAAGAAGACGCAATTGCGTCAAATTCTTGTTTTGACTTGGGAGTAAACAAAAACACTTTCTTCACTGCTTCACTACCCGCTTTCACTACGCCGCTACCAGCTTTCCATGCATGTCCTATAAAAGTACTCACATAGCCCTGCGATCCTGGTGGGTCCCCTTGAGGTTGATGGTTCCTTGGAGGTGAACCTGAAGGTGGGTCAACCTTTCCGGCAGATTTAATCGAGGATTGGTCCGACTTTTGATTAGCGGTTACTTCTCCTGGCTCTCCGTATGATATGCTCAATCCAAGGTCACTCGAGAAGGTCATGAAACCTGCTTTCTCTAAGTGTAGCAGCTGATCTCTGTCTATATTGGCGATCACTGGTAGGGCGATGTCCGACAGCTCCGGGGTTTCCCTGCCACAAATAATTAATGCCTTTGCTCCGTGCTCCATGGCAATCCGAACAGCTCGGTTTGCATCGCCTGGACGTAAGTTGGTGAACAGACATACCTTGCCAGAGAACCTGTCGTCCCCAGCATCAATCTTTTCGTTTGCATCACGAAAAATGAAGCGTGTGGCATCCATCATGATTCCGAACGTGAGGTTGGAGGTAGTTTCATCAAGAATGCTCGTAGGAACAAACATTTTGCTTTTCCACACAAAAGCCTTCCTTTCTGTTGATACGTGCTGGGCCTTGAGTGTCACATCGATATCTTTAACGCTTCCACACAGCGACACCACGGACACACTCGATGAACTTGGTAGGCTTTTGATGAATTCGAAATACTTTTGGGACATCAATATGGTTGGAATAGTTACGGCAGCATTTGGTTGGTGAGTAGCAAACAGAGCTTGAGCTCCGACCTTCTTGGCGAAGAGCAAGGCTTCTTCAGCTGATCTCTGGTCAAATGAGTCATAGACCAAAATCTTGCCACTGGCTTCGCTACTCGCAGAGAAGGAATACGTTTTAGACCTTGTTTTTCCTTCGGATTCGAGAATAAAAGTCTCCCCGGCGACGCGGATAGATGGCATTCTCTTTTGGTCGGGAGGAGCCACGGCAGTGGATAGCCATCGTTTGACGACGGAGCCATGCTCAATCTCGATGCGAACCTGAATGTGTGAAGGCATTTCTCGTGCCTTTGAAATATCTTTACGGCGGTGAACAAGTGAAGTGGAGGAGAGACGATCACCGGAGTAACAAAATATTAGTTGGTATCCGATGTTGTAACGGACAAGAACAACCATTGTAACATACCTGAAGAACAAACTTTTTGGTTTAGAAGCTTCGACTGAGGAGAAAAACTTGCGTGAGTCAGTAAAAGCAATAAGCGACAAGACAATCGAGCGTCATTCTTCTGCGTGCCCTACCGAGTCTGTGTTGTGCTCACAACACTAGAACCAAAAATTTGTGATCTAACCTAATGATGCGATGGTATCACTGCAGTGGTGTAAGCTTTTTCATAGTGAAACTCTCGCGAGGATTTGTAGGTGAACGGTTCATCTGCCAGCGGTTTTCGTGCCATCAAGAAATTTGTGCTCCGAAATTTTCATCAATCATGTATGTGTATTGCTCTTGTTACAATGAAGTTCATTCTGAAACAAATCTGTCTCATATGCAACGTTCGATTTTTCGACTGGTTCAACTATTGTTCTGTCTCTCACAAGAAATGATTTCTGCATTTTCTTCTGAATCATGCCTCTGTTTTGGGATACAAACATGACTGACTGTTTCGCTGGGTTTCTAGAAGTCCATCACATACAAATCTAGCTGCATCGAAATCATGTGAGAGTAATCACTGTCTTACTACCCCTCACATGTGTGTGATAGCAACATAAAATCTTTCCTGTGAAGTTGAACAGTCAGTAACTGACTGTTTGGCCTCCGGAGACAGAGTCGCATACCAGGCTATTTTCGAGAAGTGTCATTGTTATCGTGACAAGCGAAGACGTATTCTGATTCTGTCCCCAGAGTAACGGAGCCGCTTCGCGAGTTTTTCTGTTGACCTCCGTCGATTTGGAGAGGGTATAGTACGATAGGTGGGGTCTTCATGATCGTGTCCACGAAATCGTCTAACTGAAGGTCCTAAGCGTGTAGGATTACGTTTGGATTAGAAATGAGACGACAGGGAAAGTAGTCGAGTGTCTTTACACAAAATGAAATCTTTACCTTAAAAAAGTATGCTTCAAGTACAAGTCTCACCCATAAACAACACTGAAGCCTTTCGTCGTCAAAGGTTGTGCCACCACTTTGACGAGAGTAGTGCATATTACCTTTCATCTTCGGAGGCAGTAAATCGCAAGTGTCTACCATTGGCCTTTCTATTGTTCCGTATTGCATGATTCGATCTCTCGTTCAGCCCATTGGTCAATTTAGCCATCTTTTGCTCCTTCTTCTCTTTCTTGTCCAACGTGGCATCGCTACCTGCTCCATCTGAGCCCAGCTGCTGCTGATGCTGTATAGCCTCCAACTTTTGCTCCTTCTTCTCCTTCTTTGTCAAATCCGAATTATCTCCACCATCAGGACTGTAATCCGTATACATAAATTCCAGAAACTCATCATGATACTTCCCCGCAAACGCCTGATGGACCAAATCATTCATCACACTCGTTTCGGGGAGGGACGATTTGGCAAATACGGCATTCCCTTCGCATTGCACAACTCGGCGGGTATCGGAACCAAACTGTTGGAAGGAGCGGTTGCAATCCAGCTCGAAGTGGAGGGGAGCGTTGCCGTCCTGCCATCCTTCAATGTTGGTGAACAGATACGAGAGTAGGTACGTGGAAATGGCGTTGGACATTTGGCGTGGGCGATAGTATTGTAGATGGTAGGGAGAATCGGGAGATAGTAAGGGTACGTAGAATGGGTCGAGGGATAGTTTGTATTCTTTATGGGAAGAGCCCTGGGAGCTTTGAGGTTGAATATCTTCAAAGGTATTTGAGTCCAGAGTGTTCCCGATGCTCGATGATCCACTGCCGCTGACGAGTGGATGAAAATACTCCGCCCAGCTTAAATCGTCCCCCTTTTCTTCAATGGAGGCACTCATCAGCTCTGGTTTGGTTATGCTAAAGATCTGAGCCATGGTGCAATCTTCATCCACACATGGGCCATCCTCCTTTGGAACTTGATATGAAAACGCTTGGGGGTTATCAGCAGTACTGAATATCTGAGCGTTAGTACAATCCTCTCCTTTCGTTACATCACAAGGCCGCAACGCTTGGGAATTGAGCTGCATTCCATTGCCTATTATTTCTCCTGTGGCATTTGGATCAATCAGGTCCCGATTCCCAAAGGAGCACTGATTTCCCTCGAGACCGAGAACAGACCCACCTTGACATATCCTGACATGACAAAAGCTCCATTTGGGGATGGCTTCGTGACTTTTCTTATCTATGCATGCCATGCCCTTCTTCCCATCGTCCAAACGTTGGAGTCGGGCCACATTGCCATCCCGTTGAACCAAAGTAGTTGTGCTTCCGCCTGGAAAAGAGAGAGAGATGGAACCATCAGCACCGCACGACATTCCATCACCGTAGACATCATAGGCTCGAAAGTCGTAGCATTCCTCTTCTGATTGTTGCTGCTGTTCGTTGGCCGAAAGACACATAGTACTATTAAAAGATTCATAGTCATCAAATTGGACGGCAGATCCCGCCTGTGCAAGTGTGGCGATACCATCCGCATTCTCGACACTGTCTCCCCCCGACATGACGACATTGCCGCTCACATCACGAAGATCCCAGGATATATCCTCGGAGTATCCATCAGTGTCGACAGTCACTCGAAAGAGCGAGGGGGCAGTGCCTCCACAGGTCCGCTCGATCAAACGACATTGACTCCCTTTCAAATTCGACACCGTGATTATAGGTTCCTCGTCATTGTCATTCGGATGGACGCGACAAATTCTTAGGCCGCAGTATTCGAATCCGAATTCACTGGCGCATTTATTGAATTTTCCATCCTCGTTGGCGATGAGACAGGATACGGCATTGTGAGATGCAATGAGTTGATCGTTGTAGTGAAGAGTGAAACTACCGGGAGTTCCGCCTGGTGTCACAAAGGTAGTCCATGACGAAGACGACACAAGTAAGACACGAACGGAAGCAGCATACACATTCGAATTTCCACACAACGACACATAAAAAACGTCATGGCCATGACAAGCTCACCAGATCCGCTATGAGGAGCAGTCAATCCATCCCCGAATTCATCCTGCAATTCAAAATCCCAACATTGAATTCCTTCCCCACCGGCATCGAGACAAGCCGAAGATTCTACCACGGCATCATCCGTCACAACGGATCCCGATTGAATCACGGTGGTAGACGTCGTCGTGCTGAATCGCCAGCTGTTATCGTCCATGGAATGGGCGTCTGTGGTGAGTGTTAGTCGGAGTTCGGCTTGGTTGGGATCGCAGGAGGAGGAGGAGGAGGAAAGGAGAGGCGATGGATTGTTGGCGTTGACGAAGGAGGATGATTCCAGCACGGATCGCATGATGTTTGTATGGTGCGGCCGATCGAGCGGTGCCGAGGACGATGGGAGGATGAGGATAGAGGAGTATGCGACGGTGAGGAGGGAGCGTCGCCGACGCAGGTATCGACGGGGCCGGTTTTGCAGAGGCGATGGAGGTGTCGCGTGTTCCATTGTTTGGTTTATTGGTGTCATAGTCTGTGTTGCTATGATGACCGTGAGGTTGCGACTTTCATGGCGCTTTCTTGCGCTGTCACCGGGTTTCAATACACGATGCAATAATTAGTTGGGTGCGCTGTTCATTTCAAAGGAACAGAATGGTGTGGGAACGCAGCAGTACGGTACAATACTTCTAATAATATAATATTATTATTGTCAACGCCTCTTCATCGGTTCCTCATTCATTTTCGTTCGTATGTGTCTTCTCTTTGTTGGTTCATGACGGAACTAAAATGACTGATGAGTGCAATAGGAGTAGCAAATTTCACATAGGCTGTTCTAAATATCGTACGTTTGAGATTATTTTAAGTAAAAGAGTGTCTCAGTCTCTTTGAGGCTGTTGCGGAGGAGTGAGTGACTGCAAGATAGGATGGGTCAGTTATTACAAGCATCACAACAGGCAACTTCGATTCAATAGTTCTGTTTTTTGTCAATAATAGTGCCTTAGAGAGTCAATAGGTCCCCCTTCTCTCAACTTTTTGGTCAACAAGAGTCGACAGGGTTGACTTTTGTTTTTATACTTGTCTCGACCAACTTTTATGAGTGATGAAAATGTCGATAGTTGGTCAATAATTGTTCAATAGTTGGCATGTACTACCCATGAGTAGCTATCTAATGTTATGGTTGAAAGTTGGTCAATATCAAGCAGTCGATTGTATCGACTCACTCTAGCGACCATTTCATTGACAGGAGTCAATACTATCTGCTGTGAAGTCGATACTTGACATTTTTTCAATCCTGTCGATAATGGCGATAGGGTCGATACTTTGTCGATTGTTGACCATTTTTGGTGAAGTTGCCTGTCTATTGCAGGTGTCTGGACACACACAAATAGATCCAAATAAATATTGCGAGTAACTCAAAAAATAAGTAAGATTATAAGTAGCACACAAAGGCAAAGACTCATGCTGCTTGCTGTCTCATGAATACTGGAACCCCTTATCCCAGATGACAATGTTACATTATAGAGGAGATTTATTATTTTCCAGGAAAGCTTGCCAGCTTTGGCCTATGCATGATATGAACCAGATGCAATATCCTGTTTCCTGACATAAGGGGTAACATGTCCAATTATTTCTTTACCTCGTGCATATCTGCCTCCCGTGGCATGTATCGTCGCATATGCTCCAGAATATGCCACGTTTGTTTCATTTGAGGTGAAAGAGTGTGTGTCATATTTTTGTTCATATTGTACATTATAGTCAATACAAATGATCCAATCAAAATTCTTGCTTCACCAAAGTAGGTGAGTACAGACCAGAAACGTTAGAATGTTGATTGAATTGTTTTTCTATGTCAGAAAAGTTGTGTAAAATTGATCATTGCGCTTATATGGCCACTAGATTTTATAACATTGGTGATTTTGGTACATCAATGCATAGGAAAGCAATTTAGGATTAAAATTTGCTTAACGTAGTGGGATCAGATTTTATAACAGCTATGATTTGGCCAGATTGGCCCCAGCAATCATTTGGTAATAGATGATGCTGGACCTGGAGCAAAAATAATGTCTTGATATTCCCGTATATTTGTGCTCAAGTTATGTATCTTTTGTTTCTGCATATTACTCCATTGCTCCCTAATTTTTATCCAAGTTAGGGTTTTGCCCGGGTTATGCATTACAATCAAAAATATCCAAGCATCTGAACAACTATGGCAAAAGCATGCAGGATGTAGAAAGTTTTGGTTGTGATGGGTCCTTGTGGTTGATGACGGACAAATAGGTTGGTGAAATTTCTGTAGAGGTGATTCTAGAATTCATCATCATCATTTTGAGATGTCTACAAGGCTGTACAATGCCAGCTTCTATGAATTTTGGTAAAAAATAGGACTAGTCATGATCTGGACTATTTGTCCTATTGGAGATAAGCCCCAGTGACAAAACTCTTAATTTTTCTTGTTAATATTTTCTCATGTACCTGCAGTAATTTTGTACAACAAATCTTATCGAGTTTGTATATGATAATTGATGACTATGAAGCTTGTGTTAAATTTTGTGAATGATGAACTACAAACAATGCTGAAATCACAGAAATGTACAGGCTTATTATAGTTTTATATTAGTAGAAAAATATCAAAAAGAAAGAATCAGTCCACATAGAATCTGCTTCATAAGCTCTACTCCTATGCAATCTCCCTGTAAAGAGGGCCCAAAAAAATAAATCACTTGCAGGTTCTCATAAATCAGTTTCAAAATTAAGCAGGAACTGTGTGAGTGACTGCAGAATGAAGTAGACATACTTTAGCTTCAAAAGTGAAATGATTGCAACTTGTTTTTAATTTGTGCTCGTCATCAAGAGCACATAATGCTTTTGTGATTGCAGGAAGGAAGGTGTTGGGGCTTCTATCAGGCCCAATGAGACTTGGGAATTTTCATGAGTTCCATGTCAAAAGAAATAAATAAAGTCAAAAAATGATAAATGAAACATCAACCATCGTGAGCAAACTGATAACTTGTGCACAAGAGTAGATGGTCTTATACTAGAGGAAGGGCAAGAATGGTGACAGTCCCTCAATTGATATGAGCTTTGAGGAATAATTATGATTTCTGTGAGGAGCATGAAAAATAAGGATTGAAGTGCTTGTTCAATAAAGAGTAGACTGCTATTTGTGATATTAGACAGAAAAGTTGATGATAGTTGATGACTGTTGGTGAAACTGTCTGAGGACATTTAGTTTTAAGGCATGTGTTGAGATGTAGTGGGGGAGTTAAACTAACAAGAACTCAAAAAAGAAACAAAATTATTCAATCTTACTTTTTTTCTGCATGTGCCTGTTATGATACCATATTAACTGCAAAATGAAGTAGCCATTGTCCACGAAAACATTGGATAATAGAGTGTGTGTCCATGGTGCATTTACAATGAAATATGACAACAATAAATAAGAATAAGACTGAAACTTCCAATTGATACATGCAAGTTAATTCAATTTAAACCTATTTCTTGCTAAGGCCGGTTGCGTTATGGTATTAGATGGGATGGGGGAGTGATAGCGGGTCTCAACATGTCTGAGATTGAGAGATTGCCATACCTAAAAAGTCAGGGTAGAGTGGCAACATTGAATGCAATGAGATTTAGTAAAAACTAACCAATATTGCTGGAAAGTTTGTGTTGCACCTAGAAAGCCCTTGGTGGGAACCCTTTTTATGACAAACTGTCATCTGCCAAGAATCTGCTGGATTTCAGTACCTTGGTACCAAATGAAAAATCTCTCAAATAGGGAAATCATAACTCCCAAGTAAGATTGAGTCGCTGCAATGATTAAACCTCTATGATTGTAACCACAGGAAAACACCCTCAAAGAGAATGGTAAACAATTTTGAATGAAAGGGATTGTACTGTCCTTTCGTGCTCATTTTGCCAATATAGACTGTGACCAATAAGCTCACTTAATCAATGGCAAAACATCATCACCATTAACTTATAAAATACTACTCCATATTTCTTGATCAAAAATAGCTGGGGTCGCAGATTTGCAACAAACTGGTGACAACTCATGAAAATTCTCTGACAAATTGACAACAAACTGGGGAGTGCTATTGCTCTCTTCAATTTTGTTTGTACTGACATTTTCTCAATGCAAGAGCAAACTGTCCCCAAGTGTACAAACAATTGCATTATCATCAAAATTACCTAGATTAAAAAATGTGTCATTATTCTCTTCAGTTCATTAATGAACTCATTCTAGAACTTTGTAAACTATGGTCTCAATGTCAGCAATGGAAGGTGGAACTGCAAGGTATAATCAAACAATTGGGCAGCAGTTAGGCATGGATGAAAGATGATTACTCTACACAGTGTATGACGGGAGCAAAATATGCCAAATGGCATCACATCACTCTTGTCCATAATACCATAAGACCAAACTTCATGTAAGTTCTTTGGTCCACTCCCACCCATTGCCATTGGAATCTCAAACTGTACATTACACCAAGACTTGCCTAATAGTCTCCATAGCAAGACTGAACTCATTGAAGCATTTGGTATACCTCCAGACAAAATTGAAGGTGAGGAGGAGAATAAAGATGAGGATGGGGATAAATAATTAGATGCTATTCCAGTGTTACCTTCTGTATTATTACTTCATGAGTTGTTTATGTCAGAAGACTATCTTCCATCTGTGACTCTTTCTAGGTTGTAATTTTTTTGACGAATTCTAAGTATCTCTAATAATTCTGGAAATTTTGACAGTAATGGGATTACTATAGTAGCAAGATTAATGAGAAAGAAATACTTGAAATACTTAAAGGGTAAGACACCATGATCTCACAAAATAAGACTGATCTTGACAAAAAATACAGCAATATTACCAAAACGTACAGTAATTCTGGTCTGGTTACTGCTAGATTGCTTGTCGCTGTTTTTTGGGAGAGCAACCAAATTTGGAATTTACATCCTTGGACCCTTCTATCATTATCTCTTCCGTTGTTAGAAGGTGCAGTCTCTTGTTGACTTCACCACACTTGCCTACTCTATTATTATCATAAGAGGTTCCTTGAGGGAAAGATAATATTTATGGCTCACAGCATGATGAACACACTGAGGACAAGATAACAAAATCTACAATGCCCTGTAGTGGACATGTCTGAGTTTCAGAAGTCTCAAGAAGCTCACCTGTTGAAGGATGATGTTATAGTACCCGAGAAAGTCAAAAATGATCTCCACACAATTCATGAGATGTCTAGAATTTATGATTGTGTTTCGTGGTGCTCCACAGTTACGTTTTGCTCAAATGTGTGCACTGATAAGTTCTCTCCTAATTAGAACTTTATTCTTATGGATGCCAATATTGATGCTGGAAGTCAATACAATCACACTGTTAGTATTGATCTGTTGCAGCTACTCTTTAGACTGCCTGGTGCATGTAAACTAGTTGCCCAGAATCTGTAGACTCCAGGAGTCAATAGACTCTGAGTTTTTGTGTGCAGCAAAAGTGAGACTCTGGGTTGTCTATAGACTATGTCATCCACAAAAAGTATAGTCTTGAGGTAGTTTGTAGATTGGGTACAATCAATGCATAACTTGTAGACTTAGTGTTTTGTGCTTCAGCAAATGTTTTTCTTACTAATTGGTATTGCTGTACAGCATGGTACAACTTAACATTCGTGGTGCAATTTGTATTTCAATCATGTTTTCAGTACATATGCAAAGGTGACTTTGAATGATTCTCTATTTTATTCCTAGAGTTTCATTTCAGTCTACTAGGCCATGGGGCAGCACATGAATATCAAATGTATTATACATACCTAATCATGTATCTGCCTATATTTATGAACAACCTAATATATCTGATACAAGAAGTGATGTCATTAATTGTATGTCATAATCTGAGACAAGAAGTGGTGCTCTTTATGTCATCAAGGTAAGGATCCATCACTTGGTAGTCTCTGGTATGTAGACGACCTGATTTTTCACTGAGTGGTCAACAGATTCTGTTAGTCTGCATATGAGCTGCAACAGATCTGCTACATTAGACACTGCATTTGAGGTGTCATCATTCTTTATCATTCACAAGATAACCACAGCGAATCCCAGATTTTGAAATTCAATGCCTCCTCCTTTATTATGAAGTAAACAGCTAAAATAAGTCATCTCTTTCAAGACAGTCTACTATCAACTCATTAAATAATTTGTTTTCCAATCAGCATAGTATCCTACAATATGGGTTCAACTATCAGATAAATCACTGTGACCTACACAACTACCTAAAGATGTTCTATTTATGTAGGCAATTGAGAGAAGTTTACTTCATTCTTTGACGAAACAAAATGTAATTTTTGTCTATTTCAAAAGGCCATGAATGAGTTACGGGAATTATAGGATAAGAATGTCACTGTGTTTATAAAATGGTAACAGTTGAGCCAGGAGATGATGAGGGGTGGGTCACATTTTCCCTACTCATGAACAAATTGAATCAGGACAGAAACATAACATGGGTAGTTTGATGAATTTACAAAAAGTTTCAAGTCAGCCCAAACCATGTAATGGTGCTGTGGAATTGTACAAGAGACAACTAAAGCAAGCCAACAGCATCAAGTAGAGAACTCAGGTTGTGCAGGATAGAGGTAAGGGTGTAGTTTGGAATATTCAAATATGTCATATTGTATAGATAAGTCTTCATTTGATGAAACACACACAAGTTGGTGCAGTTTAATTCTGCAGTTTTTGAAATTTAAAGGGGGGGGCGATTTATGATGTGGTTGTACCAATAGGCCCTTGAGGCAAACATATACACAATATATGTGTGTCTTTTCTCCAATTACCAATCAATAACAGGCCTCTTTGTGAATTGGATGGCACATTAAATGAACAACATGATCTTCCAAAACTTTCACAGAGAGAGAGAGAGAGAGAGAGAGAGAGAGAGAGAGAGAGAGAGAGAGAGAGAGAGAGAGAGAGAGAGAGAGAGAGAGAGAGAGAGAGAGAGAGAGAGAGAGAGAGAGAGAGAGAGAGAGAAAAAAAAGAGAGAGAGAGAGAGAGAGAGAGAGAGAGAGAGAGAGAGAGAGAGAGAGAGAGACAGCCAAATCAATCTCATTAGTTGGGGGCAAGGAACACAACACATTGTGCAATTGTGCTAGCACCTGCAACAGTAATTGCTGAGCATGCCATATTTGCAAAGGTCACTAATAGAATATTTTTCATGTTAACACTGCAGGAAGGGGGCAAGAAGGAAATGACAACTGGATACAGGATAGATTAGTCAAGGAGAATTCGTGATGAAAAACTGATAGAAAAGTGATTCTCATTATTTTCTTCGTAAAAACCTTTGCCATCATATGAAGCTGCACGAGAGTCTATGGAACACAAATTGACAGTGTATTGATCACCTTACAAATGGTGTACAGACCCACTGAGCGGACAAATGGAGGTCTTGGGACTACAAATAATTTTAATTTGTAGGAGTTTTTAGACCCAAGTGTGCTTGATAGACTTGAAGGCTGTTGTTTGATTTTGCAATGATTGGATCTATAAACTCACTGCTTGGGTTTAGAGACCCTCAAAATGGGTTTACAGCCCCACTCATTAGATCTATAGGCAACTGGTGGGGTTTATCAACCATCACACACCAATAAAATTAGTCAAGAAGAGTCTATGGACCACTTACAAAGCAGTATTAAAGTATATTGGCCCCTATGTTAAGCCTATAGACTCTCTGAAGGGGTCTAATGCCCACTTTGAAAAACCATTAATCCAGTATCCAGTTAAAGAGTATACAGTTGACATCTTATTTGTAGACCTTACCCCAAATGAGAGCGTAAGATAGATTTGGTGAGTCTACCAATGGTTTTCAATGAAAAGAGGAAGAATCTATTGTTTTGTGGGGGTCTTTGCTTTTGAAGTTTTCACAAGAATTGGTACCCCACCACCCCATCTCAGTCTCCTTGGCCCTGTTTGGATATTTACCTCTTGATCTGAGCTACCCAATGATATTTTCTAGGCCTCTATGCTCTGTGTATTTGTTAGGAAATATCTGGCAGAAATTTGGGTACTATTTCCAGCTCTGCAGTAGATTTAGGGTTGGGGGGAGTATGTTGTTGTGCATCACACTTCATGCTTCAATGGATGACGTCCATACAATACATTGAGGGCCTTTAAAGCTGGTGTTCCTCAAATTTTCAAAAGCAACATCCCATTGATTTTCCTTGGCACTGACAATGGGGGATTCAGTGTAGTGAAGAAAATACAGTGGAAGCAAGGAGATGAAACTTGTCCTCTAAGTGAGGGGGGATTAGTTCGAGTTGCCCAAGAAAGAAGTGATTCATAGAAGACATCTATTGATATTGACTGTATTGCAAGACCTATTGAAGGGGGTACGCCAAAAACAATTCATTTTTCATATATCATCATATGTGTGGGAATCATGACATGATTTAATTTGCACTTTCCATACATGGGCTGTGCATGTAAGAAACTGATCTGAATATGATTTCATGTCATAGATAAAATTATCCCGTATCAGAGAGAAATTTGAGGAGTCATAGAGCGTCATCTTTATGTCATAGTTATCAAATTGGTCATCTCCATATGACACAAGAATATGGCATGTAACTCTGTTTTACATCCAGTCTTCATGAAATCATAACTCCTGTCTTGGGTTGACATGACTTGTTCATAATTCTGCACATCATTTTATCAAATATCAATGTGTATATCCAGCCCAAATAGACTTATGATACTGAAAGTAGGTTGCCATGTGAAAAAATCTACATTTTTGGTATTTCACACTCTACCTGAATTATAATACATAATTTTTTGCTTCAAATTATGTGAAGAATTAAAAACACGTCGTTTCTCCTGTATTATACAGGTGAGATAAATACTTGATGCGGCTACATGAAAATTCCTGGATGTACTTCGTAAATCAAAAGAGGCATTACCATAACATTATACATTTTGGTTGGTTGATACTGATTAGTCTTGGACTAAAGTATTGGTACTTATTCCTACATTTCACTGCAAATGAAAAACACCGGTAACCTCCCTGATTGGAATTCAGTCGCAAGACAATTAAAAACACAAAGAAAAACTTATACTGCAGGCAGTGAAGTGAGCAGACAGCAAAAACTCAGTCTCTGGGCTGAGTTTTGGCCTTTAAGGTAGAACAAAATTAACTATTTAATTGAAAATTAGCTGAATTAAAACATTTATAAAACAGGTTGAGCTCATCTTAACTCACCCCAAAATTATACTCGCTGCTGCCAATTAGTCTTGGTGACACGGCAGTGCCAGGCGGGAGGGCTAACTCAGTCTGCGGGCTGTGTTTTCGCCATTCCCGCAGTAAGCCTCTACAAGTATTCAATTGAAAATGAGATGTGGTAAAAACATTTGTAAAACATTTGATTTCATCAGAACTCACCTTTAAAAATCGACACGCTGCTGCCAATCAGTCTTGGCTACATGGCGGTGCCAGGTGGAAGCGCTAACTCAGTCTGTTGGCTGAGGTTCCGCCATTTCGCCAGTAGGCCTGTAGAAAATGAATTGAAAAAAAAACTGACTTGTGTTTTGTAAAATAAAGTTAAAGAAAGGTTGAGTTCATCATAACTCAGCCCGAAATTATACCTGCTGCTGCCAATTGTTCTTGGCTACTAGGTGGTGCCAGGCGGGAGGGCTAACTCAGTCTGTGGGCTGAGTTTCCGACATTCCTATGGTAGGCCTTTAAATATTTAATTGAAAAATATTGATGTGTGGTGAGTAAAACTTGGTAGAAAAGGTTGATTTCATCAGATCTCACCGTGAAATTATACCCACCACTGCCAATTGTGGTTGGGGACTAACTCAGTGTGTGGGCTGAGTTTCAGCCATTTTGCCGGTAGACCCGTAAATATTTAATTGAAAAAAGAATTGACCTGTGGTGAATATAATAATGTAAAAGGGCGGTTCATCATAACTCACCCTTTAAAATTGACACCCGCTGCCAATTGTTCTTGGCTACATGGTAGGCTTGTAAATATTTTATTGAAAAAAATTGATGTGCGCTGAGTTGAATAATGGAAAAAAGGACAAGTTCATTAGTACTCACCTTAAAAAGTGAGCCGCCGCTGCCTATTGTGGTTGGCTAGATGACGGTGCCAGGCAGGATCCCAAACTCAGTCTGTGGAATGAGTTTTGGTCGTTTGCATGATAGGATGGTGGGGTATCAATGTAATTGAAAAAAATTGAGGCGATGGGATAGAGGTGAGAGTGCACCCCATCTACAGCTGCTGCTGGTGCAATCACCTGTGTTGTAGGTATGGTACGGTATTGTGCCATACTATAATGTAGGAATATAAGTAGTATGCAACCATAACAGCAAATTTGGTCACCCCCCTCTGGAAGCTGATGCCCATTCTAATGGGTGTTAGCAAAATATTCTCAGAATTTCAGCTACTAGTTTTCAATTCAATACTGCTATTCCCCCCACACAACTAAACTTAATGCCCAACAGGTGGTAAGAATTGAAGAGCTTTTGTTTTTTCTATTCAATGTCAAGTATTACTATTTATTTTTGCATGCCTCTATGATGTCTTTTCTTTCTTAGGCACCAGACTTTTTCAGTTACAGCGGCTACTTCTGATGGTTATAAGTGAAGAAAGATGAAATGTCTAACTTTACTATTTCTTTTGCGTCTTGGCAACAAATTTCTCTTTGTTGATTCTCATTATTGAAGATCACCCCTTTGATCTCTACACACCATTATTATTTTTATGAGCAGCATAACCTCTGTCTCTCCCTATGAAATAGAAACATCTTATGGCTTGCAAACATAGTAAGTTATTAATGGTCAGCTTTGTTTTGAACTCACCTATCTTCAGTTAAATATTTTTGCACTAAGAAAGTCATCATTTATCATTACACCATAGTATAAAAAGCTCTCTCAAACCCTTGTTGGTAACAAGTCAGGATGTGAAATGCTTGGGTGGGCTGTGATGTAACTTCAGGGAATACTGTATGTTTAGATATGTGCATCCCCTACTGCAAGGCAATGTGTGAATACCCGTCTTTGGAAATGGGCTAACGTATTTCATTCTTGGGAAATAGTCTATGGAATAATCACCATGAAGTCAAGAGAGCTGCCACAACAAGTCTCATTAGGAAGGGATGGTATTGTAATGTTTTTTTAACACACAATGATGATGATACCATACTATGGTATCCACCTAAGTACCATGGTACTAGGCCTAGGCTGGATCCCAATCTCCGGAACCACCGAAATTCCAAGACATCCACATGCATGTGTACAAGCACACAATCATAGCCATAAAACTAGATAACCGATTTGCTTATGACTATCATGTTGATTTGTCTAGCTTCCGCAGTTATCTAGTTTTTTTTTCACGAACACCAGCCCAAACATGGCTGATGCGTGCTTCACTGCACGTGCCACCACTCGCGAGCATGTTGCCGCGAGCATCAAAAAACTGACCCTTCCAACGACAAACAATGGGCAGTACGACCACGACGCCGCCACGACATTCATCGCCGGCATCCATTGAGTCCTCCGCGAGACCTACAACCCCGGAGACCCCGGCAACGGCATGTTCAAACTCTGCGCCGCCGCCAACGAAATCGCTTCGATAAAAGCGACCTCTGTCGCCACGGCGGTCCGTCCTCGACGACGCCAAAGCCATGCGCAGCCGCTTCCACAGGCAGCACCATCGTGCCTCCCGCCATCGACAGCCGCGCCGACGCACAAGACGGCCGACCACATCAACCTCATCAACCAGGCCATCACCGGGCCAAAGAGGGCGCTGCCGAAGCCATCACCGCCAAAGTTGGTTCGGATGTCACCAATGCAGTCCTCAAAACTGCCGACGGATCCGACCTCCGTAGCATTGACGACTGGCTCCTCGAAGAAGTCCTTGCCGCCGTCGTCCAAGGCGCCGATCGCCCAAACTCCAGCGACGCCTCGCCCAGCTCCTCCACGTCATCCAATTCGAATTCGACTTCCGCAAGAAAGTCTCCGCCAATATGGAACTCCTTCGCGCCAAAGCAGGCAGAATGACAGCCTACGGCATCACCGTCGACGACTCCCAACTCGCCCTCTACTCTCGCAAACATCGACTGTGCAAGCAGCCACGACTGGGGCCGTGAATTCCGCCCGACCCTCCAAACCATCCGGCGCAGGTTTGCCTACAACCACGCACACAACGCCACCACCGTAGCAGCAATTCTTAAGGATCTCGCCGGCGCCGACGGCGTACGCAAGCTCAACGATGCCCCGGCACCCACCGGCACCGCCAACGCCGTCTCCAATCAAGTCTCCCTGCTCACCCAACTCCTCCAGCAGCAACACGACGCCTCCGACACCGAACACACCAAGGCCGCATCCGCCGCGCAAACCGACAGCGATTCCTCCACCAAACACAACAATCGCCAGCGTGACCGTGGACCGGACAACGAACGCAACAATCGACGTGGAGGCAGACGCGGTGGCCAGCGGGTACCAACGCAGCAACTCTTGGCATCCGCCCAACCCTTGCCCGCATTGCAAGAAATTTGCGTGCCGCAAGCCGCACCCCAAAACACCAGAAGACCGCTGTTTCTGGAACAAGCATTACAAGGGATACCGTGGGAAGTGGATCTGCGACGAGATGGAAATGGTTTATGTGCCCAGGCACAAATTCACTGCCGACATGGGTGGGTATCCCAGTGACAGCGGCGGTGACTGACGGTGTGGGCGGCGAGTGAGGAGAAAACTCAGGCGGACGGGTGGATACAGAAAGGACAGCTAAAAAACTTTAAGCATATCTCTAACAAAAAATCTTCTTTCTACACTTCCGTTTCCAACTACTATAGTACTCTTCCGCAATACGCTGCAGACCCACCTCACACTTCACCCCAACCCCAGCAGACCACAGTTCACCCTCTCACCAAAGCAACCCCACCAACACCCATCCCCAGCAACTTCAAACACAGAGCCCAACGCAAAGCTCTGGAGCGGCAAGCACGCCACCTCCGCCTCAACGAAGCAACTCTCTTGGACCGCC